>VWZX01005204.1:1253717-1275940 GCA_013399015.1 Galbula dea | reverse complement strand
GCTGAAGATGCAACCCCAGAGGCCACAGAGGCACCAACAACCCCCAAAGCTGAAGATGCAACCCCAGAGGCCACAGAGGCACCAACAACCCCCAAAGCTGAAGATGCAACCCCAGAGGCCACAGAGGCACCAACAACCCCCAAAGCTGAAGATGCAACCCCAGAGGCCACAGAGGCACCAACAACCCCCAAAGCTGAAGATGCAACCCCAGAGGCCACAGAGGCACCAACAACCCCCAAAGCTGAAGATGCAACCCCAGAGGCCACAGAGGCACCAACAACCCCCAAAGCTGAAGATGCAACCCCAGAGGCCACAGAGGCACCAACAACCCCCAAAGCTGAAGATGCAACCCCAGAGGCCACAGAGGCACCAACAACCCCCAAAGCTGAAGATGCAACCCCAGAGGCCACAGAGGCACCAACAACCCCCAAAGCTGAAGATGCAACCCCAGAGGCCACAGAGGCACCAACAACCCCCAAAGCTGAAGATGCAACCCCAGAGGCCACAGAGGCACCAACAACCCCCAAAGCTGAAGATGCAACCCCAGAGGCCACAGAGGCACCAACGACCCCCAAAGCTGAAGATACAACCCTAGAGGCCACAGAGGCACCAACAACAGTGGCAGACTCTCCAACCACCCCCAAACCTGAAGACACAACCCCAGAGCCACCAACAACCAAGGCAGACTCTCCAGTCACCCCCAAACCTGAAGACGCAACCCCAGAGGCACCAACAACCAAGGCAGAGTCTCCCACCACCTCCAAACCTGAAGATTCAACCCCAGAGGCCGCAGAGGCACCAACAACGGCCAAAGCTGAAGATGCAACCCCAGAGGCCACAGAGGCACCAACAACCCCTAAAGCTGAAGATGCAACCCCAGAGGCCACAGAGGCACCAACAACAGTGGCAGACTCTCCAATCACGCCCTCACCTGAAGACACAACCCCAGAGGCACCAACAACCAAGGCAGATTCTGCCACCACCCCCAAAATTGAGGGCACAACTCCAAAGGTACCAATGACCAGGGCAGACTCTCCAACCACCTCCAAAACTAAAGACACAACCCCAGAGGCACCAACAACAGTGGCAGACTCTACAACCACCCCTAAACCTGAAGACACCACTCCAGAATCACCAACAACTAAGGCAGACTCTCCAACCACCCCCAAACCTGAAGACATAGCTCCAGAGGCCACAGAGCCAACAACCAAGGCAGACTCTCCAACCACCCCTGAACCTGAAGACACAACCCCAGAGCCAAAACCAACCATGGCAGACTCTCTAACCACCCCCAAACCTGAAGATACAACTCCAGAGGCACCAACGACCAAAGCAGATTCTCCCACCACCCTGAAGACCAAGGGGGCTACCCCTGCAGCCACTGAGACTGACACCAGTGCTGTACAGAAAACAACACCTGCTGATGTGACAACTACTGTCCCTGGATTAGTAACTTCTGAGAAAGACACAAGAACTCCAACCAGTGAGGTAGCCACAACAGCTGGGAAGCAAACACCCATACCTGAATCACACATAACCGTTTCTGAGGCAACAACGGAGAAGAAAATTACGACTCCTGCACCCAACCTAGCAACCAGCACAACTGCAAAAGACACCACTACAGCCTCAAAAATGACAGCAATGAATGCAGCTACCACTGCTGAGATTGTAACAACTGCTAAAGAAGACAGAACAGCTAAAACTGTTGCTACTCCTGTAACCAAAGAGACATCAACTAATATAGAAACTACCACTGTGAACAAAGTGATAAAACCATCAAAGAAAGAGAAAACCACTGTGCTTAAAGACCTTGTAACAGCAACAAGTAGGAAAGGCACAACTACTACAGTACCTATGGTGGTAACAGCTAAACCAGACAACTCTCCTGAAGGTAAGGAGGATGTTCCAAACACAAATTCTATAGCCAAACAATCTGTGACTACAGCAGCTGAATCAGGAGCAACTACTGTGGACAAAAAGACTGCAACAATGGCTGCAGAAGAAGAAACAACCTCAGCTAAGCAAGACAAGACTCCCACAACAAAAGAGAGCCTACCAGCTAAAAAGGAAGACAGCCCTGTGGGCACAGCAACTGGAACAACAGCTGCAGCAGCAGCATCAGCAGCTACAACTCCCTTGCCCAAACCCACTGTGTTGACAACAACAGCCAAAACAGGTTCCCCACCTAAACCCAGGGAGATCTTCATGATCAATAGAGACACAGCTGTGGAAACTACTCAGACTGTAGCAGCAGCAGCTGAAGAGAACAAAAGTACTACCTTTGCTGTTGTAGAGACAACACCAGCTGGTAAAAATGAAGTAACAACCATCACAGAGACTAGAGTCACACCTGAGAAAGAAATGGAAGATGCCACTGAAAAGGCTCCTACTGCTGACAAAGGAGAAGAAACCACAGTTACAAAAGAGACCACTACAAGGGATAAAAAAGACACAATAGAAGAAATGTTTCTTGTTTCTAATGGAACATCCAAGCCTACTATACATTTCCAGGAGATTAGTGACACCAGAGATGAGCCTCATCCAGCCGACCCTGATACTGTCCCAGTAAAAGAGCCTGAGATAAACAAGAAGCCTTTAATAGAAACTGCAGACTTACCAATTTTAAATGAAGAAACACAAGGTAATTGCATTCTAGTAGGTACAAAAACACCAATAGCTCCACCAGAAAGCACAACAAAACACATGAGTGAAGGACATGCAAGACCTTTCTATCTAGTGCCATAAGAACATGGCATGGTGGTCAACCATAACCATAGTGCTACAGCTGCCAGCACTGCCTCTGTTTTCAGCTGTGGTGTTAATGAAATTTTCCATATAGTTTAGAGGATGACCTTGTTTTAGTAATTGGTCCTGCTAAAAAACATTTGCTGTAAATACTATGGAAGATGCAAACAGGAAGAAGTCAAGAAAAAGGAGATAAATGTCTAAGTTCCATGAACAGATTGCTAGGGAGTCAGGCTGGATATCCACCATGCCAGGTACCTAACTTGCTAACTTTTGTAGTCAAATGCAAAAGATGTCACCTGAGACAGACAAGAAGTCTTTTCTTTGTATTCCCTTTTCTCTGTGCTTTCTGCCACAACATTTTAAATGTCCTTATTACGTATTTTAATCAGATATAGCCTGCAGGTTCTTAGGCATTTTTTTCAATCATATTTTGGGAGATATTTGGACAGGGAAAAAGAAAAGTTATTTAGATGGAAAATACTCGGGCTTTTGTCCAAAATGGTTTAATCCTTCCTTTATATCTCACTGAAAGTATTTTTTTTTTTTTTTAAGAAATAAACAGGGTAAAGGGAAGTCACTAGAGCAGCTTAGAAAAACATCAGGTAAACACCCTGGAGCTTGAAGAAATTAAATGAGGAATGTAGTATACAATGCATTTATAGGTCTTTTTCTGAATTACAGGTACTGGGTAAGCAACAAGCAAAGATATCCAAACCTGGTCACGTAAATGGTTGGTCTTACACTCCTAGGACTGAAATATGAGAGCCAAACTTGCCCAAAACATCTCTCAAATTACTAGTTTGAGTAAATTTAAAGCAAAAATTTTGAGACAAGTGCCAGGCAGAGAGCCTTGACCACTCCATTTAACAGCCGTCGTGCTACCGGCGGTGGGATGGGGGAGGGTTGTTTTTGATAGCGCTAAACAAATAGAAGCCACTCACCGTGTTTTGCAGCGACGAGGGACGAGAAGGACCTGTGCAGTGGGAAGCCGGCGGACGGTATGGTGGCCCTGCCTAACGGCACTCTAGCTGTCTTCCGAGGTAGGTATGCCGGCCTCAGATCCCCCTCCTCTTCCCCTCTCTGCCTCACCTCCCGAGGCCCTCACGGAGCGACCTGGCGGCGCCTGAGGGCGAGAGCCGCGCGCTGAGGGCGGGAGCAAGGGAAGGTGGGAAAGGGACCCTGGCTTCCAGTGCCTTCCTCCCCGTGTCTGTTTGTCCGTCCCTCGGTGGATTCACCACCTCTCCTCCTGCCGTGCAGGTCACTACTACTGGCTGCTGAATGGCAGAAACCCGCCGACTACCAACCCCCGCCGGATCAGCGACGGCTGGGGCATCCCTTCCCCCATCGACGCTGTCTTCTCCAGGTGCAACTGCGATGGCAAAACCTTCTTCATTAAGGTGGGGACAGTCAGCCTCAAATGAAGGGGCAGGTTCGAAGAGGCAGCTTGGGCCAAGCTGTTCATTTTGTACGACAAATGGGTGTTTTCAAATAGCTTGGTGGGTTTGGAACTCTGTGGGTGAAGTTAAGTGTCTCTCCCCCAGCTCTCTCTCGTCTGCCCTCAGACGGTGCTCATGAGGCAAAACCTCAGTGCAAGATTTTTGCTTTCCCCTGAAATTGGCTAGAAGACCTAAAGCACTGACAGGAGAACTGATCAAGTAATACACTTAAAAAAACAATCCTGTTCTTTAAAGTATGGGTGGTTTATCATCTTTCCCTTGTCCCAGTATGGCCTACATTAGTTCCTAATGCAGTACCCTTCCTGAAAGAAGATAATGAAACAGACAGTATACAGTTATTTTCCAATTAATCATTCAGCCCTGGGATTCAAGCAGTATTTTCTTTGCTACCTGTGAACATTTAGGGCTTTAGAAAGCAAACTGCTCCATCCGTTAATCACTCTGAACAGGTCCTTTCTCAGATACTCCTAACTTCTTTGAGTATGGAGAGAGTAACTAAAAGGGACTCAAAAGTAACTGAAGTGACTCAAAAGTTAGAAGATTTGCAGAAGGGATTTTATGAAATTGTGATATTTCTTTCCTGGTTTTAATGGCTGTAGGAGCAGTTCCAGTCACTTTTACAATATATTATCAAAGTGCTCCTCCTATGATTTATTTTTTCTGTGTCTGTGTTGAAGCTCAGTCACTAAGAATGAATTTCCTTTAAAGCTCCTTTTTGCTTCATTAGGGTCCCCTGTATTGGCGTTTCACCAATGGAGTTATGGATAAAGGCTATCCCAAACCTCTTGCCAATGGATTTGCAGGGCTACGTGGGAAAATAGTAGCAACCCTCCCTGTGGCAAGATACAGAACCAGACCAGAATCTGTTTATTTTATCAAAAAAGGTATGTCTCATATTTCAGAAGTTCACAGTTCATAAAAAGGTGCTTGAATTGCCTGACTCAGGAATAAATCATGGTTTCTTTTGACTGAAAGATGTATTTCTTTTAGAAACATAAGTGGTATAAGAGTGTGCTAAGTGGTCAAAAAATAGCCTAAAGCTTTAAAAATGTGTTAGTACTTAGAGATCTTTTAAGTGCAGGTTGAAACAGACAGGACCATAAGGCACAGAATCCAGCACTGCAGCAGACTGTATCTGGTGGTAAACCTATTTTAGTCTCAAGTGCATTACAGAAGGGAAGGCTTTAATCTTACCATTTCATAAGTACATATGGAAATCTCCCTCAGTATTTTAAAATTAATGTGATTTCCTTATCTTATACAAATGATGAATCATAGAATCATTTTGGTGTGAAGACCTTTAAGATCACCAAGTCCAACCATTAAGCTAACACTGCCAAGTCACCACTAAACCTTGTCCCTCAGCACATCTACATGTTGTTTTTGAACTCTTCCAGGGATGGTGACTCCACTACTGCCCCGGGCAGCCTGGGCCAGGGTTTGACAACCCTTTTGGGGAAGAAATTGTTCCTCATTTCCAACCTAAACCTCCCCTGGTGCAACTTGAGGCTATTTCCTCTTGTCCTATCACTTGTTCCTTAGGAGAACAGACCAAATCCAACTTGCCTCCAACCTCCTTTCAGGGAGTTGTAGAGTGAGAAGGTCTCCCCTGAGCCTTTTTCTCCAGGCTAAACAATGCCAGTTTCCTCAGCTGTTCCTCACAACAATTCTGCTCTACACCCTTCAACAATGCTGGTGGTTGTCTGAATTTAAAAAGCAGAAGTTTATAAAATGCAAATCCTTCTCTAGAGTTCATTGCAGCCTAAACCAACAGTCTTACTCTCTGCTTGATAAATAGGAATGATGGCAGCAAGAGGAGTTCCTCTGTAATTGTATTCACTACAGGAACTCATGAGCCTAGAGGAGGTATCACTACATGTAGAAGCACATGCTGCATTTAGAGAACAAGTTTCTATCCCAAAATGTAGAAAGAGGTTAAGAAAGCTGAAGGCTGCCTACAGCTGTAGATGTATTAAAATGATACTGTTGATTTCCTGCATGTAATAGAGACATGAAGGACATTTTCATAGTTGATCAAGCTGGCAGCTTAGTGGGGTTTTGGGCTTGTTTGTTGGTTTGGTTTTTTTTTTTTTTTTTAACCAAATTAAACAAGTGTCTTTGTTAGATGGCAACATGCAACAGTATGTGTACAAACAAGAACCAGCCAAGAAGTGCCAAAGAAGAACACGGGTTACCATCAGGTACCCAGCTTATATCCATGTCCCAAGACTCATCATACGGAGACGCTTCCCACGTGCAGTCAGGATGCCAACCATTATTCAGACCGTCAGAATCAACCCATATCCATCTGGTAACTTCTGTTTATTAGGTGTTTTGTTGGGTTTTTATAATACAACTGTTTATTTTCTGAAACACAACATTTGGTTCCATTCTTTTTAAATATAGTACTTATAAAACTGGTTAATCCAACTGGTCTCACTTGCTGTGGATCACATGAGCAAATGACAGCTTACAGCAGACACACTGTGACATCTCCTAACTGAAGTTATTGGGTTTTGTATTTTGCTTGCAGGAGTTTTGCACAATGAAATCAAAGTGAATGCCTACTGGAGAGGGCTCCCCAAAGTCATCCACTATACTCTATCACTACCCAACTACAACAAGCCAGATGGCTACGATTATTATGCCTTTTCCTACAGTAAGTTAAAGCTAACACAAGTTACTACGTACCTCAAAAGCCTAGGGGATTGGGAACAAAGAAGCTCATGTACCTCTCAGCTTTCTGAAGTGTGAGGTTACTGCTTGTGGTTCTGCAACACTAATTTTAAGCACTACTAGAAAGTCCCCAGAGTTACAATGTTGCCTGTAATTGGGAGATATTCCTATTTAAATATCACTAGTTAACAGAACAACTAGCAGCAAGGAGGTACAATGATTCAAACTAGCCAGCTGCAGAACATGTTGCAGTAAGAATTCAGGCTCTTATGACAAAAATACCTGACACTCAAATGCAGAATTGCATTAATGACAAAGTGAAATCCTTGGACCACTACACATCAATCCTTCTTTATACTGGCTTCCATGGAGCTATGTTTCTGACAAAACAAAAAAGGGAGGGATATGAACCATTTTGCTTCACAGGAAAAAAGTATTTATAATTGCAGATTAGGTAGATCCTTTCCCTCTAGCCAGGATCATGTAAAAGCATACCTCAGAATTGTTTAGATTATTCCAAAAAAAAAAAAAAAAAAAAAAAAAAAAGGAAAAAAAAAGGTGCTAAGAAGGGGCTGTATCCAAGCACTGGATACTAAAGTAAGTCTCTGCCAGTATGATCCAATTCCTAACCTTAACACAGGCCAATTCACGCTTGGGCACCACAGAGTTCCCACTTCTATAGTCAGTGCAGGATTGTTCTATTTCTAGTTTGTTTGATTTCCAAATTCTTAAGACTATTTCTGTGTTGTCATAGTGTAAGAGTATCCTTCCCTTCTCTGTTCTTGGGACAGATTTAATTATAAGCAGTCCTGTAAAACTTAGCTAAACACAAAGAAGGACAAGTGAAAAATAAAGCTGAGGATAAAAACTTCACTATTACAGCCTCTCTACTCCATAGATCTATGTGGAATGAAATACCTCTTATTCATGCCTAACTGAAATTAAAAGGAATGCTTTAACTTCAGGATCCTTTCCATGTCCTAACTAGTTCCTGGAATTTAATTCCAACCCTCTCCCTTTCAGATCGGTACTACAGTTTGGATGTTGGCAAAAGAATCGCAAGACCTGTTACCGCTCTCACAGGAAAGACTGTGACCAAAGACTGGTACAACTGTCCTAGCAAGTGATGCACAGCAGAGGAGTTGAAAAAAAGATGCCATCTGAGTGTTGACATTTTGTCTAATTTTATTAATAAAGACACTGAAATGTGTGCACACAACTCTAAGTATAAAATGCTGCTTTAAACTCTGGCTTCATGACACTAAAGCAACCACAGGCAAACTGGCACTTTGTATACACAGCTGTAATTACAGCTCAGTTAACTAATATTCCCTCTGTTCAGGCCTCCTCTGCCTCCCATTGCATGAGTCACACCTGTGGTGGGAAAGAAAACAAAGGCATTAATAGAAATCCTTTTCACCCTTTCAGTCAGCCATGGGCAGAGGTGATCCTTCACCCTTCTCTAAGGAATAGGTGCTGCAGTGGAGCCATTCGAACTCCCATCCCTCCCTAGAGCCTGGCAACATGGATACGTGACACTTCTGTCATTTAAAAAGGTCTGGTTGACCCGTGATCCTCTCCTGGGCTCTGTGCTGAAAGAACATTCTCACCATATCTGAAATCCCTTTTGGTATTGTGACGGGCTAGAAAGAAAAACCTATCCTAGCTCCACCTCCTCACCATTAGGTTTGGGGCTTTTTGCCTTTATAGTACCAGATACCTTTATTTTGATAAAAGTATCACATCTTCCACAACGTAAAAATAATGCCAAACTGAATACAATTCACCTAGCGATTTTTCCTCACACAGAAGTGTGTGTGCAAGCAACACTTCATTGTTGTAGTTTAACTTTGTATTGCATTACAAAAAGCTGTAATACATCCATAAACCTGTTTTCTTGTTAGTTTTGTCTAAATCAGCATAAGACACAGCAATATAGTAACTGCAACTCTTCATGTACTAAATGGGAAACTGAGATGTCATGTTAAAAACAAAGATTTCTAACCATTATTGTTTAAAATCTTCTTTTACAACTTCATGTTTACAATCTCCTACCATTCACTTTCTCTCCACTGCTAAAAGGCCAAGTGCCACATCAAAAGAAAGTTTGCCTATCTAAGAACTGCTCAGGCTAACAATCCTAGAGCTTGTAGGGTACCACACTGCCAGCTGTTGCAGAGATGATTTATTATCCCTCCCCCAGCAAGCCAACACAGGCAGGTCAAGGAGTACTTCATATAAGGTTCCTCTAGACAGAAGGTCCTAAAAACTTATTTGAAACAGCCTGAATTTGAGGAAGGATGAACACTTACCCCTCTGCCTGTTGAACTGACGACCACGAACACCAGTTCGTAATGTTGGTGGCTGAAGTCTGACACGCCGAAACGGCTTGTGCTGATTACTGCTTGTGTCTGTGACAAAAGAGAAATGTGGGAAAGAATCTCTGTATCTAGGTACAGTTTCTCAGTGTTTTCGTGATTTGATATGCATTATGCTCTAGACTTTGCAGTTATGAAGGTACATACTTATTTCACTGACATCTTCTCCGATACAAATAAAAGCCTCAAAACAAGTACATTTGGGACTTCTTTCATCACCTGTGCTAGGGGGAATTGGTAACTCAGTGATTCACTTCCTGGGTTTTGATGATAATGGAATGAAAAAATGTTTTTAAATCTGACACCAAACATACCAGTAGTTCAAATCACAAAAGGATCGGTAACTTTTGCTCCTTGAAGGCTACTCTAGTTACTATGGTCCAAGAAAAAACTGTTTGTCATCAAGACCGTAAACATCAAAATGTGATCTTGCTCTCAAGAGTTTTATTTGATTTTGTGCATCTTGGCTACCAGCAATGTATGATGCTGGTCCAAAATGTTCCCAAAAAATAATGAAATAGTATGAAACAACTACTTCCAGCAATTAACCTGTACCTGCAGATGAACTAGAAGGAGGATCTTGACTAGTTGAAGGAAGATCTGACTCATCAGATGCTTGAACAGTTTCTTCTTCCTGCTGGCTATCAATTTCTAGGCCTGCTTCTGAAGTAATTCTGGAAGAGAAGGAAGAAAAACATATACTTGTACTCATATTGATGTGAAAAAGCTCAGGGAAAAAAGTATCATCTTGTAGCAGAAAGATTCCTATGCAAATGTCTCCCATCAATTCTCATGGTTTTATTCCGTTTTATTGTGTTCTCCCTGCCCCAATCATGAGATTTATTTAGCTTATACAAAACCAACGATGTAATCTCATTGATATGCAGCTCAACTCCAGATGCATATTCAACAGACTGTCAGAGAAGGCCATAGAAGCTGCTTAATGACAATGAAGATCCTAATGTGATGGTGGCGTGTATGTTTAGGCAGGGAAAGAACGAAGCAGAGGGACCACACTGATGGGTTTTGCCTGAAGATCACTCACTGGTGCAATACCTAAGTTATCTGGACTCTTGTCTTCAAAAGACAAACCCAAAAAAACATAGGGATGGCAAAGAAATTAAACATTCAATTTGGTTTAAATTAAGCTCACTTTATGGTATACATTTTATTTACCTTGATTAGTATATTAAAACTAAAGATAACAACTAAAACTCAGATTGTGAGCAGTATCTGTTCTCTATCAGCAACAGCTTGACTTCTCTCCTATCAAGCTAAAGGCCTGTTCCAAACTACAGATTGTTCTGTGAATCACTTAGCTCCTCTATGGACATACTTCCAATTCAATAAAGATTATAGATAGTTTTTGAAAAAAACAAGTATAAGCCCTTAATACTAGAATATCCATCCTCTGCTCGATCCACTCAGAGGCAGGATACTGCAGACCAAGTTGGAGCTTCATTAAGCCACTGTGTGTTTTCTTTATCTTGCAGCACTAACATTTGTACCAGTTATTAGTGTGGCCAGCAGGACTAGGCCAGTGATTGTCCCCAGGGACTTGGCACTGCTGAGGCCATACCTTGAATCCTGGGTTCAGTTTTGGGCCCCTTACTACACGAAGGACATGGAGGTGCTGGGAGCATGTCCAAAGAAGGACTACATTTTACTTTCTTAACATGTTTCCTGAGCTGCCCTCTGAAGTTCTGTCTCAAGATCATTCCTTTTTTGCAGGATATCCCAATTCCCTCACTGATATTTCACATCCAGCTCCTGTAGCTTCCATGGAACTCAGCTTTGCAACAAAGCTGGTGAAGGGTCTAGAGCACAAGTGTTGTGAAGAACAGCTGAGAAAACTGGGATTGTTTAGCCTGGAGAAAAAGAGGCTCAGGGGAGACCTTCTCAGTCTCTACAACTCCCTGAAAGAAGGTTGGAGCCAGGTGGGGGTTGGTCTGTTCTCCTAAGGAACAAGTGATGGGACAAGAGGAAATGGCCTCAAGTTGCACCAGGGAAGGTTTAGGTTGGAAACGAAGAACAATTTCTTCCCCAGAAGGATTATCAAGGTCTGGAAGAGGCTGCCCACGGCAGTGGTGAAGTCACCATCCCAGAAAGAATTGAAAAACCATGTAGATGTGGTGCTGAGGGACATGGTTTAGTGGTGACTTGACAGTGCTGAGTTAATGGTTGGGCTTGCTGATCTTAAAAGGTCTGTTCCAACTTAAATAATTCTGTATTTTTATGATTTCATTTTCTTATGACCAAACCTCCTACCTCCTGCAGTCAGTAGATAAATGTTTAATTATATTGTAAAGTGCACAACCTTTATTATGCAAAAAAATCATTTGACTATCAAATTCTTAAGAACTGCTTCTTCCCTCCCCTCTGCTACACTTTTTTCACTTGCATTACCTTCACTGAATGACTTCATTATGTATGCTTGTTTTGTACTGAGGAGTGATCTTCTCTATTAACAAGTTTTTTTTCTACAAACTGGAGTCCTTCAAAGTGAGGCCTTTACCATCTATATTTGACTACTGCAGAGCTCTCTGCATTCTGAAAAAAAATATAGAAATCTGGATTTTTGTGACTTTAATATTAGCTGTCTTAGGTCAGAAGAAAATCTTTGGGTTTAGATGAAAAGGTCAGATAGTACTTCTTCACAGAATTACTAAATCCTGTGAGCTGTCCCTCCTACCAGGACAGGTTAGGGTTAGGAATCAGGGGCACACTTACATTAAAACAAGCCATTAGAACTAACATGACAACAAGTCTTAGTGAAGCAAACAAGTCATAGCTTACCCTTCAGATTCGGCCTCCGCAAACACTTCATCCCCGTCATCCCCTGCTCCAGCCTCTGTAGTGGTGGACAGACTGCCAGTAGATGTTGTAACCATTGGAACAGACTGAGAAGCATGCTCTGAAGCATCTGCTGATGCACTTTCAGTAAAAACTGTCACTGTACAGGAACAGAGGTTTAATCAATATTGAGTCAGTTTGAATTTCCTTCCAGTTTTCCTTCAATCTGCAAATCTCTGGCCACTTACCTGGTGCTGCCACTTGTAATGGTGTTGTGGGAACGCTACGGCCACCTGATTCTTCCTCATGAGCAAGGAACAGTGGAGTTTCATACATTCCTAAACCTGCAACACAAAGTTGAAGCGACAGTTAAAATAGCCACCTAAAAACCAGGTTAGTTGTCTTCTCTCTGCACACCTAGGAAATCCAGTGATTTGTACTTCAATGTGTTTGGACTTGGTGCCAGAGACAATTATAATTTATTGGAAGGAAAAACCTTGACAAAGATATTTCTATTTGTTTTATTTTCATCCCTTAGTTGACTGTGAGCTTTCTTCAAAGAACAGCAGACTGTTCCACCCCTGAAAGGGACACAAGGGAAAGGAACTAATTCAGGACACCACCAGAGACAATACAGACCAACTGCCTGGTTATCTCCTAGCAGGTAACGATAGAACCCAAAGGCTTCCTTGCATCTGCTGTTTTCTCTTATTAATTTACAACAGGAAAACTACAATCAATAGTAAAACTGAAGTTAAACACCTTTCCTTCAATATTTCATTTCTCCTTAAATGAAGTTTCTTGTACCCATGAGGCAATTTGTACTACCTAACATTTCAGCTGCTCTGGCTCACAATCTGTTGTTCTCACTCACAGAAGCATTCTCCTTCCTAAACCATATTCACTTTCTGTTAGTTTGCTGACACTTGAGTTGCAGGTTCCCACACTTCAACAAGTACCTGAAGAGGAAATGCATTTTATTGACTGTGTTTATTGCTTTTCCATTCCAGCAACCATTGTAAATAAAGTACAGATAGGGTTTACCTCCTTGTGATGCAAGCTGACCAAGATCAGAGTGACTTGAGCTAGTTTGTGGCATATCTTCAGGGGGTCCAAATCTGAATCTAGGAACTCCAGCTACCTGGGGGGAACTACCAAAAAAAGATTTAAATAAATTCTGCAATTTGCACAATGATTGGAGTGGGAAGGTGGGGGGAAGGCAACTTTATGACCAAAACAAGAGAACAAATCATGCATGAGACAAAACTAATTAATATGGACCATAAAAATCAGCTAAACTACAGCTAATTAAATAGCAATTAATTTCTCAAACTAATCCAAAAATCAGCAAAACACATATGTAAAGAACACTCTTTACTTCATCCTCTGAATTCTCACAATTTTAAGTGGATTACTGAACATGTCCAGAACTGTCCCAAACCCAAAACCAGAGGCAACTTTTACTACTTTTCACAGACTCACAGAATGTTAGGAGCTGGACAGGACCTTGAAAGATCATCTAGTCCAACCTCCATGTCACAGCAGGATTCCCTAGACTAGGTCACACAGAAATGTGTCCAGATGGGTTTTGAATATCTCCAGAGAAGGAGACTACACAACCTCTCTGGGCAGTCTGTGCCAGTGATCTGGCACCTCAACTGGGAAAAAAAATTTTCTTGTATTCACAAGCAACCTCCTACTTACTGAATGGCTTCTGCAAACCCATCTGTACGATGTGGAACTACAAGAGTTGGTGTGCTTGGAACTGTTCTGTCCTCATCATCAAAGAAGTGTTGCTGCTGGAAAAAAACAGACTGACATGAGAGCCTGCAATGTATTTCCAGTTTCTACCAAGCCAAGTTAAAGGTTGGTTTGCTTTTTCCACATTGTCCAGCAAAACAGAGACAGATCAAGGTCTAGTGAAGTTCTTGTCTTCATTTCAGACATCTAAATCTGAACTAAAGATCTCCCTTACAGGCCATAAAAAACCTCAAACCAAACCAAATTAAAACCAGACACTTGCAGGACACCCATCTTTCACAAGGTTTTATGTATCTGCTCCATGAGATCATTGCACCAAAGTGCCACATCTCCCTGTTGACTACAAGGGATTCTTAGGGTGACTCATTCATAAATAGACAGGAATCACCTGTCTTAATCTGGACTGCTACAGTGTACCTACCATATGGGATTTTTCACACATCAAATCATCTCCTCCCCAAGATTTGTGTCCTTTGCATTGCCTACAAAGCCAGAAACCTCAGATCTATCTTCCTTCATAGGGCATCCTCTTCATCTCCTTGTTTTCCTCCCATATCTTTCAAACCTCTCTCTCTGAAATATTCCTAAGCTCCCTCCCATGTACTCAGTTACTGTCCAGGGAAAAATCAGTAGGTACTGAGGCCAGTGTCAAGCAGGAATAGACTGACAGGTACCTGCAAGCCAAGCAGAGTCAAAAACCGAGCCAATGCCTTTTATCTCAGGAAAAAAGTCAGTCTTTCTCCTCTCTCTCACTACCTGCATGTATTCTGTCAAATACAGTGAAAGTTGGGTAAGGGTTCAAGATTAGCTAAAGGAGACATACAGAAAGCATAAATGAATTAGCCTTGTGCCCTTGGAATGAGACTGAAAACAATTTTTTTCCCCCTGTGATACATCCACTTTTAAGACCAATTCTAAAAACATGTAATTAAAACTGCTTCAGACAAAACCAATTCAATGTCTATTGAAGGGCTTCAGTCTCCTGGGACTTTTCTAGTATTTGCCTTCCACTAATACAGAAATTAACAGGACTAAGATATGCATGGCTACAGAAACCATCTCATGTCTGAAGCCAGTAGCTAGACTTCTTTAAAACAGAAAATAAACCCCAAAAGTTATTCATGTTCCCTCAGTGTAGGTTTTTAGTAGTGGACTTTTGTATACTTACCATCCCACCTATGCCAGGAGTTAGCTGAAGTCCACGTCCCACTGACTGTCTTCGAGTCATCTGGATTCTCTTTACAGAAAAGAAAAAAATGAAGTAGTGTGAATGAGTTCCTGGAATTCTAGTACCATACAATTGTTCAGAACCAAGGAAAGTAGCTAAACAAGTAACAAATACACTCCAGTGTACACCACTTCTCAGTATATGCATCTCTCTATTAATAGACTACAGCAGGTGCTACTCCCCACATCTCAGATCTGCTGCCTGGTCTAACTCTGAAAAAAATTGTGTAGGTTTAATTTCAGGGTAATTGGCATTACTATTTTACTCAACTTCCTACTGAGGACAGAAAGCTTGAGCAGAGAAGTACTGTGGCCCCAAGCCTCAGAACAAGTTAATGCAAAGAACAATTTCAGTCAGGCTGTTTTTGCAAAGTTCACAGAATCATAGAATGTTAGGAGTTGGAAGGGACCTTGAAAGATCATCTGGTCCAGGTTATTATGTTTTCCTCTACAAAATCTATAGCTATATGTCAAGGCATAATCATGGGTCAGGCACTGCCTGTGAAAGGTTTCACTCAGAAAACAAAAAGCAACATCCCATTGCTCAATCAGCACAGGGTCAGAGACTAAAAACCTCCTGTCAACCCGTCTGAGTTACAAACTGTTCACAAACAGCTTGTGTAGTGGAAACACCAGCAGCACTAAATGAAACAACACTGGTATAAGAACTTCAAGACAAATCCATCACGAGTGCCTTACTACATTTAATGTTTCCTGTCTGGCCATAATCTGAAGTCAGTTTGCTCAGCTACCATTTTTAGGATGCTAAACAGATCTGATCTATTGTCACAACAGGCAGAGTACTTTGATTTTCTTTAGAAGAAATCATACAGCCATTTTTTAAATGTCTTCTGAAGTGCTAGAGATGGTTGATACCTGTACTGGGGGGCCCAGTTCTTGAGGAGGAGCATGAATAGTTAGCCGTGGGGGCAGTGGGTGTGGTGGCCTGCGTGGGGACTGTGGGGGCCGAGGGGCCTGTCTCTCCGAGGCAGACGATGGCTGCTGTTCTCTCGAACTCTCATGAGGAAAAGTGGATTCTGCAGCACTTGTACTCCCTTCTCCTAAACCAGACAAAACACAGAGGAGTAAACCCATGATCTCAAAACTGAGTTGAAAACATGAATGCAAGACTTCAAGCTCTGCTACCACATCAACATAAATATTTTAACCCTTGCACGAGTGGGGACAGCTCAGGAGCGTTACCTAAAAGGCCTTGTGCCAGCTGTATCAACACCAGCACCAAAACAAACTACTGATGATCCAAATGCTGATTTAGAGAGAGATTAATCCACTGAGCCATCAACAGCAGCTTCCATGGCAACCAGAGCTTGCAGGGATTTCAAAGGAATGTAGAACACAGACAAGAAAGAACATTTTGAAGAATCTACATTTCACACTAAAATAGTCTTTAGCATTTTGCCTTATAGTCTCATTTTAAGTGATTACATTAATACATGAAAAACAGCTTCTATATTTTCCCCCCTTACAGGCAGTTCTGAACAAACGTGGAATTACCATACCACTATTTTGAGAATCTGCTGCCCTCTGGTTGCTTTCACCTCCTCCCATGCTTTCCTCAGTTTCTGTTCCAGGATCTGTACCATCTGCACCCTAAAAAGACCCCCAAGTATGAGTTAGCATTAAGTAACTTATAGGCTGTAAAGAAAATATAAACATAGTAAAATAGAGATGAAAATCTGAAAATATTTCTGTAAATATCTACAAAATCATGTAAATGTATCTACCTATAAAATTCTGGAAGTTTTTCATATTGGTACATACACAAATGTGAACAATGTAGCCACCATTGCTTAATAATAATAATAATGACAATGAAATATCCAGTTTTTGAAGAAACTGCCTCACTAGCTTTGCAACTACAGTATTTGTTGCTGGCTGCAGTATTTTTGCATTTTCATTCAGACCTCTTCAACATTTAGAGTTGATTTTTCTTGTGAAAACACAGTAACTTCCATCATCTGCTCACAGCCTCAATTTTCTGTGATGAATCCATACTGATTTTCTCTTTCAAGTAGTCAGATCTGTGCAGATGCCCTTCAACACCAACTCATTCCAAGAAATTTAGAGGCTATAAAAAAGGTACAAATCTCACCTCAGCATCATCTGCTTCATACCCATCATTACCATCAGCACTACCAGTTCCTTCATTACTGTCATCACCTTCATCTCCCATCCCTGTGTCTTCATCATCATCCTCATCTTCCTCTTCCTCATCCTCATAGTCCTATGATAATACCATAAAAAAACCATCCCTGAAGTAGGTGTGGGAAGGGGAATGGAATGATTTCACATGTTGAAGTAGTACATTTTGCTTTGTGGTACTTAGACCACATCTGCCTGTGAGTCTTCCTGAAGATGTTCAGCATTTACTCCTCACAAATGGGGCCTGTGTGTTTTTCATCTGCAGCGATAGGTTGACCTTGGCTGGCAGCTGGACACCCATCCAGCCACTCCATTTTCTCCAAGACAAAGGTAGAAAATAAGAAGGTTATGCTTGAAAAAGTCAAGAATAAAGGCAGATCACTTCCAAATTACCAGTAAATGCAAAACAGGCTCAATTCATGGAAAATTAATTTAATTTGTTGCCAATTAAAAATAAAAGAGTTCAATGGTGAGAAACAGACAAAAACTAGGACATCTTTCCCTTATCCCCTTCTTCTCAGGGTCAGCTTCACACTATCATTTTCAATTCCTCTTCCTCCTCCTCCACCCCAAGCAGGGCAGAGGGGACAAGGAACGGGAAGCTGTGATCACTCTATAACAGTTTTTTTCTGCTAGTCCTTCCTTCTTCTACTTTTCCCCCTGCTCTAGCATGGGTCATCTCCACACACTGAAGCACTTCAAGAACTACTCCAGCAATGGGTCCTTCCCACTGAAAGACTTCTGTCCTTCAGGATAAACGTGTTCCTGCTCTGGCTCCTCTCACACAGAATCCCAGCATGGTGGGGGTCGGAAGGGACCTTTGGGGATCATTTAGTCCAAACCCCCTGCTAAAGCAGGGGCACCCACAGCAGGTTGTCCAGGATCACCTCCAGGTGCCTTTGGAATCTCTCCACTAAAGTAGACTCCATAACTTCTCTGGGCAGCCTGGGACACGGCCCTGGCACCCTCACAGAAAAGAAGTTTTTCACCTCCTGTTCAGATGGAACGTCCTGGGTTCCAGTTTGTGCCCAGTGCCCCTTGGCCTGTCACTGGGCACCACTACAAAGAGTCTGGCTTCATGCTCTTGCCCCCACCCTTTAGATATTGCTAAGCATTGATCAGATCCCCTCTGGGTCTTCTCTTCTCCAAGACAACCAGCTGCAGGGCTCTCAACCTTTCCTCCTCCCAGAGATGCTCCAGTCCCCTCAGCATCTTCCTAGCCTCTGCTGGACTCTTTCCAGTAGTTCTTTCTCTCTTGAACTGGGGAGTCCAGAACTGGACCCAGAACTACAGCTATGGGCTGACTAGGGCAGAGTAGAGGTGGAGGAGAATCTCCCTTGACTTGCTGGCCACAGTCTTATTGCATCCTCTCCATGGATCACAGTTCCTGGCAGTAGAGCCATGGGCTGCAGTTTCCTTCAGGGAATATCCACCTGCAGCAAAATGGTTCTCTCCACAGGCTGCAGGGAAATACCCAGTCTCCACTGAGGTCTCTTCCACAGGCTACAAGGAGTATCTGCTCCAACGCCTGGAGCACCTCCTCCTTATTTTTTTCCAATCTCAGTGATCACAGGATCACTTCTCCCATTTTTCCCCCTGCTGCCATGCCGTGTTGTTGTGCCCTTTCTTATTCATGTTTCCACCAGCTGATAGGCTCAGCTGGAAAAGGCTGTGTCTGGCATAGGGAAGCCCTCAGCTTCTCCTCACAGGTTACCATCATCATCCTCCTATGTTGAAAAAACTTCTATGCTGAATAGTCAGAAAAAGTGTAGAAGCACTGTGGAATTTTATGACTTTAAAAAAACCCAACCCAAAACTCAAACTGAATTAGCAAGTGTCTTTAAAAAACACTAGAAGCCCAGAAAAATACGGACTATTTATACAATCAAAAATATATGTTCGTTAAACTACTCCTCCACAGTAAGCTTTACACTTGGTCACAGATCAAATCATGGACAAATGAATTAATTCCATGATATACATACTTCCTGCTCCCCTTCGTTTTCTTCATCATCATCATCTTCATCATCACTATCAATCACAATGACATCATCTCTCTTGGACTGACTATCGTGGGAAGAATTATTTTGCTGATCTGACTGAAGAGGTCCAAGATCTATTGGGATAGACTGGGAAGTTTCTTCACTATCCTCCATGGGAGTGTACTCTCCCTGGGTAACACCCTGTAAAAAAGGAAGGTAAATTACCAGAAGAAACAAAATAAAACAAGGCATGTAGAATTTTAAAATGTTCACTGTACTTCTAAGAGCTCCCCAATATCAATCAAAAGGAGGCCTGCTCTACAACACAAGTATTTTATCTTTTGCTAACAAATCTGATTACTCTATCTGTTCAGCCTGGAGAAAAGGAGACTTAGGGGAGACCTTAGAGCTGTCTATAACTTCCTCACCAGGGAGGGACAGGTGGGTACTGACCTCTTCTTTCTGGTGGATAGCGACAGGACACGGGGGAACGGCATGAAGCTGTGCCGGGGCAGATTTAGATTGAATGTTCGTAGGAGCTTCTTTACCCAGAGAGCGGTGGAGCATTGGAACAGGCTCCCCAGGGAGGCTGTCATGGCACCAACTCTCACAGAATTTAAGAAGCACTTGGACAAGGCACTTAGGCACATGGTGTGACTATGGAGTTGTCCTGTGCCTAAACATGAGTTGGACTAGATGATCCTAATGGGTCCCTTCCAACTCTGGCTATTCTGGGATTCTGGGATGGGTGCCTTTTCTGGGTATACTGTATTCATGTATGATGTCTTTGAATGCACATCCATGAAACCTGCTGTCTCAGTGTTTAGCTATCTACTTCAGATAACCCAGGAGCTGCCACCAACACCTGCACAATATGCAAGTGCAGATACAGGGAGGATTGCTGACAGTGGAGGCAGCACTCTGCCCTTACTTCACACCCAGCCAGAACGATTGCCTGGTTACTGAGGGGCACTCCGAGCACAGCTCTCTCAGTACATGAGACTGGTGACAAGACAGTGAGAAGAGAAACAAACTGATGGTTACAAAAGAAACACTAGTTACTGCTGTTTCTTAATAACTAACCAAGATGTGAAAGGACAAAAAAAAAAACAAACAAAGTCTTCCCTGGGTCAAGGAACAATCATTTCTGTTCTGAGTATGAACTCCAAGCTGATGTTTTAGAGTTCTTTTGGTCTGGAGGAATAGTAATGTAATTCCCATGATAGCCAGAGACAGAGCTAGCAAATACTTCTTTTTCCATTCAGTGTTTGTATACACAAAACATTTGAACAAAATCTGAGGAATATGACTAGAAGTGTTCATAAAAAGAATGGATGAGAGCACCCCCTAACCTCTTTAAAAAAAAAACCAAAACAACAACCAAAGGAGACAACAACACACACACACACACACACACACACACACAAAAAAAACAACCAAACCAAAACCATCAGGATTCTCTCACATTTTGCAGCATTCCAGACTTTCAGTTTAGGTATGAAAAATAAGTTCTGTTATTTTCCACCAACATATCACTTTTATATTGCAAACGATGTTCAAATAATCACACTGAGTACTAGAACTGATAAAAAAAGGTTTAAAGATACCTGTGGAAAAGAGAGCACAAAGCTGGGATTTACTAGGGAGATAAAAGTTTGTCATGCCCTTTAAACATGTGATGGACATGAGGGGGAAAATGAGTGGCTAAAGATGGCTTAAAGGAAATAGATTGCACACCTCAACATGAAGTTTTGTCCAGCTAGAGAATTACCGTAAGACTCATGTTCATTTCTGAGGTGAAGTGAGTTTCATAGTTTCGACTAACCTCTGGCTGTCTTAACACTGCTACAACAGGCATTTTACAGAGCTAGAACACAACCAACTTTCTGTTCTTTGTTTATCACATCATGAATCATCTAACACTAAACTTGCTCTAGGACTTGTCACATCTTTCTGTAAAAGAAAAGGCTGAAACCAAAAAGAAAGTACCCCAAGGAGTAAGCAAAGAATTGAAAACTCCCAATTCCATTTTAAGACTGTGAATCCTTTAACCTCTATAGTTCAGTTTCATGAAATAGAACTGGGGTTAAAGACTCTAGGATTTCTAAAGCAACAAGTCAAATAAAATTCAAAATAACAAAGCTTCATTAACATTCTGAATTTTACTTATAGGTGTAGGGTGTAATAAGAATTCAGTGTCTATGCTTGAACATAGCAAGTCTACATTTTAAATGGTTATAAGTGGTTTCCACTGGAAATCTGTAAAATCTGATTTGAGATTTCTAAAAATCCTGAGTTTGAAATAAAGAAAAGCTATTTCTGAGGATATGAAGATGTTTTTCTTTTCAAATATGCTTACTTCACCAATTGAGTCTTGTGAGTCTTGATTGTATGCTTGAGCTTCTACCTCACCATCAGTGCTTTCTTCTGCTGCCACCTCCTCCTGAAAGAACATGTATTGTTCTTGTTTAAAACACATCATTAACACTGAAGTTTGGTTCTTTAAGATGTTCAAGATGGCTTTTTCTTTACTTTTTTTTTTAAAATATCTTTTCCCACAAAGATCATGGGCAACATTTTGTTCCCTTTTAGTATTATTCCTTAGCTCTACTTTTAGAGCAATTTCCCCATTCTAGTCCATAGGACCTCAGTGTCTCCAAATCCTTTCAGGACCAAAAAAAAAAAATAAAATAAAATCCCAGCATGGGAGGGGTTGGAAGGGACCCTTGGGGATCATCTAGTCCAAACCCTCTGCTAAAACAGAGTCATCCACAGCAGCATGCCCAGTATCACCTCCAGGTACCTTTGGAATCTCCCCAGAGGAGACTCTACAACCTCTGTGGGCAGCCTGGGACAGGGCTCTGGCACCCTGTTATGGTTTGGGTTAGAACAGAATTAATTCTGTTCAGTAACTGTGTTTCCTAAAGTATTCCATGACCACGTGCATAGGGTCATGTCAGTTTTCCCCCCCCCCACACACACCTTGCCTGGACTGTCCCTTTAAGAAACCTGAGATTCCTGAATCAAGGACACTGCAA
>VWZX01005204.1:858671-1252026 GCA_013399015.1 Galbula dea | reverse complement strand
CACACACACCTTGCCTGGACTGTCCCTTTAAGAAACCTGAGATTCCTGAATCAAGGACACTGCAACACCCACCCTCACCCCCAAGGGCAGGGGGAAGCCCGGGGAATGCTGGGTTTCTCCGGGGGACTTTTGTTACACTCCTGGCCACGGGGAAGCTCCCCTTTCTTCTCCCTCTGCTGTGACTTGGATGCTGTTTCTGCGTTGCTGTCTGTTGGTGCTCCGAGACACACCTGGAGTTGCTTGGGCTGCCTGACACTGCGGCTCTGCCCCCAGACGCTCCTCAGCCTCAGTCCTGACGTAATTACTTGCATAGGGGGAAGTGGGTTTTGGTGTTTGGGTCCTGTATATGTTTATATTCTTTTCGTTTATGTTTGCTGTTGTTATTAAAGCAGTTTTTAGTTTTCAACTTCCAATCCAGTCTCTCCTTTAACAGCCGTGTGTGGGGGCTGGGAAGAGCCTTTAAACCCACCACACACCCTCACAGAAAAGAAGATTTTCCTCCTATTCAGATGGGACTTCCTGGGTTCCAGTTTGTGCCCACTACCCCTTGGCCTGTCACTGGGCACCACTGAACAAGAGTCTGGCCTCATCCTCTTGACTCCACCCTTAAATATTGCTAAGCATTGATCAGATCCACTCTGGGTCTTCTCTTCTCCTGGACAACCAGCCCCAGGGCTCTCAGCCTTTCCTCCTCCAGTCCCCTCAGCATCCCCCTAGCCTCTGCTGGACTCTTTCCAGTAGTTCCTTTTCTCTCTCGAAGTGAGGAGTCCAGAACTGGACCCAGGACTCCAGGTGTGGCCTCATTAGGGCAGAGTAGAGGGGGAGAACTTCACTTGACCTGCTGCTGGCCACACTCTTCTGAAGGTACTACAAGAACCCTCCAAGTTTCCCATTCCACCTCCATCCTCTCAGTTAACTGATAATGTTTTTTTACACAATCTTGCCCTTTTCTGTTACGCAACATCCCTCTTGCACAGAATTAATAAAGTCTGTTTGACTTCCTTAACATATTTCCTGAGCTGCCTTCTGTGAAGTTTTGCATCAAATTCATTCCTTTTTTGCAGGATATACCAACTACTTCACACCACTAGTTCACATCCAGCTCCTGTAACTTCCATGAAACTCACCTTTGCTTCCCTGGCATCTTCTCAATACACTTTATTTTTTACCAGATTAATTGTGCATCATGACCTTCCAGATCATGTTGGAAAAGATTTTAACTTCCTCCTCCTCCTCAGTGCTAGGCCCTTGCACTTCCATGCTACAGTTCACTAAGATTTGCATCATCCACTGCAACTGGTATAACTTCTGCCTTTTTTGATACCCAAACATAACTACTTGCTCTGCAATACAAGTCACACTAAGAATTAAACGACTTGTTCTGAAGTACTCCCTCTTCTCATGATGATCCAAAGTGACAGAAGTAGTAGCATGTTTTGTTCTTACAAACCTCAGGTCCAACTCTGGGTATGCTTCTGAGTTTCTTTGCAATAGGTACGTCCACTGTTTCCTCTGAAATCTGGTCTGAGTTTTCCACAGTGTTATCCTCCTCTTCCTCTCGTGGACGTTTAGACAGTGAAGAACTTGGAGTAGCTGAAACTTCAAAACAACCTCTCTGTTATTTTCAGAACAACAAAGGTACAAAACAAACAAAAAAATTCAAAAAGTTCAGTATTTTACTCTGGAAGATCACCCCTTTTGCTGCATTGAATGACAACAAGTAGAATCAGACAGAATCACTTTGTGCTGTTTCCTAGGACATGAAAACATCAGCCCCTTTTGTTACAAGTCTTATGCTCTTGGACCTTCACAACCTAACTGACCCTAAACATTAGCTTCAACTGAAGTCTTTGTTAGGTTTCCCACCCCCCCACCCCAATGTCTTTCCTTCTGACAAGTACAACTGAAAGTTTAACAGACTATGAGCTGGGAAACAAAGCAGTTTACAAAAGTATTACTTTGGGAAATAAAGACCAAAATCTACACTATGTAGGGCAGAGAGATGTGCAACAGTGTATCACACTGAATAGCTTTAGAGTTCTTCTCTGTAGTTGATATTCAAGCTTAAGCTTCTTCCTCATGACTCCTGAAATTAACCTTGCTCCAACAGTACCATGGAAACAACAGCAGCAAGGTTTAATGTACTGAACCCCAGAGCGGCTTTGAAGAGATGAACATGTGAGGTTTTACTTCCTACTTTAAGGAATGCAGTGACAACAGCATTTCAGAAGTATCATTTCTGAGGGTTCAATAAAGGAGCCTAACCTCACAAGTTGGCAAAATGTGCAATAAACTAAGGGGAGGGAGGGAAAAGAGCAAGTTCTTTTGCAGAAGTCAGGCCTGGTTTGACAAAGGTCCAAAGGGAGCTCTTGAAAGGAACTAGTAAAAAAGGTAGGCCTGTTAGTAAAACCAACCTGTGCCAAACACTGCTGTGGAAGTGGAGGGCCTCTCTATTTGAGAGCTTTGCACAACTTCTACAATGGTAGGGGATGGCTCCTGGTTAGCAGGCTCAATCTGAGGATGACTCTGCTGAGTAGGCTGCACAAAAGCAGTTGCTTGTGTTTGCTGCTGAACAGTCAGGATGGGCTGAGAGAGAGATGTCTGGACGTTGGGACTGGTGGAACGCACAGACCCACTAGTGCTCCCAAAGACTGGAACATGCTCCACAGGTCCCTCTGATTGCATAGCTGAAAGGCAAACAGTAGCACATTCAACCGTCTTCATATTATCTAGTACAGTTCACATTCTCCATTTCAGATCTAAACAAGCAGATTGAGTTGCTTATACCCATCTTCTGTTGAGGAATCATGAACTTTGTTGCAACAGAAGTGGTCACAAAAGCACAACACTGAAAGAGATGCAGGGACAATAAAACTATT
Organism: Galbula dea; assembly: GCA_013399015.1. Taxonomy (NCBI): domain Eukaryota; kingdom Metazoa; phylum Chordata; class Aves; order Piciformes; family Galbulidae; genus Galbula; species Galbula dea. Next base: position 1,249,147 of record VWZX01005204.1, on the reverse strand, counting down.
TGAGGTACTTTCAGACTAATAATTACAGAGATTTTAGGGCAAAGGTAGCATTTTAGCCTGGAGAAGAGCAGAGGCAGAGGGGAGCTCAATGCTGAGCAACAGCTAAAGGGCAGGGGCAAAAGGATGGTGTCAGACTCTTTTCAGTGGTGCCCAGTGACAGGGCAAGGGGCAATGGGCACAAACTAGAACTCAGGAGGTCCCATCTGAACAGGAGGAAGAGCAACTTTACTGTGAGGGTGCCAGAGCAGTGGCCCAGGCTGGCCAGAGACGCTATCAAGTTCCAAAGGCACCTGGAGGTGATCCTGGGCAACTTGCTCTAGATGCCCCTGCCACAAAGGTCCTTTCCAACCTTTACCATGCTGGGATTCTGGTATCTGTGACTACTGCAGACTCTGCAGTACTCTACTACACTGAAATGCTCACCTTCCTGAGTCTCCACCTGTGTTGTAGGCATAACTGTGGCTGTTGGAGTAGTGGTAGGATTAGTGACTGTAGCAGGAGTAACCATTGGACGGATGCTGGCTCTTGGGGTAGATTTGTTCCCAGCTATTGCAGCAGCAGTCACTTTACTTGGAGTTGAGACAACAGGAGTTGGCTTAATATTTGCTGTTGGTGGATCTGAAGTGCTAGCACTGAAAAACAGGATATTGGTTTCATCACGGTAGCACAGAAAGCAGATTTTAAAAATACCAAATGTAAACATATGATTATAGGCAGAAATAGTAATTTTTAAAGGTATAATTATAAAAGCCTGATAAAGGCATAATGAATTGCCTTCCATAATTTGTTTAAAAGGAAAAAAGACAAGACCCACTATGCCATTGGTAGCTTTTTGTCCAGCTAAGAGGTTTGACAGATTTCTTCAAAGGTAATAACTAGAAATCTGTGAGCAGACCAAAAAGAGCTCATACTATGAGCTGTACTGGGTATTACAGTGAGCAATGCATCTTACACTATAATTATCTGATTTGTTAAATACAGAGCAACATCATCTCTTGACTGAGACAAGGAGCTGCAAAATTTTAGGAGGTGTTTTTGAAAGCCTTGCTTTCAAAAGGATGCTGTCCTAAGAACTAAAAGGGAGTTTGGTATCTGAACTTCTTTATGAAGAGTAATATTTCCCATGTTAGAGCTCAGTCAGGTGAGTATTTTCTCTCTTGTTAATTACCATCTATTTAGTCTGTTTCTCACATTTGATATTCTTGCACAAGAAAGATCCTTCCTCCCCCCGACCAAAAAGTTTAAAGGTTACAACCAAAACTGTACAAATTCAAGAATTTGCAGTCTGAAAACATTTTAAAAAACCCTTTTATGTTTCCCAGATGCTATGTTTCTGGTGGCTAATATGACAATCTAACAGCATAAACGTTGTAGCTGAGAAAATGGGAGGAACATATGTCAATTAGTACCTTCAAAGTATCTAGCTGCTATTGTTTTTAGAAAAAGACAAAACCAAGAAACACCAACCACAGAAACTGTAAAACCTTCAAACCCTTCAACTCACATTCCTCTTTCACCTGAAGCTGGAGTAGACTTGAGTGAGATTTGTCTCTGTTGTTCTGGGACCTGTTAAGTAAGAAACAAATGTATCATGCCATGTATATACCAAACAGGGAGCAATGTGGTGCCTCAGCAGACAGAACTTTTTACTCACAACTGTTTCTCTTAACAGATTTGCTAGTATTACTAGGCAGATTCCACAGACATTGCAAATTCTTCAAAATCAAATCACACCAGTTGTACCATTGTACCATTGCCAACCAATTCACTACTTCTCAGGTGTCTCCTGAAGCTATTGAGACAATAGCAGCTAGAACCCATTACACTGAATACATGGATGAAAATACAAAAAGAGAGAGCAGAATGCAAACAGTTCACAGTCAGTGACATAACTGTATGCTTGTTAGCACTGGGAATTCACACTATCGCAGGAAATTGGATTTGGATTAAGCTCTGAATCCTTAATAAAGCCAATCTGTGTACTTCCAAAAGCAGGGAAAGTTAGCACACAGTTTGTTGAGGACTCACTGGTATTAATTTTTTTTAAAATTATTATTTTCATTTTTTAAAGGAGCCCTAGGACAAGAATTCCACCTGCTCTTGAGGATGTTCAGAGAAAACATCTTCACATAACACAACCCTGAGGATTAACTCCTGTTACACAAAACCAAACCAAGTCAGGCAATGGTGCCAGCAGCTCTCCTTCAGTTGTGAGGCATGCAAATTCTTTGTTTCTTCTCACACAGCTAGCAAAAAAGGATTTTGCACCTTATTTGTAGACTCTGGTGGCTCATCTCGCTGCTCGTGGTGTCGCTCTTGCTGTTCTCGAAGCTCTCTTTCCAGGCGGCAGATTCGACCTTCGTACTGTGATTTGAGTGCACTCATCCGCACCTCCAACTCAGTTTTTTGTTCTTCTAAGGAGCTGCTCTTTTGCTTCCACTCCTCGTTTTCTTTTGTAAGCTGTTCTTTTGTACCTAATTGAATAGGAAAGAATTCAGTCTTGCCATTGGAAAGCTGCCTGCAAAGTCTCTGCACACTGAATACCTGGCTACTTTCGTAGGTTACTGAAGCATTTTGAAAGCTTATAAATGTGAAGCTATCAGAGGAGCTCTTGGAAGCAATATTAACTTTCACATGCCATTGTCCTATTTAATGGCAATTAAACAAAAATAAATTAAAAATATATGTATAAATTAAAAAAACAAAAACACCCAAAAAACCCTAACAAAAAACCAAAACCAAACCAAACCCCAAAGAAACCCAAAACACAAATAAAGACGTAGTCACAAAAGAACAAGATGTTTTCAGCAAGCTCTTACACCATCATTCCTCTCAACATCAACTAAAAACAGAGGAGGCACTATGTTTGGCACCTGCACATTTCAGGAAGGCAAGAGGGAAGGGGACAATTCCCTGAGTTGTTAGTAGGGTCAATTTGCTTTAATCAACACAAGGATAAAAAACTGGTAGTTATCACGCTGGCTGGCCAAAAGTAAGCAAAGCTTTTTTTACCTCCAGTGCACAGCTAGTTATATACTTCTACCCTCTTCTGGTTTAGAAAAATTTATCTTACATATAATCTAGAAAATAGTTTTAAATACAGTATGAAGTAGGCCATATTTTCCCAAGCATCCTGTCTCAATCCTTTACCACATGAATAATCAAAAACCCAAATAGAAGACAACATCTTAAGGACAGGAAAAAATATTGCAATACCAGCTAACTGTGCAATTTTCTGCTTGGCTGCAAGCAAGGTCTTCCTAGTTTTCTCCTCCTTCTCTGTGATCTGTTGCCTGAGTTGTTCTTCCTGCGTAGCCTTCTCTTGCAGATCTTGATGAAAACGAGCAAGTTCTGATTGTAGCTGTGTTACCTGCTCCTGAAGATTTCTAACTTCTGTTTCCTTTTCTGCTATAGTCTAGAGAAAGATTCAGAGACAGAGATCACAATCCTTGGCCACAACCAGCAACTCTAGCAAATATGTAACCTAATGAGCTCCAAGAACCAGTATGTAGCAGCTAAAAGACTTCTAATCAACAATAGGGGAGTCCAGTCTTCTCTGAACACAACAGTTGAGAGAATAGCATTCTCTTTCTGCTTGCTTATTCTGAGAAACAATGTGAGACATATTAGACACAGAATTTAACCCAGCTTTAAATTCCCTCTTTCCCAACAAGGTTACCCACTTCAGATCGCAGCAGTGAACAGTACTCTGAAACTGTTCATTCTTCTTAGCTTTTTCACTTTGTTCTTACCTTTTGTAAACTTTCAATCTGATTCTCAAAAGCCTTTGTCTTCACTTCAGCTTGACTGAGAGTGTCTTTTAGTTCTTGCACTTCCTGGGCAGAAATCTGTTCTTCTTGTTGTTCTGTCAGAGGCAGAGTTGATGCTTCTGCAACCATCTGAAAATTGTTAAGTGGTATTAGGCTGAAGGGTACTGCCTGATGAAAATGTCATTACTTTCACAAGTTGCTTTTGCATGCAAACTGATTGTTTAAAAAGTTCTGGGCAAAACCCAGGAATTCTCATGAGTGTTAAAAGTTCTAATAAGAATACTGAAAAATATTAAATTATATGTAGCTCATCTTTTGTGGCAGTTTAAGGTAACAGCAGAACAAACGATGTAATTTGCTGCTTTTTTCTTCAATGGTAAGTATTCATACAGTACTCATACTAAGGGAATATATAGATCAAGAGCTAGACTATCCATGACTCTAGATGAAAACATATATTTAAGACGTTTTTCTTTGTTTGCAAAGAAATTCTATCTACCTTATCATGTTGCGCTTTCAGCTCCTCAAACTGAGTCTTGTACCTGCGCCCAATTTTCTTGACCTGTGTTATAGTTTTCACTTTTTCTTGTATGTCAGCCACTTTAGCATCTAGTTCCTTCTGCAAAGTATCCTTTTCTGTTCTTATTTTAGTAACTTCCTCCTTCAGGCTCTGAACAAGATTCTGGCTTGTAGTCAAGGATGCATTAGTTCTAAATAATAAGAGATTAGAGGAAAGTGCAAGTGAGATGTTTGAAACAATCAATACATTTCAGTATTGCTCATTTATGTCATATTATAGGCACTATCCATAGTGAATCATGTTTCTAGGATCTCGCAACAGAATAATTGTAGGATACAAATTATTTTACAACACATTTGTTTAGAGTAAGTTCAACTAAAAGATAGCTTCCAAAACAATTCAAACTTCCTTATACTTGCATATTATCAAGATAGAGTAAGAATACCAAAAGTTTCGTAGTTACATGGAGACAGTAAAGAAGTTACACTTCCACTAGAGCTTATTTTAAATATTTTAAGAACAAAAGGTTTTCCTAATTGACTTATACCACACCTGGCTATTTCTGCTTTCAGCCTGCCTGTTTCTTCACTCATCTGTTGTATACGCTTGGTGTTTGCCTCCTTCTCTGAAAGGAGCTTCCGATATTCTTCAAGATCTGTGTCCTTCTGCTGACTCAATAAATGCTGAAAGGTTGAGAAAATAGTTTGCATTTTCATACAGTTCCATCCAGAAAATTTCTTTGAATTATAGCTACTGCTTTTATATTTTGATTTGGAATGCCTACGACTTAGAATAGTCCATTCTGAAGCTGCACGCACAATGCTTTAGAATTCATCTGTATTTCTTTGCTTGCTGCTCTTCAGGAAAAATGAAGAGGTTTTTTGTTGTTTGGATTTGGTGTTTTTCCCCAAACTCTTTGAAAACATGCACTCCCCACCTGAGTCCGGGCTTTCCAGCGTTTAACATCTTCTTCCAACAGCTTTTTCTCCGCCTGCAACATTCCACTTTTCTCACTCAGTTCAGCATTAGACTCTTGCAGAGGCAGAATGTCTGCCTCAAGCTTGCGCACCTGAAAAAACACAACGGGGGATAAACTCTCTGGAACTTATGAGACTGAAGGAAATGGAACACATGACAGTAACAGGGACAGAGAGAGCAATATCAGCTCCCTCCAGAAGCCATGATAAAGCTTCTTTTCCAACCCTCTGCCTTTCAGTGATCAAGAGCAGGGAATGATCTTACAGCGAGAGAAAAAACATAGGCACAACTTCACAATCTTTAGATTCTCACTCTCTGCACTTTTGTCCAGGAAAGAGATTATTAATTACATGTTAGAAGCCAAGCAACACAGCACTGGATTCCAATAAAATAGAAATGGGAAGATGCAGGATCTCCCTTTTAAACTCCTACTAAAGCTGAGTTCTGCTTTATTAGGCATTCCTGTGCCATTCTTCATTTACCTGCTGATAGTATCCTTTTCCTGGTATACCTCTAGCCAACAATAAATGCTGATTTTCTGTTTCATTGAAATGAAACTGAACTTCAGGCTTCCCAGCATTCTAGGTGGACCTATGCGTGCTGAAATTCTAAATGGAGTTTCCTCCTTTGTGTATGATGTAAAGGAATAATCACAACCTAAATCATCCATTTATTGTAATTTCACAATGGTGTATCCAGACACTAACCCATCCAGCTTAAATATCCAAAAAAAAAAAAAAAATTGTGAACCTCAGCACTAACCTTCGCTTGAATTTGTTGTAGCTCTTGTTCTAGCCTCTCCTTTTCTTCTCTTAGCATCTTGTTGGTTTCTATCAGTACATTCATGGTCTCAGTCTTCTTCATTAATTCTTCATGCTGTGCCATAGTTTTTGCTGTTACCTTTGAAAAGAATTAACCAAATCACTTGTTTTGCCTGCACATGCAAATATCTTACCTGGATCTGGCACACCACCACGTTGGAAAGCTACCATAGCATTCATTCCCTTACAGGTACATTCAAAACAAGTAAATACTGCTTTAGAAATGGGAGATGGGGAAAAAATAATTAGAGAAATTATTTTTATTTTCCCTGTTTATGTGATTTTGGAATTGTCACACTGATTCAAAGGGCTCTGGACAAGATCCTCCTTTTGGCTATATGGTAACCTCAATTTAGATGTTCATGATTCTTCTAAAACTTCCTTTCTGGGCACAGGCAGTAAAGACAAAGAGTAGAACACAGAGAATAGCCTTCTCTACTTCCTGAAATCATAAGTAATAATATCCAACCATACCTGCACCTTCTCTCTCTCAGCATTAAGACTGTCCTGCAGCTCCTGAAGTTCCCTTTCCAGGTGCTCCACTCTTTGACGGTAACGCAAACTCTCCACCTGGGCCACCTCAAATCTAGTTTCTGCAATCTCCTTTTCTCGACGTATAAATCTGCAGTAGAGAAAACAAACAACTCATCATGTCAATGAAAATGCAAGACAAACAGTTTAAGTTGAAGCATCTTCTGAAGGCTTACTGAGTACAGAAATCAGCTGAAAGATCAGAAAGAAAATGCTAATTAAAAATTCTTGAAAATCTACATAAATTCCCTAAAAGACAAGATAAAAAAATCACCTCTATGAAACTTTACTGTTAATCACATTTAGCTTCCTGTCATAATTGACTCTGGTTTTTTTCCCAGAAGCAGAAAGACATCTCCTCTATTACTTAGTGATGTAGTACACCCACCTGCTACTTAGTAAAAAAGTCCTTAAATTTAATACCTTATCCTTCAAGTATAAAGCCATATAGAACAACTTCTTTTGGCAATTAACTTATAAGAGCTAGATTTACCTAAGAATTTCTAAGATTTGTTCCTGGGATTTGCCTTCCTCGTTGAGAGAAACATTTCCTACAGTTGGCATGGCTTCCTTCATGGAAGTCACCACCTTATCACTCAGACTCTCCAGCTGTTCATGTAATAATCGATTTTGTTTTTCCAAATCTTCACAGCGGGATGCAAGTTGTGAAGCTTCATCCTACAAAAAAGATGTTCCAATGGTTGTGAATTCTGCAGCTGAGTTTTTGGTGATTGAAAAAAACCCACTTGAAACCATAAAACCAAATCACACCTTGATCATTCGCTCTCTCTCTTCCCAGGAGGCTTTGCACTCTAACAATTCAGACTCTGCTTTCCGAGCAGCTTCCTCTAGCTGCTGCCTTACTGCTGTATTCTTGGCAACTTGGTCTTTAATAGCCTGCAATGCTTCAACATCAGCAGCATGAAGCATTAATTCTCGTTCATATTTATTCTGAGCTTCAGAAGCCATCTTTGCCTGCAGGAAAACATAAAAATAGACTCTTACCTGTAATGTTATGTGTTTGATATGTTGAGATTCTCAAAAACTAGACAAAAATCAGTGACTGCTAATCAAAAAGGAAACCACTGGTCAAACCCTCTGTCACTCTCAAGTACAAAAAAAAATGGATGTCAAAGAAAAAAAATTGCTCTATCCCAGCCAAAACCAGGGTAGTGGATAAGCTTAGAATGGTTCCCTTAAAGAAATTTCCAAGAATTACAGTTTGACAATTTTCTTTCAGTGGCTAACAGGAGGACACATTCTCTGTATTTACTCGATCAAACCTCTTTCTGCATTTTCTACACTGATAACAGATAGGTATTAGTCTAAAAATATCCACCAGTTACCCCTACATGTGAACAGGCAAAGATATTTACTGCACAAGGTTAAAAAGCTAAGGACAGCCTGTGGTCATAGTATTAGCTAAAACGAAAAAAAAGAAATGCCTAGTAAATTTTGGATTGGATTAGCAAGAGCAAAAAGTTTTCCTACATTCTTCACACCAATTATAGCATTGCAGGAATTCTCACCCACTTTTTAAAGAGAAAGTAGATTCTTTTTAAAAACCAGCTGGTAACACTACAAATCTTACCAGGTGCTGCTAAATATATTGCCCCCCAATTTTAAAAGATGACGATTATGTTTCAGGTTAGAAAGATTCTTTCCCCACTGTCTTGTTGTGAGAGTTCAGTTTTCTTTTTTGCTCCCCCCTCAGAAGACTGAGGTAGCAGTTCAATAAAAACAGTTAAATCATTAAAAATAGTTAATTACATATCTCTGTGATTTTTTTTTACATAGTAAAACAGACCTTAGAAAGAGTAATCCATTGCATCTTCTGTTGTTTTCTTAAACATGGGACAAACTGTGCTTGCAGCACACCTTTGTATTCCAAGACAGTTTAGTTGGTATTACCACAGTGTTAGACCAGGTAGAAAAATGAAATATTAAATAAACAGCTGTGCATGAAACACAGAAAGTGCTCTTACAGCACTTCTCCTGCCTCCTCAATTCTCTGACTACCATCATAAAATGTTTTGAGTTCATCTGAGAAGCAATGAAAAGTTAATATGAAGTTTATCATACTGGCTACAACAGGCAAATACTACACACATACTTGCTCCTGGCAGTCCCGTCTGGCTTGTTGTTCGTTACTTAGAGCTGTGCTGGCTCTCTGAAGAGCTTCCTGAACTTCTGACTGCACAGTTGTCAGACTCTTCTTTAGTTCTGATAGCTAAAGTGACAAAGGAGGGAGTAACAACAACAAGAGGAAGAAAAAAACCCAAGATTAAATGGTAAAGTATTTTACAGAGTATCAGACACAACAAGACTTTGAATGTAAACAGTCATGAACAATGTAGAACCAAAAGGTGGCTATTTTAGTATTTATTTTTTTTAAAATACTAATTTTAATCTAAAGAGAAATCCATTCAAGATTTTCACTTATTAATATACAGAACTCTTTCCTGCTAAAAATGTATTGCTGTTCTTTCAGAGATGGGTTTGCAGTAATCCTAGTTGCAGTCATCTTGTTTCTTTCAACTGCAGTAAGAGCCCAAATATAAACAAGAAAAATAAGGGCACAGAGAACTCTGGTTTCAAAAACCATGCAAGCTGCTATTTGATTTTGGCTCACTCTTCAGAAGCCTTTCTCAAAGTCTGGTACTCATGTTTTCCTGCACAGTCTTCTCAGAGTTCAGGAAGACAGTGACGGCTTTAAATACACAGCCATTCTAACAAAGCAGTAAGGTTAATGTACTACTCATGTTTGGAGAACACTCACAAATTTAGTTAGCCTTTTGTACATCCTAAAAGATTTAGTCTTGGACACTACTATACTGGGAAAACACAATAAAGTTAAGGGAATTCCAAAAAAGCACATTCTTGCAGACTCTCTAATGGGGAGTTGTAGGGAAGGGGCATTCAGTGCACACCTGTTGTTCCATATTCTCCACAGCTTTACGTTTCTCCTCTTGCAGTTCCTGCTTCTCTTTCTCTGACTCCATCAGCTTCTTTTCCAGCTGTGCCTGATACTCCGAAGACTCCTTCAGACGAGCTTCAACTGTTGCACGAACTTCCTCTGTCACCTTCATTAAAATCCATCATTAAGAAATCAAATTTTTTCCCCCTTTAAATATGGTTTTGTTTTGAAACTAGCATTTTGTTAACAATTCAAAGCCAGAATAGGTATTCTCAGTATCACATTTAGAACAGTAACACTGAAAATGTAGGGAACTGCAAATAACACTGAAATTTTATTTTTTTTCCCCTTTCAAAGCTGCAATACCTCATGAAATTACACCTAAGAAAAGTCTGAGGTGATTGCACTCAAAGGTGCAGTAGTTAGCATATCTTTTTATTGTAGGTTCTAGTGTGTTACTGTTAAAGCGTACAAAGCCATGATGAAGTGTTTACAGTACTGAAATTTTTAGTACTGACGTGGTAACTTCAGCAGCAAATGAGAATTCTGGTTCCCCAATCTATCTTATTTTGATACACTGAACAGATTGGAAGAAAGGCTTCACTTGCTATTAACAGAATGGAGTGTATGACAGATTAAAAGGTCATTTTTAAGCTTTTTCCAAGCATGCCACATACAAACTGGTATCACTGAAGACCTTACTGATGCAGAAGGAGCAAATTAAACTGCTTTTGACTGAGAGCTAATTAATATTTGTAAAGAGCAACCACAGGGTTATAAGGAAGAGTTTTTAAAAGTCCATTCCCCTCTTTCAAAAGGAGACATGGGCAGAAGAGAGCTTTCAGTCAAATATACAAACCAGCATTTTAAAAATATGCTTCTAAAATGTTTACTATTTCCATGGCAAAGTGTTTTTAATGAAGTTGTCTCAAATATGTATTACTACATTACATTCTAATGCCTTCCTAACTTTAGGTTTTTTCTAATTCCTCCCATAACCCTACAGACCGTGCTGTAGAACAGAATAACCCCCAAAATATCTTTCATTTTGTTTTTATTTTTGCTCTAATGAACAATGGTGACTACTTACTTGCTTTTCCTTATTAAGGGATTCCTCTAGACTAAGAACCATGGCCCTGTACTGTTCCACATTACTAGAACTAGTCTTGAGCCTTTCTCTCAGGTCATTAACTTGTTCGTCAGCTTGTCTTAGTCGACTTACAAGATCATCCACATCTTCATTTGTACTAGGCTGACCTATAACATTAGAACACATTCATTAACCAATGAAGTTAATTCAGTTTTTCAAATCACTGTTCTGTTGAAAACAGAAGCCTTTCTAGGATAAGAGCATGGAAAGAACAATCATCCCCACAAAGCTTCCCTAAATAAAATTGCTGGTCCTAGCCGAAGTAATGGCTTGCAATAAACACTTATTTCAGAAAAAAAAAAAAGAGCTATTTAAAAATAAGCAACCTAATAGACCTAAGTTCTTTCAAATAAAAATAAAAGGGATCCTTTTGGTAAGTTTTGCTTTATTTTTCCCTTTTGTCAAAGGTTGCTTGGACATGAATTTCCTTAACAAATCATCCTGCTTATCATTTGTTTGCATATGTGATTGTAATAATGATGAGGCTCATTATTTAGTTGCAAACAATTATTAATTATAATAATCATCATCATCATCATAAGTATACTATTAATTACTATCAATTATGAATGTTACCGTTCTGCAGACATCAGTGTTTAGCAAAGAGAAACTCCATGTAGAAAACCATCTTACCTTTGCCTGGAGCCCTCTGTGATGATTGAGATGCGAGCTGAGCCTCTGTGTTGTTAAGCTGCTGTTTTAACACTGCAGTTTCTTTCTGGGTATTCTTTAGAAGTTCCTTTGTGTTCATGTGATGATTTGTCTCAGTCTCCAGTTGCCTCTTAAGATCCAGGATATGAACCTGAAAAAACACACAGTTCTTAAACTTGTAATTATTCACAAATGGCACAAAGAGCAAAGATGTTTTTAAATTTTGTGTCTGAAAACCAATGCACTGTGAGCTGGCAGCAGCCATACAACAGTGGCTTTATTTTCACTGAAAAAGTTTAGTGTATTTAGATCTATACATACCTCTTGATTTTTGGTAAGAGAATGTCTTTGTTCCACCTCACTTTCCAGTTTCTTCCTCAGCTGAGATATCTCACGCTCTAGCTTCTCAATCTGATTATTAAGTCTTTGTTTGGTTTCTGTCTCAGACCTCTCCAGTATTCCCTGATAAAAGAGCATAAGGCAGTATGCTTACAATGCACTTCACTGATTTTCTTCTGCATTACTGCAATACCTCATACAAAGTTGTTACAACACTTCTCCCATCCACAAAATAATCACTGGAGGCAGCAAACAATAATAGGTATATACAGAAAATTATGAGAAGGAGCACTCACAGTGTATGACTTGGTTTTGAAAAATTCTTTTAATAATATTATGATTAGAAGAAAATCTATTACCCATGCAATCTAATTCCAGAGATTACAAAACCTCAAAAGATCTACTACAAATATACAATTCAGTTAAATGATAAAACATGTAACCTTAAATATTTATACTCCAAGAGGCAATGTACCTTATAACAGAAGATATAAAAGTAGATATATTTTAAAACATTAGGAAAATAAGCTACAAGGCATACACTGGTAATTTTTGCTATTGTAAAAATTAACATACAAATTTTTTTCCTTCCACTTTGTTTCAGGAGCTTTGTTTCCAGTTTGTCGTGAAAACCTTTCTCATCAATCCAAAATTCTCAGGATTTTGGATTTTACCCAGGAAAACAACAGAGTATCATAACCTAGGATAGAAATACCAAACTTGCTTGAACAAGCTGCTCAAGTATTTCATGTTCAGTGTCAATTTGTAACAAAAAACCCCCTCAACATACACTTTAAGACCCAATTTCATGACTGTTTGATTTGATTTTGATGGGTATTTACTGAAAACTCAGAGACCGAACTTGGAGCTAAGAACAATACCACATACCTGAATAGTTCTCAAATTAGTAAGCAGCAAGTTCTGTCCTCTTTGCTCAACTAATAAAGATTCACGTTGCTGAGTCAAACGCATATCTGACATCTTCAAGATATCCTTCTCTTTTTTTAAGTTTTCTGCTCTCACCTTTAAGATAGCAAATAATAACAAGAACTTTGTTATCAATCCCACATCTGTCCAGTAATGGTTTTTTTAATGATCAGTTAGTACTATTTTTAAAAAACAGTTAAGATTATAGATTGTAAATTAGAATTCATGCAAAAGCCAAGAACAGCAAGAACACAACTGTTTGACTAATCACATTGCTTTTTTTGTAAACTGAAACACCTTTGGAATGTTGTTTCAACCTCACTTCAGATAGATAGATAGATATATATATATATAGATATATATATCTCAACTCTTAGTCTGGAGAACAGAAGGCTCCATGGAGACCTTAGTGTGGCCTTCAGGTATCTGAAGGGGGCCTACAAGAAAGCTGGTGAGGGACTTCTCAGGAGGTCATGTAATGATAGGACTAGGTGGAATGGATATAAACTAGAGGAGGGTAGATTTAGATTGGATATTACGAAGAAGTTCTTCACTGTTAGAGTGGTGAGACACTGGAATAGGTTGCCCAGAGAGGTTGTGGAAGCCCCATCCCTGGAAGTTTTTAAGGCCAGGTTGCATGGGACTCTGGGCAACCTAATTTAGTGGAAGGTGTCACTGCCAGGCAGGGGGGTTAGAACTAGATGATCTTTAATGTATGATTCTATATACATAAAGAGAGAGAGATAAATATACATGCACACAAGCTTTTACGAATTTACTATCTGAGGCACTCAAAAAGCCACACAATCATGAGGAAAACTCTTTTACTAACTTGAAATATCTAACAGTATATTACCTAGAGGTTAGCACTTACTAACCTCGGCCACTGCCAGTTTTTCATTAGCTCCCCTCAGGTCTTGAGTCATTGTGTTAATTATCTGCTCTTGCTTCTGAGTTGTTGCTGTGAGTTTCTGGGTTCTTTCATGCAGAGATGTTATTTCTCGACGATAGCCTTCAACGTTATCCTGCAGCATTTCGTAACTTCCCATGGAACAGCAAAGCAAAGTACACATTTGCCATATTAAATTGAGTTTAACTGCAAGAGGTTTATGTACATAGCTAAATGTTCCATGTGAAAACTGATGAACATGAACACGTGTGGTTCGCTGAACTAAAAACTATATTCATGATCCCATCTTCCCTATTTCCTTTGTGTTCTTTCACAACAGGCAACATTCACATTTTACTCGCAGCTCTTCCTGAGTAAACAATATTGAGCAGTCAACATGATTCTATTGACTGAGAACAGACATAAGGGAACGAAATCAAATAGGTGATTTACCGTTTGGAGGCAAACTCCAGCTGTGTGGAGATCTTTGCATTTTGTGACCTCAATTCTGTGACCTGCTCCTGAAGCTTTTCATTTTGTTCATTCAGCAACTTGTCATTCTCTGCCTTTTCTTTTTTATAGTTCTCAAAAACTTCCTGCAACTACATCAAAGAACAGACATTAAGTGTTTACGAGAGTAAAAAGTGACAGCTTTGTCCTGTGTTTATTGAAAAAAATACCTGCTTAAGTGCAGCCTTAGCCTCCACAGTCTCCACTGACTCAGCCATTGACACTGGAGCAGGAGTTGACATGGCTTGAGGTAAACTTGGGCGCTTTGGAGTAGATGTGAGAGAAATGTCCTCTGGCAAGATACCTGAAGCTACAGAAAGATCAAGGGGATTTTAAAGGCAACACTTACATGAATGCCTGCAAAAGCAAGATGATATAACCCCACTAGAATGCGGCTAAAACCAACAACGTATTGCTAGGCTAAGTCCTGGGCTCTCCTGAGCAACTCATTCTCTATACCTACAAAATGCTACCAGAGCACATGTAGTCACCACTACACATCAGTCATTATACAGCAAGTTAAGCAGCTGTAACAATAAAATAAAAAATTTCTAAATCCAAATTTATGGTTTTTTCCAGGAAGTGAGGGTCAAAGCTGAACACCAGATTAACAGTAGTTCCTCATACAGTTTCAGCACTATTAATGAAAACTCAGAACAACTCACAATTTGATTGGTTTGGGTTTCTCTCAGTGGTGCAGCTTACCTTGCAAAGGAATGACAGCTCCTGTGGTCTGTGCCAACAGGATGCGGAACATATCGCGCTGGCGAACTATAGACTCAACAAGCTGCAACTGATGATGCCGAGATTCACGTAGTTTTTCTAGCTCATTGAGAGCTTCCTCCAGCTGACTCTGAAGTTCTGAAATTCTGAAACCAACATCAGTTATTTTCAGTAACGTCCCCAATAAGATGTACCGAGATGACACAACCCTTAGATTTTGTCACAAGTACTTTGGTGTATTTTTATTACATCTTTGAAAGTTAAGCACTACTGAGATTTTCTGAAGTGAACTTCTAAGGAAGACTGCCTTTGGGCTTGCCATTCCTTAGATGACAAAGAAAGCAGGCCATGAAAAGCAGAAGAGAGGCAATGCTATTTATGTGAATAACACACAATCCCAGCATGGTGGAGGTTGGAAGGGACCTCTGGAGATCATCTAGTCCAACCCCCCTGCTAAACCTGGGGCACCCACAGCAGGTTGACCAGGATCACCTCCAGATGCCTTTGGAATGTCTCCACAGAAGGAGACTCCCCAACCTCCCTGGGCAGCCTGGGCCAGGGCTCTGGCATCCTCACAGCAAACAAGTTTCTCCTCCTGTTCAGATGGAACCTCCCGGGTTCCAGTTTATGCCCCTTCATTGCCCCTTATCTTGTTGTTGGGCACCACTGAAAAGAGTATAGCTACAAAGCCATTTTAATTGAAACCTGAAGACAATGTTGTTTAATAACAGTTTTTCTTTATGAATTACGTAGCTGCTCGTGAGCATAAACACACTTACATATGTACGTGCACAAAATTAATAACAGTCAGAAGCAAAAAACCTGAAGTGTTTGAATAAATCCCTGTCACTACTTCATATAAACACATAACTTACTTTGATGAAGTTGCTTCTTGCTCTTCTTTTTCTCTAGCCTCTCCCAGCTCCCTAAGAGCCAGCAAGAGACGCTGATTCTGCTGCTGAAGTTCTTCAATATTTCTGTAGGAGACTAGATGTTGAGATATCACTTCAGAAGAGCTACTGATGTCGGCAGAGCTCACTTCTTCATCACGAATCACATGATTGCCTCTAGCTTCTTCAAGTTCCATCAAAAGCACACGAATCTGAAATGGAGAACATTCTAGTGTGAGGCTTACACAGACTGAAAAATTTCCTGAGAAAAACAATATATTAGAAATACAGTACTTGGAAATTAAGTATTTTTTTCCTACAATACATAAACTATTACGATCAATAAATCCTTTTAAGAGAATTACACTGTAGGAAGAATGGTTTCACAAAAGGAAACCATATCAAGATCAGAAGCAGATAGTTCTGTGAACAGAAACAGATCACAGGACATTCCAATACAGCTTTTATTTATACATGTACACACACACACACACACACGCACACGAGTTCTCCATGTCAGATGTTTAACAGCATTATCCTAAAGCAACATCACTTCTATCCAGCTAAAAATTCTGTAAGCAGAAAGGGAAATTCCATCTTGCCCTAGGGAGAAGCTTTTAACATCTCTAAGGCTCTTATGATAACCAAAGCCTACCTGACTGGGGCTAAACACAACTTCCAAGTAAACTTCAGAAATACAGCATCATATTATTAATAAATTGCAAGGAGTACATTTAACCACATCAAAATTTGTTCTACCTGCTGTGAAAGATCTTTAACTTGTATTTCCAGTCTCCGGTTTTCTCTTTCAAGCACAGAGGAACGTTTATTGGCTTTGTCAGCATCCTCCTGCAATCGCTGGATTTCCTGCAAGTGTACAAACATTAAGAAATACATAGTAATTCAACTGAGACACATTCCTTTCCAGAGAGACAAATGTCATGTAGAGACATGCCTTGTGAATCAAATTGTGCTTTAATGCTTTAGTTACGCTCCAAAAGTTGAACTCCACATATTTAGGAATCAAAAGACAGGCTCTTTCATGCTGTATTAGAGTATGCATTAAAATTAATGGGAAAAGAGCACCAAACTCCAATTTTATTTCTTTGGACATACAAATACTAATCTTTGTTTACAAAGAATTCTGCGCTCTCAGAAAATGAGAGATTGTAAGTTATGACATTTAAGCCTTCACTATAAACAACTCTGGTTGTGTAAAATACTTTGTACAGACCAATAAACTGCAAGTTAGAAAGTTCAACAGATACTTTCCCATAGTAGAAGCTGACTAGAAGAACCGTTTTTTACATTTACTATCACTCATTAGGACTAAGGAATCAAAAATCCTTTTTTTTCCCCCCCTATTTTTTATTTTACACTGACCTTCATGGCTTGCTCAAGCTTTGCAGACAGACTAGCAACAGCTTTTTGGGAACGCTCAAATTCTTCACGCTGACGTTTTAAAATTGGTGCTTTGGCTTCCACTTCCTGCACTATTTCATCCAAGTATTTATTGATTCTCTTATTCTCCAGCTTTTCCAAAAGCAACTGATCCTGAGTTTCTACATATGCATTGTACAGCTGCAACAAGAGATATTTTTGGTTTGTGTTTCAGTTGGTTAGGTTTAATACATCTGGACAGATCTCTCAAATCACTGGTTATTCTACAACTCATACTTTAAGGCAGTAAAATTTTACACAACTCTAGTTAATTCAGAGAAGCAAGTAGGAATCTTAAAACAATGTGTTTTTAGGACACATACCAAAGCAAAGCAGTTAACCCTATTAATTGAAAAATGGCAAACTTTTATAGTCAGCTGTATGCAGTAAAAGAATTCTAGGTCAAAGGAAAAAATCTTAAGCAAGTCTAAAACAAAAGAAAAATCTAAACTATTACCACACAGACCTGCACCTGGGGAGGAATAATCCCATGCTCCAGCAGAGGTTAGAGGTTAACTGGAAAGCAGATCTGTGGAGGACCTGGGAGTGCTGGGGGACACCAAGTTCACCGGCAATGTGCTCTTACAGCCAAGGTGGCCAGTGGTGTCCTGGTGTGCATTAAGAAGAGTGTGGCAGCAGAAGGTCGAGGGAGGTTCTCCTCCACTTCTACTCTGCCCTAGTCAGGCCACAGCTGGAGTCCTGGGTCCAGTCTTACAAATCACAGAGTCACAGAATATCCTGAGTTGGAAAGGACCCACAAGGAACATTGAGTCCAACTCCTGCCTATGCACTGGACACCCCCAAAGTCATATCACGTGTCTAGGAGCATTGTCCAAGTGCTTCTTGAATTCCAGGAGAGTTGGTGCCATGACTGCATCCCTGGGGAACCTGTTCCAATGCTCCACCACCCTCCGGGTGAAGAGCCTTTTCCTAATGTCTAACATGAACCTCCCTTGGCACAGCTTCATGCCATTCGCCCGGGTCCTATCGCTGGCCACCAGAGAGATCAGCTCATGCCCCTCCCCTCCTTCATCTCTAGAGAAGAAGTTCTAAACTGCAATGATGTCTCCCGTCAGTCTCCTCCAGGCTGAACAGAACAAGTGATTTCAGCCATACCTCACATGGCTTCCCCTCCAGACCCTTTGCTATCTTTGTGGCCCTCTTCTGGACACTATAGAACAACTAGATATCCTAACAAATGTTCTAATCTACTACAGAAAATCTGTAAGATATGTTGAAAAAGCATCCCAAGAACTTAGCTAGTAAAGTCTGCCTCAAATAATGACAAGATTTCATCAACTTCATTCAGGCATTACACCAAATCCATACCAGTGAATGAAGTCTGCCCCCTTATATTATTAGCGTGTCTCTATTGGCATTTCAAGGGCATTGAAACAGATGAGTTCCTTCTTACTTACCTCAGTTAATTTCATTCCAGGCTTGACTACTTTAGCTACAGCTGCAGCAGTGGGAGACATTGCTGCCAGCTCCTCCTCAGACAACATGGCTCCTGAAGACAATCCCATCAATCAATCAATCAAAGTTGCAATAATTCCCATCATAAATATAACTTATTAATATAAAAAACGTTGTCACACATCTTTGTGCTTTATAACTACTGCATTTTAAAGTTTTTAAGCCCTTAAAGTTCCTGGTTTAAGAATTTTATGTAATGTGCATTATAGATATACACAACTGGTATTATATACAATATTCCATGTCATACATCATCAACATCTGTCTAGTGTACTTTGAAATGCTGAAAACCTTTTGCTATTAGAATATTTAGATAATTTTTACATGAAAACAATTGAAATAGCTGGAGCAAAGCTTAACATCAGGTTCCTCAGCAAACTGCTGGAGGTTTAGAGTGGCAGAGCTCTGGTTTCTTTCTTTCAGTTAACACAGGCATGCAGCAAATACACTTCATGTCTCTCTGTTCCTTCCTGCTCTGCTCTCTTTCCTTTAGAAATCACCTATATAAAAAAGCAAACAAAATCCTCTTTTCAACAAAAAAAAGAACTAGAACAGTGAATACTCAGCAAGATTTGTTATTAAACAAATTTAAATACAGAGGTTTGGGGCTGTTGTGTTTGTTTTTTGATTCTTTTGGTTGGTTGGTTTTTGGGGCATGGGGGGGTGTGTTTGTGTGTGTGGGGTGTGTGTGTGCGCACTTGTGTTTGGTTTTGAAGAGGAAAATAAAAATAGTTTATCATCCCCAGTTCCCTCTCCAGAAAAACAATAAAGCACGTTGATTCAGCCTTCAGGAAATCTTTCCTCTTCCTTTTCTTTGAAAAGGTAATGCAGATTAACATAAGAACCTTCAAAAAACATTTAAACAGAAATGCATTTTCTGGTAAAGAAAAAAAAGAATATTTTCATATATATACACAGATGAAAACGCTTCTAAATATCATGCTTAGAAATGACCAAAGATGAATCAAGATTAATGCACTTACTTCCTACAGAAATTCAGCATCGTATTTTCATAAGAGACAAAATAAAGCCTGAAGCTTTCTCTGTTTTAGCTCCCAGTGTCATCCCTACCTTTGCGCTTCGTTGCAGACAGTAAATCATTAGCGTTCTCCAGCTCCTTTTCCAGTTTACCGATCTTCTCTCGCAGTTCCTTTTCCATTACAGCTTTTGACTCTTC
Organism: Galbula dea; assembly: GCA_013399015.1. Classification (NCBI taxonomy): domain Eukaryota; kingdom Metazoa; phylum Chordata; class Aves; order Piciformes; family Galbulidae; genus Galbula; species Galbula dea. The sequence continues at coordinate 1,229,438 of VWZX01005204.1, read as the reverse complement.
CACCTCAGCCAAATGCTCCTGGGTTGCTTTATTAGCTAAAATTAAAAATCAAACAGGTTGCTGTGTTGTGGTTGGTTTCATTATTTTTTCTTTTAAAAAGATCAACATTTGCAAATATACCTTAACTTTTACTTTAACTTCACATGATCTGCAGAAGCTCACATTGGTAAGAAGACTCAGTAATACTGACAGAAGCATTAACTGTCAGTATTTTTCCTATCACCTTTGCTTAGATCAGGGTTAAAAAATGAACTGTCCATTTATCAGTGAAAAGGAGTCCAAAATGAGAAGCTAAAATGGAGGTATATCTTGCAAAAGTGGATCATCTCAAAATCCAAAGTAAAATTTGAGGTTAATTAGAAAATAGTTCCCTTACTTCCCTCCCCACTCAAGTAAATCCATGTAAAATTTCTGTTACAAAGTGAGTGATGTTTCCACCATCCCAAAAGCCTAATGAAGTTGCCTTCAATGAAAGCTAAATACCCATTTTTCAGTGCCTTAGGGAAGATACAAAGGAGTGTAACTGCTCTGTTCTGTTTGCCACCTCTTCCTCACAGCTTACCTTCACCTGCTTCCTTCAGGAGCTTGTGCAGCTCTTCCACTGCTCCGGTCAGCTCATTGCTCTTTGCCTCTGAGTCATCAGCAGCACTCTAGACAAATGTATTTGATTCACATTTTAGAACACAGCAATAGAAACTCTATTTTTACAAGAAAGCTCAAACTGACCAAACATTATGAACACAGGGTTTTTGAGTAAAATGCTAAAAGAGTCACCTAACTTGGACAATTCTCTTTCATAGAATTATCAGGGTTGGAAGGGACCTTAGAGGTCATCTAGTCCAACCCCCTACAGTGAGCAGGCACATCTCTAACTAAATCAGGTTGCCGAGCACCCTGTCCAGCCTCACCTTGAACACCTCCAGGGACAGGGCCTCAACCACCTCCCTGGGCAACCTGTTCCAATGTTCCACTACCCTCATGGTAAGGAACTTTTTCCTAATATCTAATCTAAACCTACTCTTCCCTAATTTAAATCCATTACCCCTTGTCCTATCACTACAAGCCTTTGTAAACAGGCCCTCCCCAGGCTTTCTATATGACCCCTTCAGGTACTGGAAGGTGACTATTAGGCCCCCAAAAAGCCTTCTCTTCTCGAGGCTGAACAATCCCAGCTCCCTCAGCCTATCCTCATAGGGGAGGCGTTCCAGCTCTCTGATCGTTTTTGTAGCCCTCCTTTGGACCCGCTCCAGCAGGTCCCCGTCCTTCCTGTGTTGAGGGCTCCAGAGCTGAACACAGTACTCCACTTGGAGTATTTTTTCCTTTGAGGCAATATGCCCATCTGAGAATAAGAAGTGTCAGACATCGATTTGATGTCACAAATCCAAAATAAAATAGATATCCTTTAGCTGCTTTATTACTATATCATTTATATCCTGACTTTGGTCTTCCTCTTCACTACAGCAAATCTGGAGAAATTTTGAGTACTCAGTTTTCTTAATTCTGTAAACTGCTTTTTTTTTTTAGGGATCCTGTATAAACAGTGTATGTTTCTTTGCTTCCAGATAGAGATCTCACAAGACCATACAACACATTAGCAGTTCTGCCAGTCCATTAGAGATAAGTGAAATAAAGTTGATTAAAGTTACAGAGAGGTTCCCATGAGAGGATACTCAGTCTTGATGCTTTTGACATCAGGTCAGACAAATATGTCAGCTCTTACAAGTACATACCAACCCCTATGTTAAGGGGAAGACAAACCTTTAAACCCTTTCAAATCAATGATTCTACAATAAAAGCACAGAATCACAGAATTGTCAGAGTTGGAAGGGACCTTAAAGATCATCTAGTTCCAGCCCCCCTGCCATGGGCAGGGACACCTCCCACTAGATCAGGTTGCCCAGAGTCCCATGCAGCCTGGCCATAAAAACTGCCAGGGATGAGGCTTCCACAACCTCTCTGGACAACCTGTTCCAGTCTCACCACCCTAACAGTGAAGAACTGCCTCCTAATATCCAATCTAAATTTACTCTCCTCTAGTTTATATCCATTCCCCCTAGTCCTATCACTACTTGACTTCCTAAAAAGTCCCTCCACAGCTTTCTTGTATGCTCCCTTCAGATACTGAAAGGAATGAATAGGAGTGAAAAACCAAAACCAATAAAACACAAATCAAATTAAAAGGTAAATGGTAATGCCTTATGCTTGAGAAAAGTTAGCTGTTTACTTGCTGATCAATGGCAGGACATCAGTTCACATCTAATAGGATAAAGCATTCATGTAGAAACATGTATAACACAACATTCAGCTGCGTCTTAATCAGATCACTAACATTTGCAGTGTTATTTAAACTGCTACTTATCAAACTCAGAAAAATCTTTTAGTTATATTTTACATACAAACCAGTAACTCCCAATACAACATAAGTCATAACCAAATTCATACAAAATGAAGCCTCAAAACAGTGAGCACAGAATTAGTACTTTAACCCCAGTTTTGCTTAATCCACAAAATGATCCAAGCAATGTAAGATTTCAAGTGTTACCTATGATCAGCAAAGAAAATGTTTTAGATGTTTCCCAATGGAAGTTAGTCTTAGAATCACATAATCATAGAATTGTTTGGGCTGGAAAAGAGCTTTAAGATCAAGCCCAACTGTTAACATAACACTGCCAAGTCACCACTAAACCATGTCCCTCAGCACCACATCTACACGGCTTTTCAATCCCCCCCAGGAATGGCAACTCCACCACTGCCACGGGCAGCCTCTCCCAGGGCTTGACAACCCTTTCAGGGGAGAAATTTTCCCTAATAGCCAACCTAAACCTCCCCTGGCACAACTTGAGGCTATTTCCTCTTGTCCCATCACTTGTTACTTGGGAGAAGAGACCAAGCCCCATCTGACTACAACCTCCTTTCAAAGAGTTGTACAGTGAGAAGATCTCCACAGAGCCTCCTTTACTCCAGGTTAAACAACCCTAGTTCTTCCTCATGAGACTTGTGCTCTAGACCCTTCATCAGCTTTGCTGCCCTTCTCTGGACACACTCCAGCACCTCCGTGTCCTTCTTGGAGTGAGTGGCCCAAAACTGAACCCAGGATTTGAGGTGTGGCCTCCCCATTGCCCAGTCCAGGAGGACAATCCCTGCCCTAGTTCTGCTGGCCACACTAGTGCTGATCTAAGCCAGGATTCTATCGGCCTTCTTGGCCATGTGGGCACACTCCTGGCTCATCCTCAGCCACTGTTGACCAACACCCCCAGATCCTTTCAAAACCAGGCAGCCTTCCAGCCTCATGCCTGGCAATGACCCTTATACCAAACTAATAAACTCACCTTATACAAATTGGATAATTTTATGTGGGCATTCAATTCATTGTGGAATCTTTCCTCCATGCTAGCTTGCTGTTCTTTTCCCTGGTAAATCAAAGAAGAGACAGGGTGAGGGAGCATGCCACAATTTCTATTTTACACATTTTGGGGTTTAATTTGGTGAAGCAACTGTAATCCTGTTTCACATATACTTCAAGTTGTCTTACCTCCTTCAGTTTATTCAATAGTTCTTCCACATGCTTCTGAAGATTTTCATTTGACTGTTTTAAGCTATTTACCTGTTCCTCCATTCTGGAAACCTGTTCAAAGAATAAATGAGAACACCATGCATACATTTTTCTTTCCAGTCCAGTTGATTTTGCAAAGTAACCATATAATTGGGGTTTTTTACTTAAAAAAACCCCAAAAGTTCCAGAAAGAGCATAAATGGGTACACTTTCTAACAGTCTTTACTCCTATGCATTCAGCTAAATGAAAGAAGTGAAAGACCCCAAATTGCTCCAGTTCTGCATAACCAAATAATCTCATAGCCACAGTGGAGCTCAGTGCCACAGAAAACCTGATCATAGTCACAGCTGTTAAACAGAAGCTCACTGAAGCTGAGGATTTTCAAAATACAGACATTGATTCTGCCAGGTATTTTGCTGCAGGAAAACAAAAGTATCATCTGCCCCTTCCCCTTATTATTACTTCTATACTCATATATTTAGTAGTATTATACTATTATACAGTTTTGCTGTCTGCAATCCCAAAATTTCTAGATTGTAATTCAAATCTTTGACTTTTTCTTCTAAGTAATGATAACTACACATATTTCTTAAAAGTCCAGTTAAAAGAGAGAAAAACTCCCTATGCATTGCAAAACACACCTTTGCTTTTTTACTCAAATACAGTTACATTAAAGTACTTGGTTTGGTATAATCCAGTGAACCAGGACATATAATTTGTAAGAAATGAAAAAAAAAGCACTCAGAAGTGACACTACCTCCTCTTTCTTGTTCTCCAGACTACATTTAAGTTCCAAGATTTCGTTGCCCTTCTCTCTGGCTGTATGTAGAAGTTCATCTGTTTTGGCTTTCAGCTCAGTGTTCAGCCATGTGTTCTGATTCTGTAGTAGTTCTTTTTCTTGCTCCAACCTTTTCTCACGGTACTTAAAAGACAATTCCATAGTGTAATTGCAGTGGTTCCACAGAAAATAAAGAGGCTAGTCAAAGCACTATGACCAGATTTGGTAAACAGCACCAAGTAACAGGCAGTGTTCCTTATTCCACTGGTAAAACTAACTTGCCAGTCTCAAAACTAGAAGAGCTTTGTGAAACTTGAGCTAATTTCCTCAAAGTTTACATTAGGTGGGACCATTAATCATGGAATCATAGAACGGCTCAGGTTGGAAGGGACCTTAAAGATCATCTAGTTCCAAACGCCCGCCATAGGCAGGGATGCCAATTACTAGACCAGGTCGCCCAGGGCCACATCCAGCCTGGCCTTGAACACCGCCAAGGATGGGGCATCCACAACCTCTCTGGGCAACCTGTTCCAGTGCCTAACCACCCTCCTGGTAAAGAAGTTTAGAAGTTTTAGAAGTTTAAGATTAATATCTCGTTAAAAGTAAGTTAAGGTAGCAAAGTTTTCCTTTTTCTTCTTTCCTCCTCTATTTCAGCTGTATGAAGTTTATTCTGCCCACAGAGAAATGGTGCAGGATCACAGATAATTATTTTTCTCTTTTCTACCTGTGCTCATGGACCTGGAGACTTTCTTCCTACATGGCAGGAGCAGCCACCATTGCCACCAATAAAACTCAGACATGCTTGCCCAATTTGATGCCCCCTTGCTTTCTACAAATCTGNATATTAAAAAAATAAAGTAGCAAACTGCTGGGTTTTTTCCTGCAATTCACATGTCACTTCCTGCCTTGTTTCCTCTTCCCTAAATACTGTTTCCTGCTAACCCATTCTTTGGTGATGCCTATACAAACTGGATACTCCACATCAATCACCCAAGAATCTCTTTTATTAAGAATCATAGAATGGCTGAGGTTGGAAGGGACCTTAAAGATCATCTAGTTCCAACCCCCCTGCCATGGCCAGGGACGCAACATGCACTAGACTAAGTCATCCAGGGCCACATCCAGCCTGGCCTTAAACACTGCCAGGGATGGGGCCTCCACAACCTCTCTGGGCAACCTGTTCCAGTGCCTCACCACCCTTTGGGTAAAGAACCCCCTTCTAATCTCCAGCCTAAAGTTCCCCTCCTTCAGCTTGTAGCCATTTCCCCATGTCCTGTTGCAATCAGACAAGGAGAAAAGTCTCTCTCCTTCTGCCTTATAATCCCCTTTCAGGTACTGAAAGGCTGCTATAAGGCCTCTATATTTAGCCTAATCACATGAAGTATTTTGTTCATATGTCTTTTTTTGGCTATACCATTTAAATGTTCCACTTCCTGAGATCGTCTTTCATTTGTTCGAACCAAATCTCTCTTTTCAGCTTCCAGTTCTTCTTTTTCTCTACTTAGTTGGCTCTGAAAAATGATTGCAAAAGAGGAATAAAGAAATGTGATCAGTTTTCTCTAACAGTTCATAGTCACTATGCACACTTAGCATTACAGAGGAGCATGCTACACACCAGTAAGTTACCCTAGACAACCGAAAACTGGGTAAGACGCTTTTCTAGCAGGCAGCTGAAAGCCTGAACTGTGCAGTAGTAAAGCATGGCTGCTTTCATTTATTTCTGTCATGTTGGGGTGTACAAGTCAAATAAATACAGGATAATGTACATCTTTTTTCCAGTGCCTGATAGCCAACATTTTGCAATTACTGGGGTTTTTCCCCTCATAAATCACTCTGATACTGGCCCTTTTGTGCACAAAGGTGAAATGCCACTATCACACAAAATTAGACAGCAAAGGTGAGAGAAGAATCACAGCTCTCAAGGCCACCGCACTGAACAGGGAACTTTCAGGCCTCTGTTTTCCAGTTGGCACAGAGAGGTCCCACAAGAGCCCCTCTGGTTCTAGCTGTATTTGATGAAGATTGGAATGAAAATTGTTGAACTGAAAGCAGATGAAATGAAATGGAGCCTAAGAGAAGTCCAAACCAGGAAATAGGAACTGTTCAAAACTGCATCTCATGTTAATATTCCTTGAAAGACAGCTTTGGTAGTTAGGACTTCACTGAAACAGTTCTGCTTGGTTAAACAAAAAAGGTAACAGAGTAACTGAGGAAAGAACACATACAAAAAAAAAAAANTTGGAAAAAAAAAAAAAAAAAAAAAAAAAAAAAATCAAATAACAGTCAATAGTCCTGGATCATTTACAGACTGTAGCACTGCCTCTGCCTTCTAAGGTGTTAATCCAAACCACTTCTGCCAGATCCAGGCAAGCCCCTCTGGGGAAACAACCAGATCCATCTTCTCAGTGTGGACAAATTAATCTAACAATGATCTTTTTGCTTCCCACTCCAGAATTAGTATGCTGCTGGCTCACTCAGCTGACGTGACTCATCCTGCAACCCCACGACTTTTGAGCACAATGCAAGGAAAACTGTGCAAGAGTGTGGGCAAGGATGGGAGATAAAAAACAGAACTCTTCACATCTTTGGTTTTTGAGATTTGGTTTAAAGTCACTTCACAAGAGGTTTCAGCTAGAATGAATTATATACACTGAAGTTAGAACATCTACTCTGACATCTTCACCTGTGACTCAGTTTCCTGAAACACCAGCATTTACTTAAAAACTGACACAATTTGTCTGCAGCCATGGCCATATGGCCACGCAAACAGGCACTGCAGTCCATCTTTGCACTGATATTGATACTCTCCAGCTTGGGAACTGATTGCACTCTTTGCTGCAATGGAAGAGGTGAACCAAAGTCTCTCAACCTTAGAAATCTCCCTTTAAATCCTCCCAGTACCTGAAGTGCTGCATTACGATCCTGAGCAGCTTCAAGTTCTTTATTTTTCTCATTCACCAACTTCAACTGCTCATCTGTTGGATAAAAAGAAACAGTGGTGAGGGATCTCCACGATGGCAGAATTAACTCTCCAAAATACAGTTAAGCCAAAAGAGAGAGGACTTCAAGATATGACCATAGATGGACTAGGCAGTATTGTGGCAAACCAATGCCATCCTTAGAGCAGAGGCATTTTTTTTAAAGATCAAGACACAACCCACTATACTACAATTACTACAAAATTACTACTGAACGTGAAGTTGTTAGTGTTTGGCTTTTCTTTTTCACTAGATCAAAAATTTCATTTTAAAAAAAGCCAACTTGAACACAGAAGCAAAACATCTCTCTACTTGCAGGAAAAACAAATGCAGCTGATGGATGGATTTTCAACTCCTATTTAATATTTAAAGAAGTATTTCACCATACCCATGGACTGAAAGATGAACATCCTGTCCAGTCTTAAGAATGTGCAGTTCTACTTACGAAGCTTTTTCAGCTCCTCCCGGAGAGTTTGACATTCTTGTGTCTCATTTACAAGTCTCTCCTGACTTTGAGCCAGACGCTTTTCTACTTCAAAGTACTGTTGTTCTGCAAAACACCAATGTCAGCTCAGTTTTACTTAATATTCTCACCTTTATCAAGGAACCTTAGTAATGGACATCCTTATTAAAGGACTGTATTTGTAAGAAAACATGTAAAAATAATAAGAGTAGAGTAGAATTTGAAGAAAATAGTATTTTTGAAGGCAGAAAGATGCATTTCCACGCTTCATTAACATTGTTAAAATACTTTGCTACCATGGAAGGTGATGTTTCCAGAAGTGATCCATAAAATAACAGCCCAATTCACAGCTAACATTTTAGGTGTAGCTACAGAATGTTCTCTCAGTACAATTATGCAGTGTAGTCCCATCAACTCAAAACTTTTTTTACAGAATCCCAGCATGGTGGGGCTTTGAAAGGACCCCTGGGGATCATCTAGTCCGACTCCCCTGCTAAAGCAGGGGCACCCAGAACAGGTTGACCAGGATCACCTCCAGGTGCCTTTGGAATCTCTCCAGAGAAGGAGACTCCACAAGCTCTCTGGGCAGCCCCTGCCAGGGCTCTGGCACCCTCACAGCAAGCAAGTTTCTCCTCCTGTTCAGATGCAACCTTCTGGGTTCCAGTTTCTGCACACTGTCCCTAGTCCTCTCTCTGGGCACCACTGAGCAGAGTGTGGCCCCATTCTCTTGCCCCAACCCTTTAGGTCTTCCTCAGCATTGCGCAGAACCCCTCTCGATCTGCTCTTCTCCAGGCTAAGCAGCCCCAGGGCTCTCAGCCTTCCTGCCTCCCAGAGATGCTCCAGTCCCCTCAGTATCTTCCTAGCCTCTGCTGGACTCTGTCCAGTAGTTCCTTGTCTCTTTTGAACTGTGGAGCCCAGAACAGGTACCAGGACTCCAGAGGAGGCCTCTCTAGGGCAGAGTAGAAAAGAAGAAAGTCCCTTTTCATGCTTGTAGCGTATTTCTATACACATACAATAAAATCCACATAACCTTAGGTATCACAGAACTCTTGTGCTCTATGCTACATATCCCAGAGCACTGTAAAAAACAACTGGATCTAAATTTTGCCTATCTGAAACAATAACTGTGTCATAGACCTTAACTGTAAAATACTCAGTAAAAGCAGAACTAATCTCACTGTTGGGCATAGGTGGCTTCTAAGGAAGTATTGAGGGACCTTGTATCACATCTTACAATTTCAATTAATGCTTCCTCTCCAGCCACATAGAAGAATCATAGGATGGCTGAGGTTGGAAGGGACCTTAAAGATCATCTAGTTCCAACCCCCCTGCCATGGGCAGGGATGCAACATGCACTAGACCAGGTCATCCAGGGCCACATCCAGCCTGGCCTTAAACACTGCCAGGGATGGGGCCTCCACAACCTCTCTGGGCAACCTGTTCCAGTGCCTCACCACCCTTTGGGTAAAGAACCCCCTTCTAATCTCCAGCCTAAAGTTCCCCTCCTTCAGCTTGTAGCCATTCCCCTGTGTCCTGCTGCAATCAGACCAGGAGAAAAGTCTCTCTCCTTCTGCCTTATAATCCCCTTTCAGGTACTGAAAGGCCGCTATAAGGTCCCCTCTAAGCCTTCTTCTCGCCAGGCTGAACAACCCCAATTCCCTCAGCCTGTCCTCGTAGGGGAGGTGCTCCAGTCCTTTGATCATCTTTGTGGCCCTCCTCTGCACCCACTCCAAGAGGTCCACATCTTTTTTATGCTGAGGAGCCCAGAACTGTACACAGTACTCCACGTGGGGCCTTACAAGGGCAGAATAGAGAGGCAGAATCACCTCCTTACCTGCTGGTCATGCCTCTCCTGATGCATTGCAGGACACACGGTTAGCCTTCTGAGCTGCAAATGCACATTGCCGGCTCATGTCCAGCTTTTCATCTATCATGACACCCAAGTCCTTCTCTGCAGAAGGACCTGGGGGTGATGATTGACGGCTGGCTGAACATGAGTNAGAGGCTGAGGGGAGACCTTATCGCTCTCTTCAGCTACTTGAAAGGCCATTCTAGGGAGGCGGGTGTTGGCCTCTTCTCCCTTGTGACTAGTGACAGGACTAGAGGGAATGGGCTTAAGCTGAGCCAGGGTAGGTTTAGATTAGATATTAGGAAGAACTTCTTTACTGAAAGAGTGGTGAGATATTGGAATAGGCTGCCCAGGGAGGTAGTGGAGTCACCATCCCTGGAGGTTTTTAAGAAGAGGATAGATGTGTTTCTTCAGGGGATGATTTAGGGGTAAGAGTAGTGTAGGGCTATGGGTTGGACTAGATGATCTTGAGGGTCCTTTCCAACCGTAATGATTCTGTGTGATTCTGTGAGTTCTTCTCCCAGCCTATACTCATATCTTGGGTTGCTCCTACCCAGATGCAGGACCTTACACTTGGACTTGCTGAATTTCATTTGATTCTCAGAGGCCCACTTTTCAAGCCTGTCCAGGTCCCTCTGGATGGCATCTTGCCCCTCTGGCGTATCAACGACACCACTCAGCTTGCTGTCGTCTGCGAACTTGCTGAGGGCGCACTCAATACCTCTGTCCAGGTCATTAATAAAGACATTGAAGAGCACCGGTCCCAAGACAGAACCTGAATGTACCTGAAAAAGACTTAACTTCCTATAACCTGTGGGTTACCTTAATTTACACTACACTCTATTAATTTACTTCAACAAGATTTTTATCATGAAATAGACAGAAAAGTTGAAGGAAAGGTGGAAATAAAGTTTACATCAGATGTCACCGACCTGATAAATTAACTCCGATTTGCAACCCTGCCCAGCACTTAGACTCATCTATACACTTCTCTCATTTCTACTCTAGTTCTCTACTGGTATTATTATTCTGTGATCAACCAGTCTCCAAATCAACATAAAAATTTTGATTCTATCAGGAGCATTTTACAGAAAAGTTATGGTCTTCAATGTGATATTTAACAGAAGAATTATAAATCTAGGGCTATTTGAGAATTAGGCAAACAAATAATTATTTCTCTTTCACAATAAAGGCCAAAGCAGACTAAAGTATAACAAAAAAAAAATTGATGAAAAGCTGTTCTACTGAGGCTATTTTGAATGCAGTTTTAACACTAAACAGTCCTTTGCAAAAGAAAACAAACCAGTCTTCTCTTGCCAAGCGAAATGGAGAGATAAAACCCCATCAGCTCCAAAGAGTCCCTTCCCAGCCAAGGGACTCGCCCCTCGCCTCAGGACCCCTTCCCAAGCAAGTAACGCGCACAAACCCACCTCACCGGCCCCAGGTCACCCCCTGAAACCGTTTCGAAGACAACAACGACACGCCAGGCCCAGATATCCCTCCCTCTCTCCCTCCTTTCTCTCATTAGAAGGGATCGCGACATTGCTACTTGCCACAAGCTCGCCAGAGGAGGCGGCACCCGGCCCGACCCCGAGTCGAGCTGCCTGCCTGCTGCCTCTGCCCAAATTCCGGGAGAAGCGGATACCGCTCAGCCCCTGGGTAGCGCAGCCCTCTCCGCACGGAGCAGCCCCAGGCCTGCCCCGTTCCCGCAGCCCCCTCTCGGGACTCACCGCTGTCCACCTTGAAGCGCTCATGCCTGGCTCGGAGCCCGTCGATCTCGCTCTGCTGATCAGCCAGGAAGCGCTCCAGCTTCCCCTGCACCGGCTTGGGCAACTTGGCGAGCTCGGCTCTCTCCAGAACCTGCTGCAGCACCGCCGCCATCTTGGCGGGCACTTTCCTGCCCTACCAACTCAGACCGCGGCGCGCCCGAAGGCGCATGCGCTACAATAGCGCAGGTGCGAGGGAGCAGGGCAGACCGCGCCGAGCCATGGGCGGTGTGCTTACCCGGCCGGAAGTCGCGTACAGAGAGTACTTCTGCTTCCTGTGTGACTAATTCCGCTTCGGTGCAGTAGGCCCATTTTCGCTTCTGGTATGACTACTCTTTCCGCCATGTTGAATGTGGCTAGAGGTGCCGCTCGATGTATGCCAGCCACTCAAACCACGATAAGAGGCCAGAAACCTTCTTTTTGGAGTTGGCAGGGAGGTCGCTCGCATCTTCCAGGCATTCTGTGTGCCCTGCAGTGGCAGGAAGAGGCGTTGCCATCTCCGCCACACAAAGCATGACGGCTGTGGCGCGGGGCGCTTGGCGCTTTCTCTGCGCGACCTTTTCCCGCGCTCCATCCCTGTTGGGCAGCGTCATCTCGCTGAGCCTGGGCGAGCTAGGCGCCTGTTGTTGACGCAAGTATCGGCTACCTCAGCGCTCGCGGAGGCTTTGGGGGTCTGGTTGCTGGGCTTGGGGACTCGATGGTTCTGGGGACTCGGTTGCGGCCGTCAGGCTAGTGCGGGGAGGGCTGGAGGTGGCCCACGCCCCGAGGCGGAAGGAGAGCTGTGAGGAGTTGCGGGCTGGGTTCCAGCGCCGGTGTAGGGGTGCTTTTGGCCTTTCTCTGTGGGCTGAGGTGAGGTGGGTGATAAGCGTCATCCTCGCTTCGGTCCATAGCTTCAGCTTCTCCGTCCCCGTGTGGCTTTTTCCAGCAGACACCTTTGTGGAGACTCAAGATGCCCTTTGCTTCCTCACCATGTACGCTTTGGCTTCAGCTGTTTCACAGTTAGTTTTTGTGAAAGTCCTCAATGCATGAAACGATTTTCAGGGTAGGTCTGTGCAGAAGGAGAGAGTGGCCGTGGCTGTCCCCGTGTGCTGGTGGGAGCTGTAAAGATGAGCTTTGGGATAGACCACAGATGCTGTCCTTTTAATGCCTTAGAAATTGGAATGAAGATTGTGTGTGAGATGTTTAAGTACAAGTGTGGAATTGAAAAGAGCGATGCACGTGCAAAAATACACACTTTACATTCTGGCCTCTGATGAAGCATGATGCAGTAAGAAGTTGTTGCTTGGAGACATCTTTTTCCTAGCATTTACTTGCAGGACTTGCCACGTCATTTCAGTGGCAGGTGCTTAAAGTAGTTTTCTTTCACACAAGAGTCATACCCTTCATCCTCTAATATAGAGAGTTACAGTTCTCATTTAAAAAAACCCCCAAACTTGCAGGTTGTAAAGCTGTTTAAGTAACACTTCTTGCCAGATAAAGTACAATCTATTCAGGAACTTTGTGTGAGACATTTAAATTCTTGTAACCACTGTAGTGTATGTACTTTCTTTGACTTTATGTGTTATTTCATAGGATAAAACTATACTGCTTGGACTGAATTCTGCAGCAATGGGTAGGACTTACTTTGTTGAGGAAGCTATTGGGCAATATCTTTCAGACCTAAGCACAAAGTTAAAGCCTTATGTCACTGGGCTGTTAATAGGGCAGGTAAGTGTGTGATAGCTGAAGTCTGTTCCATTCATTTGTGTTTATAGGGGAAAACCACTTGGCCTTTATCATCTGGAATGTCTGTTAACATCACCTGGAGCTTGTATAATGCAAGATGGTGGTACTATGACCAGCAGGGACTTCTGTAAAGGGTTTGCACTGTCAACCAACTACTCAAGTCTTTTAGAATTGTTTTCTGAGAGATACAACACTCAGAAAAGAGAATTGTAAAGATAAAACTTTTCCCTAGACAAGGCTTTAAGGCAGAGGCGAAAGAAAATCACAAAGGCATTATTTCTAGAACAGCTTGCTATAGGGTTGGTGTAAAGCAGCCCTTACAATTACTACATTAGACAGTATACTGTCAGACTTGATATCAGCTGATGGTGTATTTCCTTGTGTTGATATTTTTGGAAGTGTTCCACACAAAGGGACTACGTAATTTGGGCTGTTCGAACACCTCCAAAGGAGGAGCAGAAGGAGGACAGCAGGCCTTCAACCCTGGCATCTATTGATGAAGAATGGATAACTGCACATGCCAGTCAGGTAGGACAGGGTGAGGTGGTGGATGTGTGGGAGGAACAGAAAGGAAATAAGATGGACAAATGCTATTTCTGCACTTGTCATCTCAAGCCCTTTTCTCAAAGTTAAAAGAACTTTCCTAACCCAGCTAGGCATAGATATTTTAAACCAAAATATCTGAATTGTTTTCAAAGCTTATGATGAAACAGAAGCTTGATAGGACTGAAGTGAGAAAATTTGTGAGATGTGTTCCTGTGTTTCAGAGGAACCCATAAGTGAAAGACAGTCATGCTTATTTCATTTCTGCTCCTGAGATGTACCAGTTTTTGATATATTAAGTTATGTGGTTGCTAGATTTCTTATTCCTATTAATAGATGCTCATTTTTATTTTTAAGGTTTCTAGAATGCTTCCTGGAGGCTTACTAGTTCTTGGTGTATTTATTATTGTAACTCCAGAACTGTCAAAAGAGAGTCAGAATGTTCTGCGCAAGGTAAGTAGATTTCCTGGTGGAAAGCCAGGAATACCTTTAGGTGTGTAACTTAATGGAGTGATTTTCTATCATTGACTTGAGTACATATGATTGTTTTGTTGCTTTATTTCTAAAAGCTAGTTTGGTGTATGGTCTTGAGTTGGAAACCTCAGAAATCTCTGTCCTATACGGCTGTGTTGCTAACTTTCTGTTTCTCACGATGTTTGTTCAAGAGCAAATCTTAACTGTGTTTACTGAAAGTGGATGTCCTGGCTTAAGGAAAACATCCTCAAAGTTTTTGTTAAGCTAAATACTTGTGGCACAATTGTTAGAAATGGTAGGAAGTTGGCTCTTGTTTGAATAAATTGTTCAAATTAGAAGTATTTATGACAAAGATCTATAGCTCTAATTCCTTTCAAAGGAATATCTTAGAGCTAGTGGTGTTTGACTTAGGTGTGGGTTGTTCTAGTTAAAAACTACTTAGAATGTGCCACTGTCTGATAGACATAAAATTCATTTTACAGTATTGGGGCATGTCAGGAGTCAGGGCTGGGCTGGCCACTAAATGAGTGACAGGTGCTTGCTATTAACCCTCTCCCAGCCCAAAGGGAAGAGAAAGTGAGTAAGGGAGAGAGACATACAGGCTGGAAAAGAAAAAAAAAAAAACAAACAACCACCTTTAAGGAAAATAGTAACAATAAAATGAAATATATAAAAACCCAGTATCAAACCCAACCCCTGATGGCAGTGATGTCACCACCGATGCTGTGGCAGCACTGGAGAAGTCTCAGGCTTGATTCTGAAGCAGACAGGAACTGGATTCAGGAACACATGGATTGGGATCAAAGGCAGAACATACAGAATCCTCCTCAGACACAGGCCATTGAAGAAGAGGCTTGACCCTTGTGATCCCTCAGCTTTATCCTGAAGATGACATCCATGGGATGGAATCCCTTGCTGGTCAGTTTAGGGTCACTTCTCATGTCCCCTTCTCCACGCAGGTGCCACCTCTGGCTTCCTGCACCCCAAGATGTGACACAAGATTTAGCAGTGCCCTTGGTCTGCGGAGGAGCAAGTCTAAGACAGAGCCTTTCTGTGGCCCAAGCCTTGGCAGTAACTCTCTCTTGCAGTGTTGTCACTGCTAGAAGGGAGAAGATGCTGTGAACTGCAGAAAGTGCAGCCCTGAGAAGAGACTGAGCTGAAAAGTCAAATCACTGAAGAGAGAATTAGTTCTGTTCTAGGTCAAACCAAGACAGGGCATCTGGTGCCACATTTATTTTCTGTTCTGTATCTGTAGGTTCATTTTATTATTTTCATACAGTAAGCTTGATAAGCGATTTAAACATGCATAGGTTTTGAAGGCTAAGCTCCAAGGTTCAGTTTTGGCAGCAGTGTTACACAATCCCTTCTCTGTTGTGCTTACTGAAACTACCAGCCAGCAAACAAAGGTGAGCTGTGTCCAGGTGATCAGGGATGGCTGAATTAAAACTGTTCAGTTTTTTTGAATAGCTCTTTTGCATAGCTGTCTTTCCTGGTACATAGAGCTTTCATAGTCCTGTTAGGAGGAAAGCATACAGGTTGAATATGTGAATGTGTCTTGGTTGGTTTGTTTTGTGAAGAAACTGAATGAAGATTTCACAAGCAGCTTTCACTTGGGAAAAGTTTCCTATGAGTCTTTGTGAAGTGTTGTTAAAACATTTTGGTGACATTGGTAAGCTTTATTTCCTTTTTGTACATAATTATGATATCATTTGGACTTCGAACTTTTGCACAAGACTGTTTTCCAGAAATTATAATGCATTATTGTTGTGGAAAAATCTGTAATATTTCTTTCATCTTTAGCTAATTTTCTCAGTGGAAAAGTCCTTGACTAAAAGAAGGCTCTGGAAACCTGTTGAGGAGGAAGTCTCAGACAGAGCAGCTCTTCAGATTTGTTCTTCTACAAAAAAGTATCCTTTCTGAGCAATCTTTACTGATGGAGGCTGCTACTCCCAAACTCTTTTATTTCTGGTTATTTCTAAGTAAGTGCTAAATTGGGAGGAGGAAGTTATTCGACTTCAGATAGGCCTAGATCAGTAAGTTGAAATCATGAAGTTTTCTTATTAGCCATGAGTGAGACTGTTGATTCTCTTATCCTTATGAAATTTCCATCATCTCTTACTGTTAAGTGTGTCTTGTGGCATCAAATTATGCCTTTCCCAGTCAGTTTTGATGTGTATCAATTTAAGAAAACATCTAAAATACTGTAATGTTTCTTGAACTTGCTGTGACCAATGATACTTGGATGCAAGTAAGGAAGTAGCAGGTATATGGGACCTTTGCTAGTGCTGCAGAAGAATGCTGAGGCTGTTGAGAATGAAAGCAGAAAAAGGAAGGTTTTTCCTTAAAGAGATGAGAGAGGGGAAATTGTGTGTTGGTGGTTCTCCCTGTGAATACCTGTTGATCTTAATACATTTGTTAAGAGATGAGAGAACACCACCGTGGTAGTTGGAGTTTACAGTCAAATATTGTTCCACTTTTTTTACCCTAACAAAAGGTGAGAACTGTAGTCAAAGCATAAATGAGCTCAGCAAAGAGGTTAAGAAGTTAATTGCCAGTTGTTCTTCCTTGTTTTTTTTTTGCTTTTCACTGGATTTTTCTTTAAGTAGCAAAGAGTAGTTTGCCGAACCTATGATGTTCAAGATCCAAAGGTAAGCTTATTGTCTTATATCTCATACACAGCTTTTAATGCATGACAACTAATGTTTCAAAAATATACCTTGTTTGAGCTGTATAGTGTTTTGTATTGATGTTTTATTGCTGCTTCTTTTCTGCTCTCAAGAGTTCAGCTAAACCAGCAGATTGGAAATACCAGAGTGCTCTGTCTGCTTCCTGGTTAACTTTGGGCTGCACAGTAAATGTTAATATTCACATTCCACTTCTTACTACTTCACCGAACCACGACTTGGAGAAGAATACCAAGGTACCTAACTGGCTGCATCAGTTTTGTAGTTGATCTCTACATTACTCCTTCTGTTGAAAATTAAATGAGAGAGAAAGATCTGAATAGTGCAAGTAGAGGAGCAGAGAATGTTTGGCAGGTGTTCCTCTTTTGAATGTAATTCAAAGTTATTGTGGAGTGTTCATTGTATGACAAATGTGGATAGCTTTTCTTCTGCTATGCTTAGTGTTGGCAGTTTCCTTTGCTCAGAATTATTTAGCAACTGTCATGAGTATTCCACTGAAGTCTCTTCTGCTTCACCTGGTGAAAGGTTGCATCCAATTAGAACAGGTGTAATAGGAATTGACTGTCAGTAGGCTGCATCTGTCTCTACAAAAATCACATCCCTGGGGTAGCACTTCAATATTTTTAAGTGCTTCTTTCTTAATGGATGTGTTCTGAAGATTTAAGATTTATGCTCAGAAGAACACATGGACAGGTTTTGTAGAGACTTGAAAATTCTCTTGCAGTGACTCTTGAAACATGTATTTCTATAACTTTCAGCATGACACTGTCCAACTCTTTTAGTGAAATTCTCCTCCCTCTTTCTCATGAGATTGTGTTTTCACTTTTTTAAAGAATGGGCTAAATCGATGGTCAAAACAGATAGAAGACAGTGTTTTTCTGATCAATGGACAAGTTAAAGGTGATGATACAGAGCTCCTGGAAGGGCAGGTGAGTACTGAACAACAAGGAATTGAACTCTGATAGATGGGTAGTTAGAACCTCCAGTGTGGTAAAGCACTGAGACATCTTCTCTACACAATTTCTTGATCTGATTGGCCTATTTCAGGTAAATAATACACAGAACTCCCATCTTCATGGCTGCAGATTCTCTGCTTCTTCCTCTGGCAGTGGGAAAACAATAATTGTATGTGAAATCTGACAAAAAATTTCTCTGTGCTCTCTCCTCATTAAATAACATGAGTAAGGTGTGAGTGTAGGTGATGAGATTTCCAAGACCTACATATGTCTAAATGTTTAACAGAGTGGAAGCACCTCGTTTGGCTGATGCATTAATCTCTCCTTTTTGTTCTGTAATTATAGTCTCATGGCTGTTTTCTATGTGCCACTTTTCTCTGAACAGCTATAAACTAGGGCACATTTTGAACCATAGTGAGGAGACTTTGATTCAGGGAGATTTTTTTTTTTCCTGTTTAATGACAGAGAATTTTTTTCCTTCAGAAAAAGTTAAAAGGAAATACTCAGTCCAGCACTCAGTTTTCTGATGTCAAGGTTCTGACACAGCTGGTGAGTATTTAGTGGTTTGTAAAGTATAATTGTGCTGTTATCTTATAGAATAGAATAATAATAATAAAATACTGAATTACTGTCTAGAAATCCAACTTACTTAATCCTAAGTCTTTCTCCCCCATCCCCCCAACATGGATATTGACTCTGAAACTGCTTGTGGACAGATCTGCATATTTTGTGCCTAGAAATTCTTCTGGTGCCATAACCACATTGTTGAAGGATTGTACCCAAGTGTAGAAGTAGTGGTGTAGCTACAGGAAACATTGAAAAACTGGTTCTAGAAATGAAGTCCTTCAAACTAATTCTTTTGATCGTAGGTTGTATGTATCTTCTGTACATACCTGTGTACATTGATTCCAAGGTGACCTTGTGTCATTCTGAAGTTCAGAATCACCCCACACTTAACTTGCCATGGTTAGCTACAGACATGGAAGCGTAGAATCCTTAAGGTTGGAAAAGACCTCTTAAGGTCATTGAGTCCAACTGTTAACCTGACACTGCCAAGTTACCATTAAACCATGTCCCTCAGCACCAGATCTCCACTGTTTGTTTTTTTTTTTTAACGCTTCCAGAGACAGTAATTCCACTACTTCCCTGGGCAGCCTGTGCCAATGTTTAACCACTTTCTCAATGAAGAAATTCTTCTTACTAGATCTACTTGAATGTTTTTGTCAGAAACTCAGTCACTAGTTCCGGATTAAGGTACAGATCATGTGAGCTGATTCAGAAGCTGGAGCTATTGGCTCTGTGTCAGGAGCTTCCTCTCTACCAGAGGTTATGCTGACTTGAACCCTGAATTTGGTGCCCCAGTCTAGATCCTGAAGTCTAGATGTGTCCAGGCTTCTTGCACTGCAGAGGCCATCCTATTTTGTCAGGTGTTCCTGGATTCTCTAGTTATAGTTAGCAAAACTTTTAGAAATGTATGAAGTGTCATTTTAAGGACTTAATGAGCATCTCGGCTTCTGTTGTGGTTACATTGTTCCAGTGGTTAATTGCCTTAGGACGGAAGGCTTTTTATTTTGGCAGAGGTAGTTTATGCAGTTCATGTGGAAGTTACACATCCCTATGTTTCCAGGTGTTGCTTTGTAGTGCTTCATGCAACACACTCATTGTTTTGGTAATCAGGGCGAGTACTTCTAGGCAACAGTTTGATGCTGTTCTAAGTGTGACCACATTTACAGCTTAGCACTGGCTGATGGAATGACTCTCAGGACTCTGCAGGTTATGGTGATAAGAAACATACAAACAAAAAACCTTCAAAAGATTTCTAGATTGCAGTCTGATCCACAAGCCACTTGCCTGGAAAGTTTTAGACGTCTTACAGATGCAAATGTTTAAATGGCAAGAAATGACATGTCTGGAAAAGTAAATACATTTTCCGTAATGAAAAGGGAGAGAGATATTGTCTTAACTAACAAACCTAAAAAGGAAAATAAGAGTTATAAATTGTGGAAAAATGGTTATATGCAAACATCTTAAGTTATGCTATTAATTTCTTAGTTCTGTTTTTTTGTTTGTTTTACTCATGCTGCCTTGGTAACAAGATAAAACTGAAACATATTTATTTTTCAGACTCAGGGTTCAAGTCATAGATCAACAGCTACGGTCCAGGTCTGCAGTGGTTCTATAAATCTCAAAGGTGCTGTGAAAAGCAGAGCCTACATACATAACAACAAGCCAAGAGTTAAAGAAGCTGTTCAGGTAGTAATAATAAAGTTCTTAGCTGATCAGAAGCATTGTTCTGAAATATGTGAAATTTGTCTTACTCTCTTTTCTTTGCCAAAATGGTATGATCTAAACTGGGGTCTGAATGTTCATCCTCTTGAACACAGAGATTATTTTAGAAACTGATCTGGTGGAGCCAGATCCTTTTTCACTTCCAGCAGATGTGTTTCCTGTTACTAAGACTGTTCTCTGGTGAATCTTTGCAAAGTGATTAGACTTTGAAGAATTTTCTTAATTTTAAGAAAATGTTACAGACTATAGTTTTGTATATAGAGAGGGGAAAATACAGATTTATTTTGTTCAGTGTTTTTAATTTTTTCCCCTTATTGAGTCAGTGCCTTGAGATTAGTTCAGTTTCAGTGGTAATATTTAAAAGTTCCCAGTTCTTAACTCTAATAATATTTTCCTCAGCTTTTCATTTTTGTTGGTTTGGATTTTTGTCATTTTAATTATTTTGATGTTAGCTTCTCTTTATTGGACTTCTTTTAGAGTTTTTGGCAAAACTATTCTTTCAATGTGACCTAAACCTTTGAGGGAGTACTTTTTTGTTTTTTCTTACTAGTCAAAAGCTTTGCAAATGGTTTTTATTTTGCTAATATTTTCACTTTGTCCTTGCAGGCTTTGAAAAGAGACATAATAAACACCTTGAGTGATCGCTGCGAAATACTATTTGAAGATCTGGTTATTAATGAAGGACCTCACAAAAAAAGTAGGCATTAAAAACCCCAACAGCTTATGTTTGCAGTGAATTTTGGTGGTTGTAGAAAATTCTACTGGTGTATTGAAGTTCCAGTATGGTTAGAGAAGAATAACAAGCAAACGGCACAGTTTCTGTTTGGCAGCCTTGACTTTTTCTTGAATCCAGAGATTTTCCTTTTGTCATGTTCAGATGTGCTCTTTGGCATTGGAGCTTTTACACTGTGTTTGCATTCAGTTCTCATGACTACAAAATGCAATTTCAGCTGCTTTCTCACTGACCAGAAATCATTTAAAAAAAATTCTGTAGCTGAAACTCTTGTATTGAGGTTTGAACAGGCACTTGCATATTTTAAATTTTTGTTACTTCTTTTTAAATCATTGTACGGTTTTCCTCTGAATATTGAAGTGTACTAAAACTTGGTAGCATTAATTAAACCTGTTGAACATGGCCTTCCATGTTCTTATGTCACCTGTGTCACAAATTCTAGTGGACATGAACACTGAAGTTGGAGAGTTCATCTCAAACCCTGGGTTCAATTTTGGCCCCCTCACTCCATAAAAGGACATTGAGGTGCTGCAGTATGTCCAGAGAAGGGCAATGAAGCTGGTGAGCACAGGTGTTGTGAGGGGCAGCTGAGGGAACCGGGTTTGCTTACCCTGGAGAAGAGGAGGCTCAGGGGAGACCTCACTCTCTACAACTCCCTGAAAGAAGGTTGGAGCAAAGTGGGGGTTGGTCTCTTCTTCCATGTCACAAGCAATAGGACAAGCAGAAATAGCCTCAAGCTGTGCCAGGGGAGATTGAGCTTGGATATTGGGAAAAATTTCTTCCCCAGAAGGTTAGTCAAGCCCTGGGAGAGGCTGCCTAGGGAAATGAAGTCAGCATCCCTGGGGGGGTTTAAAAACCATGTAGATGTGGTGCTGAGGGCCATGGTTTGTTGGTGACCTGGCAGTGTTAGGCTAAGAGTTGGACTTGATGATCTTAGGGTATTTTTCCAACCTTAATGATTCTATGATTCTCTGATCTCCATTAAATGAAGTATGCCATTCTATGTTGTGATTAAGATATGAAGAAGTGCCCTGATTATTTTGGTTTTTTTAAACTTACTCTACAAATGTACCATTTTTGTTGTCCGTGTCTCTGGACTTATTTCTCTTTGTCAAATACTATCTCACAGGCTTTGTGTCATTTGAAGAGCCAGATCTTATTTCAGCACCGTGAATAATTGCTGGATGGCATTAGCTTGAATTTAACAGAGCATCCCTGTGGTGGCTAGAACACATTGATCTAATGAAAATAAGACTCCCTGTTGTGATTATCTTAAAAACTAAAGGGGTGTATGCTGAGACCAGATCTCCTAGCTCATGCTGAGTGATTCTTTAAACTTCTTTGAGTCAGTGCAATGTTATCAAGTTACCTTCTTATTGTTGTGTTGTTTTGTTTGTTTTGGGTTTTTTAACCCAAATATTAATTAATTGAAATACCATTTTGAAGTTCTTGGATAAAGAGAAGCCTTTAAAAATATACTGCCTTTGGTAGTGATTTTAGACAAAAGAGAGTAGAAATGGAAAGAGGTTGATTGTGTAAGACCAAACAATTCATGTTCAGAATTAACATTTACTTCAGGATAGCATGGTTCATTTTGATGTTAGCCAACATTATCCACCTGCATGATGTCAACTTGGTTTTCAAGTGCATGCAGTCTCCAGTTCACTCTTTAGGTGGCACCCGTACTTTGTAGCTTCACAGCATAAAGCAGCCAAAGGTTGGTAACCCTTTGCGGTGTTGAAACCCCGTGCTGTTCTGTGTATGCTCTTATCTGCAGTCTTTCCCAGACTTCTATTGCTAGTTATTCTAAACATGAAAAAAAAGTCTGTTTAACATTTTATGCTCTGTTTTGGAGTCCCTTGGGTGTTTCTGGAGAGACTAATGTAAGAGCATAAACCAGTAGAATGGCAGCCAAAACTTTCATAACAGATATAACTAAACAATAACTAAATAACTTAACAGCTAAACTAAACAGGATTTTTACATGGAAACCTTGAGCAGTTCTTTTGCAATAGCTTTATCTTATGGTCAGAGATTAATGAGGAATCTTATCATAACTGGCAAGGCTTTTATTTGGATGGTGTTTTTCTCCCCTTTTCTTTCAGGTTTTGAGAGGGAATATCATGTCTTACCTCAAAGACTGTTTGTCCGTGTTGCTGGATCCAGTGTGATGCTGAGTGATTATAAGTTTGGTGATGAGGCTGCTGGAGAAATTCAGGAACGTTTTGTTGAGCTGTTGGATCAGTCTGTGCAAGCTGAAGATATTCATATAGCTGAGGAAATGAGCACAGGTAAATGCAGTGTCCAAGATTCAGGACAGACAAATGTTGACTAACGGCATAGGCCAGTCTTACCCAGATACAAATGTGCTTAAAGTTGGCCTCCTTCAAATCAAGCTCAAAGGGTTGGTGTCAGTCTAATTACAGTGTGAAAAGTGGTAAGGGGTTTTGTGCAGGTTTTGTGTTTGACTTGTAAGAGACCTTTGTCTTCCCTCAGATATTTTGCTTGTTTGCTGCGCTACCTGTGCAACCAGGGTTGCAGGTCATGAGCTACAGTAGGTACATAAATAGCTGGTTGAACAAGGTTTGGATACATTACTCTGCACATAAAGGAAGAGTGATCCTATATTTGGCACAAGCTGTAAAAAAAAAACAAACAAAAAAACCCAAACAAACCTGTAAAGCTTTATAGTCAGGTTATTTTTTTAGTAGTTCAACTTTGCTGCTATAAGAGCTGAGGACTTCTGATACCACTTAAGTAATAATTTGAGAGCTTTAGTCAAATCTATATTTTCAATTAATATTAAAAAATATATAGTCTAATGTATCTTTCAGGGAGATCTCATGCTTAAACCTGACTCTTTCAAAAATGCCAAGTTTCTTTGTTCTAAGTGGTTTAATTTATGTGCCAAATGCAGTGCTCAAAGCTGAAGGTTTGTGAGTCACCCAAAATGGAGAGAGCTTTTCATTTTCTTCTAAGTATCTTATAAGTTCAGGATGTAAATATGAGACTGTTAGGTTCCTTTAAACAGACATTTTCCTATAATCTTGTTACTGACTTTTTTCCTGAATATTTCTGGTTTACATAATTTCCTGTTTGGGCTTTTTTTCCTGCCCAAACAACTTTGATTTCAATGTAAGAGTCAAGTCTGTACTTGAAATGCATTTAATATTAAAAATGATCTTATGGAAGAGACTTCTTTTTTTGTCATTTTTTCCCCCCATCCATATGAATATGAGCTGCAGGTTACATTTTTATAATATAAATTAAAAGCCAAAGCTGCAGGTTACTGTTTTATAGTACAAATGAAAAACCAATTCTCACATGAGAACTTTGGACACTTTTTGATGTTGCTGTTTAGGGACAAAAGGTAGAGAATGTAGCCATGAGCTTGCTGTGTAAGGTGAACTGATACTGTACTTGACTTACTTGGGGTTTTTTTGATTTTCTTATTTTAGAGCTAGCCATAAATTCTTTTGTCTTTTGAAATTAATCAGTTTTCCCAGGCTTTAACTAAACCTGTTAGCTGTGAACCTGATTCATTGTCTTGAGAAGTAAAGGATATACACAGCTCAAGAAAAACAGGAAGCCAATAAAAATCTCTCTTGCAGTATAAGTTTAATAATCTTAAGCTTATTATTAGTGAGCTTTAAGGAATTAATGTAACTTAGGGAAGTGAATTAATATTGTTGTAGTAGTGGAAGTAGGTGTAGGAGAGAGAATGAGGATGATTCAGTTTAGTTGTATTGCTTATGTAAGGATGAGTGATCTGGAGGTAGGACGAAAGCACGAACAAAACTAACAGCAGCACATCACAAAGACTCGATGCCATTAATACTTGTAAAATGGTGTCCAGGTAGCTCACAAAATTAGTTTGTGCGTTCTTGCAGCTTGCTGGTTATAGAGTTAACTAGGGGGGATTTAGTGTCTTGTTTTAACCCAAAATGTATTAAAGTATGTGCATAGCAGGGGAAGGGGAATAAACCTTCAAAGAGGATTTCAGAAAAAGCTGAGGCTGGCGTTGTCCTAATGAACACCATAAAGTGTGTCCATAGAAGGAGTTCTGTTAATGGTAATGATGGTAATTAATGCTACCATCACAATGCTGTTTTGATTCTGATCATCACTGTTAACAGCATTATTAGCTTCTGGTTTATTTCTGCACTTTTATTAGGGCCATTTTGGAAATTAAGACTTGTAAACTGTCTAAGAAAAATGTTCTGTGTTACAAAGAGAAGTATGAACTTTGCAATTTGATTTGTAGTGATACTTTGGTATCAAGTGTCTTTGCTGTAGATGTGTTGTGACATAAAGAGAGTTTGGGCCAGTTTCCCTTGTGTAAAGGTTGTTTTTTTTCAATGCACCATGCCAATCTGGGTAGCATTTTTGTTGTTTCTCAAAGCGTGGTGCTATCTTCATTAATAATAGTCAGTATTTCAGTAATGGTGTTAAAATAGGTTTGTAGGAAATTTTGACATCAGCCATTCTGTTTGTATCACAATTCCTGTGGTCTTAGGCACCAACCTTGAATTGACTGGAAATGCTATCCATTGGGGAAGGTTTGCTGATAAAGAATTGTTTAGCATTCAAGAACGTGAGCATGCTTTCGAAAGAACTTCTGATTTTATTGTTGTTCAGCTTTAAAATATGCACTTGAGAAGAAGAGGATCTAATCAGTATAGCTAAAAGATTTATTTTTAAAGCAGCTTTTAGCCAAAACATATGAAATAAAACTGACCTTCTCAAAATACCTTTATGTGCTTATTTAGTATAGCCTCTACTGCTGTCTCCTACAGTATTATTCTCTTGATTCCTTTTGCTGCTCTCCAGTGAGGTTACTAGTGGGTCCTGCTTTAAAACTATTACATGGAAAACAGAAAGTAAAAACTGACCTGTTTATAACTGAAAGATACAAACATCTCTAATGCTGTAGTTTCAAGGTATTTGGTGCTATAATACAAGCAATCGAAAGCTCTGTATTTATGATTTGCTTTACCAAATCCCTACTTCCCCTTGGTGCAGGGGGTAGGAGAGTTGTGTTCATTACCCAGAGTGGATAAACATAAATAAGATTTCAGTAGTGGTAATCACTGCAAATTGAAGAATTAATGAAGAACTAAGAATTCATACAATGGGTACTGGAAAGCATCTGGTTTTGAAGACTTTGTGATTTACACTGCAGCTGCGTCCTATGCAAGGCTTCCATAACTTAATGGACTTTGGTAACTAAATAGCTTGAGGGTGTTGATTTCTTTTTCCTTTGTTCCACTATGTTTTGTTTTTTTCCCCCTAAGCAAGCAAGCATTGCTGCCTTGATGTGCAGCTTCAAAAGTTCCCTTCAGAAAAGTGCAAAGACATGACAAGTGACAGGGCACAAACTATCCTACTTGTTCATCACAAATGAAGCAGATCCTGCTGCATCTGGACTTCAAAGGTGACCCAAGAAACGTGGCCAGCTTCTCTGAAAATATGTTGTTTTAGGAAACTGAAAACTATTGCAGTTAGGAGAGAATATGATGCTTTTGCTGTGCTAGTTAAGGTACTTAAACAGCTATCTTGCAACAGTTAATAGTTCATTTAATCTAGTTGAAGATTTCTGCTCATATTTCAGGCACAGGAGGATGTGTTTTCCTTTGCACAGAGAAAATAGTGATGAAACTCATTGTCCTTTGTTGTGGACCAGTGGGCTTCAGAGATACTTGATAATTTCCCTGCAGCAAAGCACTTTCCTCTGCAGAAAAGTGAAATGCTGTGTCCTTATTTTTATTTTACATGTATGTGCAGCTTGCAGAGAGATCTCAAAGCTGAATATATGCGTTGTATATGTGTCTATAGCTATATATCTTACTATCCTGTTAAGTTTCTTATCAGGCAGATACTATTTGCTCTGCTGTAGTACCTCTTATCCAAAGACGATGGGTTCAGGCATAAAAAATAGCTGAAGAGAGGTCCTAAACATCTACCTTGAGTGCTTTTGTGTAACAACAGATCTTGTGCAAGTTTGGCTTAAGATTTTTTTAAGACAGTTGTGCACATGACTCATCTCAGATGACAGCAGCAACCTTTCTGATCATATATCTAGATTATATATGTCATCTGGAGCTAATGATACGATAGCGAAAGTAGTTTTCCATGAATCATTTTCAATCTGACTCATCCAACGGATGTACCTTGTTATTGCTCAACTGTATAATTTATCATAGGTGATTGACAACTCCACTGGAAATGGGAGATCTGTTTTTATCTAGATCAGTCTTCCATGGAACTGCTGAAATGTGATTTGCTACAGC
This sequence comes from Galbula dea, assembly GCA_013399015.1. Lineage (NCBI taxonomy): Eukaryota > Metazoa > Chordata > Aves > Piciformes > Galbulidae > Galbula > Galbula dea. The sequence goes on along the minus strand of VWZX01005204.1, from coordinate 1,202,356 downwards.
TGTGGGTTTTTCTTCTTCCTCTTCTGAACAAGAACAGCCTGTTAGGCTTTTTTCTTATCTCAGCGTGCCCATTCTGTTCTTTCCAAAGACATCCAGATCTCTCTGGAATAGCACAAACCCTTTCTCCTACTGTTGACTTGTCTGCAGCAACAGGAACTGCTAAACTGTGATCAGAACTTTTGCCAAGTGGTGCCTTAGCAAACTATACTGGGAACAGGAATGGAAATTGAAGGCCTTTGACCCACCACCATCAGGAAGCATTATCACTGCATAATCCAAAGTGTGCTTGCTCTGTGTGGGACAAGCGAGCAAGCTCAGCTTGGGACAGGAGATTAATCCCTTTCTTTCCTCCTCCTCTCTAATAAGCTGGATATAGCCAAGTGATTAGGGGAATCTTTGGGAAGGAAGTAGAAATGGTTTTGAATCCCATCAGTCTGGAAATAGTCAAGCCCGCTCTCATCCTGACTGAGCAGTCTAAGGATTCAGTTAATTGTTGCAATGGGGAATGTGTCCTCTGTGCCTGCTCTGAAAAGCTTTTAGTCCTTATTTCTTAGGGGATCTTCAGAAAGAAATTTCTGATCATTGAAAAAAACCATTTGTGGGTGTTGGGTAGGGAAATGATGCTGTGCTCACCCTTTTAATGTTTTAATGGCCCTGGATTTTGTACATAGCCTGAACTCTGGGTAGATGGCTTTGAAGTGAACACTTTGATCTTGGAAGGTGGTCGATGGTTCACTCTGGTGGTTCCCTCTCAGAGTAGTCAAATTCTTCCCAGGTCATGTAAAGTTGGTTGGACATGTTACTCTGGAAACAGGATGTGGAAAATGAGTTTGGAAGGGGAACTCCTTCCCAAATATATTTCTTGCTCTTTATCTTTACTCTTTCAGCCATATAGAATAGTTTAGTACTATGCTGTTGCTACTGTGCCATTTCTACTGCAAGAAAATGGCTTTTTTTTTTTTTTTGCATTAATTCAACTGTAAAATGCAACTGTTAGTTTTTCACTTGGTGCTTACTTCTTCATTTGATTTCCATGCAGTGGAGATTTGTCCAGTTACTGGCCACATGGAGGACACACAACCAAAACAGCTGACCAAAGCAACATTGCTGTTGAAACTTCAACAAAATATGGGTAAGTTACTTTCCTGTGTTTTGCTATGGCAATTCTGAAACTATACTGGACCCTGTCAGTACTGTTAGCTGTCACAGCATTAGCAACAAACTGGTGAGACTAATACAATAATAATAATAATGCTTCCCTGAAATGAGTCCCCATTTCAGTACTGTAGGTGCAGGGTGTATCCAGGGCAGAAAGAACCACAGCCTGCTGTTGGAACAAAATAAGCGTTTGCATTTGTTCAGCCTACCAGTTAATACAAAAGGCCCACGAAGCTTTATTTCTTTTTGTGGAGAGCCACCATTTCTATAATTCTATACTTTAAAAAAACCAACCACAGTTGAATGGCTTTGTTAACCAGCACCCATAAATCAGCTAGTGACTCACTAACCTTCTTCTGAAGGTGACAAATACACATGGGCTTGGGTGTGAGTTGTCAGCCTCAATAATTCAGGGAACACCAGCCACAGAACTCTTCTCTCAAATATAGCTCCTCCATGTCATCTTCTCAACTGCATCAGTAATAAATACATTAATCAACAGGAGAATGCCTGTTGTGCTACAGAGAGACTTACAGAGTCAATGGAGTGCCACTCAGAAAAGAAAAAAATTGATAGCTTTTATTTCTTAAAGCTTCAAGTTTTTGTTATTCTTCCTTTCCTGTTGCCTAGAGTTGAGCAGTGGTGCAGAGTCAGTGCATTAGTTTGTTGGCAGGATGCAGCCGAGGTGCTAAAGAAATATGCAGTCAACTGGTTCCTGGGAGGATCCTGCTTTGATTAGAAATGCCATGTGGAGCTTTTATAATTTATTTGCCTGACATCAGACAGGTTGTTGGGGTGGCTCTTATTGTTTCTTTTCCTACTTGTGATTCCCCTTGACCCTGCCCTCCACAGCCTAGCTGCTGATGGCTGTGCTGCCACCGTTGCTGCTCACTGAATGTGTTTCCTTTGTCATTTTAGGTGTGGTAATAGCAGCTGCTGTCGCTCTCCTTGCATCAATCTTCTCTTTCAATTACTTCAGTGATTAAACTCAAGCAACCAGTTCTGCATGGAAGTATTGGCCAGTTACAAGATGGAAAACTCTGGGTTTAATATGTTAGTAATTAAAAATTGTTGCCTAAATAGCACCAGTTACATATGCAACGTAAATTGTCATGATAGATTCAGTTACCTTCTTCCAGCAAGCACTTACTCTATCAAGTAGAATCGTGCAGTTACCGTACCAAGTAGAAGGCGAATCAGGTTTACAAGAAACTAACCCTGTTGTTCTGTAGAAAGATAGTAGTGTTTTCTGTAAAGGTCCCTTAAGCAAATGTAGAACCTTCATTTTCTTCCTACTTGCTGCTTTAATGCAAAAATGCTATTACTGATGTTTTCCAGGCTATTGGTAGGACTAGCATAGTTATCTGGTATAACAGTTCTTGCTTTAAGGGTTCCTCTGCTAAGGGAAATCTCAATTCACTGAAGTTAGTTGGGGAAAAATTAGGTTTAATGAAGGCAGCGTTTCACCATATGCATTGTCTTAGATAACGTTGGTTAGCTAGCATAATAGAAAAATAAATGGTTTCTAGTATTTCAAGACAGGAAATTCAGCCTGTAAATGCCAGAGTCTGAGACCTGGAGAATTCAGAAAGCACTAAAATGCATGGAACTCTTGAGATGTGTATACGCTGCTCAGTGACTCTTGATGAGGATTTCTCTGTCCAGCACAGATTCAATCATTCTTCTTTTGGAATACTATTTTAGCAACTGCTGCATGTAGGCAGCCCGTGTAGATTACCTTACAGGTAGATGCAAGTTGTCAAAGCTGTTTGCTAATCAGGGGTTTTAGACTATAAAGAGAGAGCTTTCCATTATGAGATACTCCCCGGGGTATGTTAGCTGATAGCATTATTGTTTACTTACCATAAGGAGAGTGGAAGGAGGAAGAATTCCAGTAAGGTTAACCAAGGTAATTTGTGTATGAAATGTAAAGTTTACTTGGATCTGAGCTACAATAGAAAGAATTCCAGATTTTAGGGCATTTTAATACTACTGCAAATTCCTTTTTTTTTGTATGAAGGCACTAGAACACTAAGAAAAAAATAATGTAACACCTTTGGTTCTAAAGGATAATCAAGGATGTACTGGGATACTTTTAATAAAAGGCAACTGTGAGAAAGGTGTCTTAAATACTATTGCCTCACCTATGTGTTCTGTTTTTACATGTTTGGAAAAAGAGCTGCTTTTGGTATTGTAACTATATATGTTTTGGGACAGCATTGATCTTTTGGGCTTGGTATTGCTCATGTAGGGCCTCTCAGGAGAAGGTGGATGTTGTAATGGAGGCACTGTCTTCAGCTGATGTATGTTACGCTCTGCAGATGGGTGCAATCGGTAGGCAAGATGACATTGTGCTGTTACATTTGATTCTGGGGGAGCTTGAGTGCTACCCAGGAAGTGAGATGAATTTTGTAATGTGCTTCAGCATATAGTGGGTTTAAAAATTGTTCTGCTAAAATCTCTGTTAGAAGGAGGAGTGGGGGAGTAATGAAAGAAGTTTGTATTCTCTCTTTTTGTCTCTTTTCTTCTTTTATTTTGTGTGTATGTGTTCATGCTTTCAAAGGTGAAAAATACTAATACAAAAATACAAAACAGTTCTTCTGTAGTTGCCTGCAAGTTGAAACTCATCCATAGAAATTAAGTACAACACTCGAGATGCTAAATGTGTTACACCAGAGAAGAAAGCTGTCATGAAATACTCTTACAGTAGTTTTCCTTGTTAGCACCTATGGTGTAAAAAGTAGAGTTTGTTTGGAGGTAGTATTCCATGGATCCCCTGGCAGAGAACTTCAGTATTCTTCCCTTCTTCCCTCAAAGCTTATTCAGTCTTTAGTAACTGCTCCTTTTCTTTATGGTGTCACCACAGACCATCAAATTAATCCTTCAGCTTTTAACTAGCTATGTATCGAGGATCTTTAGAAGTCTAATTTTCCAACTTGAGGTTAGAAGAAGGCGAAGAAAGAAGTTATTGAATGAGGTTTCTGTTTTAATACAGGAGACTGCATTTAAGTACCATCTGTATGGTAAGAAAATAATTTAACCTTGTCAAAAAGAAAATGAGTAATTTGACTTGTGCCTACAAATTGATCTTTCCAGTCATCCTGCCTTGAGGAAATAGTGGATATAGAAGAAAACAGGTTCTTGCTTGTCTGAGAATTACAGAACTAAACCAACAGGGGACTTCATTCTCATCTTGCTTCTGACACTTTTTGTACTGTTAGCCACGGAAAATGTAAGAAAACGAGTTAAGAAAGACAAAGAGGTAAGAAAAAGCAAGTAAGAAGAAAGAAAAGAAAAAAACCAACCCTTTTAAAGTCTTATTTTGTGACTACTGCTTAACTTTTGCTCCAGTGTCATTTAGGTTCATTCTTTTCCTGCTACCTGTATTATGTTCTGAAGCTTTCAGTTTATGAAAACTTCTTTGTGACTGAAATTGAACTTTTAAAATTCATATCTATAACTACAGATATATTTTTATTTTAACCAGTAAGAGTCTAGAGGAATGGTTGGGACTAACAAGTCTGAAAATCTGTCTCTCCTGAAGTAGTAGTAGTTCCAAATAAATGCTACAGAATAATTTTACAGCAACTTTATTTTCTGTGCTGTGTAGTTTTAAAATGTATTTTTAAAAAGCCTCAGTAGTCTTGTACAGAATGAGGTTTATAATTCCTCATATCTGAGAGGCAGCATTTGGCATGCTGACAGCAGCCTTGCATCTGCTAGAGCTTCTGTTCTTGGTTCAGTCAGTAGTGACACCTCTGATAATTAGGTCCTCTCCTCTGATCTCTGTCAGAATGTTTGAGGGCACTTGGGCTCCCCGATTGAGAGAGACGAGGAACTGCTGGAGAGAGCCCAACAGAGGCTAGGAAGATGCTGAGGGGACTGGGGCATCTCTGTAAGGAGGAAAAGCTGAGAGCCCTGGGGCTGGTTGGCCTGGAGAATAGCAGCCCCAGAGGGGATCTGCTCAATGCTGATCAGTTTCTAAAGGGGTGGGAGGCAAGAGAATGGGGCCAGACTCTTTGTAGTGGTGCCCAGTGACAGGCCAACAGGCAATGGGCACAAACTGGAACACAGGAGGTTCCATCTGACCAGGAGGGAAAAACTTCTTTGCTCTGTGAGGGTGCCAGAGCCCTGGCCCAGGCTGCCCAGAGAGGTTGTGGAGTCTACTTCTGTGGAAAGATTCCAAAGGCACCTGGAGGTCATCCTGGTCAGCCTGCTGTTGATCTGCAGGTGCCCCAGCTTTAGCAGGGGGGTTGGACTAGATGATCTCCAGAGGTCCCTTGCACCACCCACCATGCTGGGATTCTGTCTCTATGACTGAGTGAAAATTAAAAACCATAGCCAAGAGTAGAGCAGGAAGGCATCTCCCCTGTGCTTATTGAAGCATTTACTTTTTGCTGTTTCAGAATCTTCAGCCACTATGTTTGTGATGTTTGAAGTCAACTGTTGCTTTTTGTTGTTAAGGGTGGGGTTTTTTTCTACAGATATATGAATGACTGCTGTGATCAGAGCTTTATTTGCAATTTCGTTAGTCACCAACTTCTGTTGAGGTTTGACATCGTGTATGGTTTTGGGGTTTGTGGTTTTTTTTCTTTCTTTTAATTTTAAATTACAGATTGAAGGCAATCCTGCTGAAACATGCTTCATCTCTCTTAAATTGGACCTTATTTCTTACAAGTAGCTATAAACATAGTTTTTGTGGTGGTTATTGTTTGCTAGGGTTTGTTTGATTTTTATCCTGGTTTCTCAAATCTTTTTGAGTAGAATTATTTTGTTTTGCAAATCTGTTGGAACGTAGCATATCTTTTCAGTTACTTCTGTGAATTTTCCATGTGAATGAAGTGGAAAAATAAAGTGTTTAAAAGTGGTAAGAACCTGCTTTTGGTGTGTGGGTTGTATCATTGCAGCAATGATTCTTTGGTCCTGGCTGCTTTATTCTGAATTGTTACTGGTCCACGTGCAGAATTTTGCAGGGTGACATTTCCATGGTGGGATCATGACCTGAAACAAAACTGAAAGCTCCCATTCCAAAGTGAGCAAAACATGAACCTATGAAATCCATATAAAAACTGTTGAGTTATAGGAGCATTAAAAATAGTCTTTAACATTTTGATAACCTCAAATGCTATCAGCAATATTGTGTGTGATTTAAGATACAGATACTTTTATTCTTAGAGTAAAATCCAGCTTCCAGCTTTGCCACTGGGCAGAAGTCACTGAAATGTTTCTCATGTTTTGTTGTCTTGTATCAGAATTGGAGGAGGTGAATTTCTGAGACTTAAAAGACAGAGTGGAAGGTTTATTGTGAGTGTACCCTGTGTCTTCCTCTCAAACAGATTGTTAAACTGTAGTTTTCATCAGCATCTCTTTCACAAAACTTAAAGCTTTAGGTTTAGTAAATGTCTTACCTGTACTTACTGATATTTCACCTGTTGCTAATACATAACTACCAAGATATTTCACACTTCCAGGGGAAGGTTTTGAAAGCTTTATTCAGATTTATTGCATAAGTACAATATACCTTTTCAGTAACTTGGAGACATTTTAATTCCTATTTGAAATACGGAGCAACAGTGAACTGAAATTAGCTGATGATGTGTCTGTGTTAGCTGATGACAAACAGAAGTGCTGAGCTAGCTTCTAGATTTTCATGAATATTTTAAGTTAAATGTGGAAGCATAAAATAATATCCTAGACACCTAAGCCATTTAGGAATGCAAAAGATTTGGGCTATTTGTCCTTAAACCTGCTGGATGAGATTTCATTCCTGCTGAAGTCAGTAGAAGTGAATCTGTGGAGCCAGGACTTGCTGTAATTCCTGAGCACAGAGAAGGCTTTTTGTGTATGCAGAGGGATGCATCAGTCCTGTTCCTGTTGAAATTCTTGTGCTTTGTGGAGACAGCTGTGGGCCCTCAATTTTTAATTTTGGTTGGGGTTTTTTTCCTTAATTTCTTAGAAATCACCACCATCATCTCTTTTTTTTCCTGTTACTTGTGGCTGGCATAGAAATAATTATGTACAGGACAGCCAGCTGTAGATGTTCTAAGTAAAATTCAACCACTAACAGTTAAACATTTTATATATGTGTGTGTATCTTACAAGGAAGTTAGCAAAGACAGCGTTCTCTAAATGAGGTGGGTGTTACTGCATTGATTTGTAACATACTGTAGAAGAAAGGGAGACAGTGAAGACTGGCTCTCTTAATTATTCAACATCTGGCTCATCCGTGTTGCCATTTCCCAGGGCTGGAAGCTCCCTTTCAGGCAGCAGCCCATACTCATTTAGGAAAGACTCCACATCCACAGCAAAAAACTCCTCATTGAATTGTTCATTAACACTAATGAAATTGCTCAGAAGCTCTCCACCCTTATAGACCAGTAGAGTGGGAAGCACCTCATTGGAGAAGCGGTCTCCAGCCCCTGTGTTGGAGGCCTTGATCTTGCAGAACTTGACAGTGGCGTACTCGGCCGCCAGGCAGGTCAAGCTGTTGTTGAGAGCGTCGCAGCCCTTGATGCCATCTTCGTAAATGTGGACGATGACGGTGGTAGTTTTGCGTTCTTTCTCAATGGCTTCCAGGAACTGTTCCCCGTTCTGCAGCTCACACAGATAACCATATTTTGGCCCAAAGCTCAGCCTTTGGTGCATATCCTGCATGCAGCGTTTGCGGTATTTTTGTAGGCAACTTTCATCTTCTTGCTCATCGTGAATTAATTCATACTCCTGCATGCTCATCTGTGAATATTGAGAGAATGATGTTAATGTTAATAAATGGCAGTCTGTTGGTGCTGAAAAAGGAAGAGACTAAGTTGTTGTCTAAAGAACATCAGTTCAAAAACTTGGTACTCCCCACAGTGACTCTGGAAAGTCTCTTCAAGAGATGGGAAAAGATCCTGTCTCAGCATCTGCGTGTCGGCTTGATGGTGGTGATGACAGTTGCCATATGTGGCAAAAACTTCTGGATCTTCCAGAGCTGGTGAGAATATTGGCCAGTGGCTGTAGTGGGATCAAAGTTTAACTCCTGTGGTTTTATGGCTTTAGAGCCAGAACTGGTAAGTGGTGTAATGAGTGACGTTCAGGCTCAGAGCTCTATCCTGACTAGTAGGTTTTTAAACATGTTAAAAGGTTTTGATTGCCTTAACCAAGGATAGAGTATTGAGACAGGAAAAGGAGGAAAAAAAGGTCAAACTATGTTGTTGTGAAGTATACTGCTTATTTTACTGAAGTTAGACTGCTTGAGAGAAGACTGGAGAGAAGGTTGCACTAGCAAAAAAGGGACCTCTAAAGAATACATCCCTGGAGATAGTTAAAAGCTGTATAGGTGTGGCACTTAAGGACATGGTTTGGTGGAGGCTTGGCAGTGTTCAGTTAAGGTTGGACTTGATGATCTTAAAGGTCTCTTCCAACCAAAAGGATCCTGTGATTCTGTGTGCATTTGCTGTCTGTATTGTGTGAGCTCTGAAGAGTTGGAAAGGAATTAAGTTTGACAAAGTCAGGATTTTATAACTTTTAAGTTTTGTTGAGAATCAACATGATTTGATTTTGTTTTTCTTCTCTTACCTTACGGCAGAATCTCTCTCTGGTATCTTTATCATCTTTACTGGAACATCTGTGTGGTGAAGACATTTGTCTAAGAATTTCTTTCTTGCTCAAGGATAAGGAGCCTCTATCTTCACTTTCTAGTTTAAACTTCCTCCAGTCATTGATCACACCTTTGGGCCCTAAGAGAAAGGAAGGTAGATGAGAAACTGGCTGCAACAAGAAGCTGTCTTAAGAAGTTTCTGCTCTCTGCTGGTTTGTCCTTCTGTGCTACAGTTTGTCTACTCCTCTTCCTTCCAGAATGCTCTCCAGGAGAGCTGAGAAACAGAGCTTTGGGAAAAACAGAGCTTTGGGGCCATTGTGTTACATTAGTCTCCAAAAGAAAGAAAGAAAGGTGATTTGTTGTTTGTGTGCGTTTGGTTTTGGGGGGGTTTATTTTGTTTTGTTGGGTTTTGGGGGTTTTTTTGTGTGTGTTGTTCCTATCAGAATGCCACAGAAAGTCTTTAGTATACTACATGAGTAGTTTACAAGGGTGAGGATGCTGAAACCTGTTAAGAGATGTGTTGTTCAAAGGTGGTGTTTGGTGCAAGTATATTTGCATTTCTCTGTAGACAGTGTATTTGAATACATAACATGCATAAAGACTTAGAGTAAAACTAAGAATACAGGACACATGAGATGTTTTTACTTTGTTTTTAAACCCATACCTGTTCCACTGGAGGAGCAAAAGCTCTGATAGTTCTGATTGGAATGCAGCTTTTGGTCTTTGGAGCTGGTTGATTAAAGCAGTTCAATTTTGAAATGGGGGGGGAGGGTGAAGAGTTCAAAATTCCAGCAGTGTTTAGAAGTGAAACATTTTAATCTGCATCTTAGATTATAAAGAAAACCCAAGGGATATTGTAGTGTTTTCAGAGGTGAAGTTTCCTTCTATGAAACATTTAGAAAAGGCTAGGTAAGCAGCTCTCCCTCACATGAGAGAGATGTGGTGTTGCCAGTTTGCCAAGACTCTGTAAACGTCAACATCTTGAAGCAGTGCCTAAAGGCGCTGCACCCTTTGGTGGAAAGGAAAGGGTACCTGATCTTTTACAAACAAGATTCCAAAGCAGGCATCAGCCTTAACCTCTTGGCATAGTGCTAACAGTACAGTAGCCTAATTTCCAAAACTATTTTGAAGCCTAAGTGGATGTAGTATTCTACATTTAGGCCTTGAAGAAGAAAAATATATATAGTAATCTTAGCCAACAGTAGCAAGGCTGGTTGAGGAAGACCTCTAGAAAACAAGTTGTTACAAGACCTACATTTATTATAGCACAAAGAAAAAGAAGCCCCTAAAGTCCACGGAGGGAATGATGGCCTATTGGTGGGGTGAGATGAGGTGATACCTGTCTGGAGAGCTGGGTGCAATGCCAGTACCCCTAAAGATCGTGGTGATCGAGTGCTGGATTAAAAAGAACTGTGATTCTGAGCAAGGGTGCTTTTAAATGTTGTACTGTGTTTGCCAAAAGGATTTACAGGTTCACTTTTAACACTGAATGTTCCTTCTGTAAGAAAAAAAAAAAATAATCCAACCTTTATAGTGAAATCTTGCAGCCTGTTTCTGGTGTGTGAGTAATTTTTGTTGCTGTTTTGTTTTTTTCTCTCTTCTCCCTGTTGTTCATGGCTGGAGCAATAAAGCACCAAGACCTGCATTAGGGCATTGTTGTTGGTGGCTTCTTCAGGTGTGTTCTGCATTTGCCATTTGCCTTGGATGTGAGGAGGGTTGGCACAGAGATCAGTTTGGTGTTACCTCCCTTTCCTTGAGGGGTGCTACTTGCTCCAAAATACGGTTTCCTTGGCTTTGGAGCCCATATTCTTGTGCAAGGGGTTTGGCAAACTGATAGATCTACTTGAATTCTGGACCTCCCCAGGGAAGAGGGACAATTTAGCTTATTTTTAGGAAAAAAAATGCAGTTAGTTTCCTTACCTGTGTGCGTTGCCTGTCCTTCAAAATCTTCTTCCAAGCTGGTGTTGGCATTTTCTTCCATTTTGGTGGCTAGAGTAGGAGATGCTGCAAGATCAGAACGGAGAACAGTTAATGAGAGGGTAGAAAAGGGCTAAGCTTACAGCAGGTACAGCACTGTCTGGTATCAGTGAAGATCAAAATACAGGTAATAAATGTAGAGCTTCTTATAAGAAGCAATTAAGACATATATCAATCTCTTCAGAAAGATGTCTAGCCAGATTATTACTGAAAGTGCGTAGGTGAGGGTTTCTTCATTATACTGTTCATTCTCAGTCATTGGAGAATATTGAGAACATGGTGTGAAATAGTGGTAGTAAAACTTTCTGCAGAGGGAATCTGTAGTGAGTATTCTCTTTTTCTTTTTTTTTTTTTAATTAATCCCCATTGGAATCAGGAACTTAATGTTTCAAGTGCTCTATGTATTTATTTTTAAGGGTTGCCTGAACGTCTCATTTCTCATGCAGAATATGGAACCAAATATTTGAATCTGTTGGACAAGAGACCTCCTAACATCCTGGAAGTAGACTGCTTGTACTGGTTGGGCTGTGTTACAGAACTGAAAAAATTACATGGGTTATAAATCAAAATCACTTTCTTGTTCCACCTGTTCTATAAATAAGGCAACCCAAGCAAACACAGCGCACCGTTGCTACAGCAGTGCTCAAGCAACACCCTTTTTATCTTTTGTGGTAGAGTTTTTGAGAGGTGAGGTAGAACCACTGTTCTTTGGGGGGAAGAGGTTTCCCTTCCTGAATTCCCACTGTCAAGGTGAGCCTTGTTGGGTGGTGCCGCAGCATTACAGAGCAGTAGGGTTTAGCTGGAGCATTGAGCTCTCAGGCTGATGTTCTGCTGGTTCCCAAAAGCCAAAGTGAATGTTCTTGGGGTCCTACAGCTTTCCTGAGAAGATTATCTGTTTCAGTAGGATATAGTGAGGGAGAAAAGTACTGATTCTTCACATGCATTTTTACTGCACTGCTGATAGACATCTACATAGCCCTCTGCATGAAATCTGCCACCACAGAATACTGAGTCTCTTCTCACGTTGCACATGAGTCACAAGTTTCCTATTTAGCTGAAAACTGTAATTCTAATGTGATAAAAGTGTCACTGTCTGCAGGAGTCTTAAGGCAGATGATTGGGGCTCTCCCATTTAGTCTAGCTCTAGCTGTTCAGATGTTAAGGTGAGCTTTTTTTCTTCCTTTCACAGTAAATCCCAACTTGAAGCAAATGGTAAGATGTTATCCTGCCATGAATGCTGTATTTAGGATCTGCTGCTGTGCTAGTGATGTTGCTGGTGTAGCATGTATTGACAGGAGGAAGTGCACCTTCATCTTTATATGCCAGCATCAAGGGATAAAGTGGAATAAAGGCTAAGCAAGACACGAAGAATCTGATTCTTGTGAGATTGAGACTGAAGGTGATTAGTAAATGTGCAAATAAATTGTTCCATACAGGTACTTGATAATTAATTAAATACTTATGGGGAGCATTGTAAAGAAGCTTGAAAGAGCACTGGTACTAAATTACACTTTACTGTATTAATTTTGTCTTAGATTGTTGTCAGCATATAGATTGAGATTACTGGATCAATTGCTGCTCAATCAATTCTGAAATAGAAGAGGCAAAACTAGAAGTCTTGGCCATGTCAGCGATGGACAGCTATGTGGGCATGCTGGGTCAAAGCCTTCTAAGTCTTTTTGTGACTTACATGGACATCTACAAAGAGCTCTGCTGTCTGCTGATGCTGAGGATTTTCTTTGTTCCCTTAGCAAAGAGAAGGTTTGATTCTCTCTATGCTTTGTTTCATAGCTTTTAGCCTGGAAAGGCGTTAAAAACTTAAAGGTGATGAAACTTAAGCAGTTTGTTGCAGGCTCCAACCAGAAAACTGACAGCACTTTTGGTGAAGCATTAGAGTTGGAAACTGATTGCTTAACAATTGAAAGCTCTCCATACAGCTTTTGTTCCTGATCTCTTGTACCTAATAAATCTGAAAAGATTAGGTGAATCATAACAGCATGGAAAGCTGTGTTTCACCATTCTTCTGCAGCATGGCATGAGGCAACAATCCTGATGAGCAATCTGATCTAGCTGAAGATGTCCTTGCTGACTGCAGAGGGGTTGGACTAGATGACCTTGAAAGGCCCCTTCCCACCCAAAACATTCTGTGATTTGATAATTCTGTGCACAGTCTGGTAAACTGAGCATGAACGTAGGGGAACTCCTCAAACTTAATCCTGGCTCTGTGAATTGTAAGCATGGAGCAAGTCATGCAAACCATTCAATAGAGTTATATGTATTTATCAGTCTTATCTCAGTGCTGTGATAATTAAGATGTATGACCCAGGTGTTCCTCTGTTAGGTACCTGAGGATAGGGGCATGTGAATATGTAACTGCAAGGTGATCCATGGGAAGCTTGGTTATAGGGTGAGCTGTCTCTCCCGTGGAAGAAAAGGTTGTGCTTAGTGTGTGGGCAAACATGGGCAATCATCAGAGCAGGAAATTTTCCCACATCCTTGTGAAGGGTTTAGGTGGACTTTTGTTGTTGCTGATTGGGATTCTTTTGGGTGGTGAAGGTGGTGTCCTTGTGCTGGGCAAGCAGCATTTTCAAAAGACAGAATAGGATCATAGCATTTGGAGGAATGTGTGTGCTACCAGCTCTAGAGCATGTTGTGCAAGTGCCTTCATGAGGAAATGTCAATGCTGCATAATGCTGAGACAGTAAAGCAGGTAGTGTCACAGAGCAGTTTGTAATGACCCATCACAAGATGTCGTAGGTGTAAAATTGCCACCTCCCTGGCTCTACAGGTGCCCTGAAATCCACAGTGCCTGTCTGTAGGGACAGCTAGAGCCCTCCTCTGTGCTACACCACCTCTCTCCCAAGAGCAACTCCACTTTGCAACCCCATGGGCAGGCACAGGGCTCATGTTCACACACCCACCTCAAGTGGGTCCTACTTAGTAGACTGACAGAGCTGTCTTTTAGAAATTCATTATGATCACCTGTTGATATAGCTCCCTTAAACCTGAGGCAGCCTGAGAGCATTGTGGAGTGCACTTATCTGTGTGGGGGTGGTTTTATTCACAGAATCACAGAATTTTAGGAGCTGGAAGGGACCTCAGAAGGTCATCTAGTCCAATATACTGATCCATGGGGTTGGTCTTTCCCAGGTGCAAAACTCAACACTTGGCCTTGTTGAATTTCATTCAATTTCTCCCTGCCCCACTCTCCAGCCTAAGTCATGCTGAATGGCAGCACCACCCTCCGGTGTGTTAGCCACTCCACTCAGTTTAGTGTCATCAGCAAACTTGCTAACAGTGCACTCTGTTCCCTCATCCAAGTCATTAATGAATAGGTTGAAAAGTACTGGTCCCAGTACTGACCCCTGAGGGACTCCACTAGACACAGGCCTCCAACTAGACTCCATCCCATTGACCACAACTCTCTGACTTCTGTCCTTCAACCAGTTCACAATCCATCTCACTACCCAATCAGCCAGACCACACTTGCTCAGTTTAGTTACAAGGATGATGTGGGAGACAGTGTCAAATGCTTTACTGAAATCAAGATAAACTACATCCACTCTTCTACCATCATCTCTCCACCCAGTTATGTCCTTAAAAAAGGCTATCAGGTTGGTCAAACATGACTTCCCCTTGGTAAACCCATGCTGACTGCTCTTATCCTTGATATGCCTAGAGACAGAGTCAAGGATAAAGTGTTCCATCGCCTTTCCAGGGATGGAGGTGAGGTTGACTGCTCTAGAGTTACCCGACTCCTCCTTCTTGCCCTTTCTGAAGACTGGAGTGACATTTGCCTTTCTCCAGTCTCCAGGCATGGAGACGTGCCAGATGAGGAACAGTCTTTGGGGAGGGGAAATGCTGATTTAGAAGAGATATTGCACTTTCATTAGCTTTTGTCATTGTTTTTGACAACTGAAGGTGGCTCCTTATTGCTTTTTTTATTTGAAAAGTGCTGATGGGGAGAAAGAATTTCCCTTATCAGGTCTGCAGTGTATTGGGCCATATTTTGTAATTATTATGTCCTCTTCATATGCATATCTGAAGAGAAATCTGAAGAGACTGATCATTCTAGAACTTCTTTGCTTTCCTTTCTTTGTCAGACTCTCTGAGTGTGGTAAGCAAAAATTGCAATTTCTTCATAGAGATCTGAGAGCTTTCTGTATCCCAGGGTATTTTTCTTCAGCAAGAAAAAGCCCAAACCCTAAGTCTATGCCTGAAGCTACCATTTAATTTCTATGAGCTTTGGATCTGTTGTAGCTCAGGAATAGCAATTCCAATTAGTGATGCTCATCATTCTGTGGCCATCAGACCAGGTAGGCCAGCCTTCCTACAGGATAGAAATAGCTATTTAATGAAGCATTTCCTTTTTATCCAATATGAAAGAATGTTTTCTACTGAGTAACAAATATTTTGTGCCTTTGGTTTTCAGAGTTTTCTGTTTACTCAAAATTACAATTAATTTTTTTCTTTTTAATATTTTCTTACACATTTATTTTTCTGAGGTAGCTCAGGAAGAAAGCCTCATGCCTGTCTGTTTGTGATGAAGGTTTGTTTAATCCTTGTAATATGTTGCAGCTGTAAATACAAAATAGTGTCTTCTAATGGTCAGTTACAGAGGAAAAGGAAATCAAAATTCTCTAAACAAACTGGCAAGATGTCTTCTGTAAAGGACAAAGCCAGTAAATAGAACTTGTGTTCTAAAGTAAAGGTTTTTGCTCCTAGTCCAAGAAGTAAACATGAGAAATATTGTTCTAAACATGCTATAGGCACACATTTGGTGCTTTCCATATGTGCAAATTCCCAGGAAAATGCTGCTCTGTGTCTGGATGTGTGAAAGGCTATAAAACATCAGCAATTGGTGGGATGTTGCCTATGAACTGAGAAGTAGGAAATTTTGGGGACTTGTGAAAGTGGAGGAATGAAGTCAGTGTGATGTGGTTGCACAGTTATGTTTTGAGCTACATGTGGGTGGTTGGTCAGCCAGTATGTGTGCCCAGAGTGTCCTCTTGGCTCTTGCCTCTTGGGAAGAGTGGCTGAATTTTAACAGGATTTCCCTCTACCCAAGTGCTAGTTTGAATCTTGCTTCTCTGCCAGTTTTTCCTGGTTTCTGTCTGCAGGATTTCTTCCTTGTTTATTCTTGTCCCCTTTGTTAGATGATAATGGCCACCAACCTTACCCAGTGGATGGGCAGCTTCCAGCAAGCCAAGAGAAGGAGCAGCTATGGATTTAAATCTTCAGGTTGCTGGAATTGGGGGAATGAGGTAAAATAACACTGAACTGGAAGTGTCCCACTGTAGCATAACCCCTTTGCTGAGAGGACAGGCTGAGAGTGTTGGGCTGATTCAGCCTGGGGAAGAGAAGACTCCAGGGAGACCTTCTTGCAGCCTGTCAGTATTTAAAGGGCCTATAAGAAAGATGGGGACAGACTCTTTAGCAGGACCTATTGCAACAGGACAGGGGTTGATGGTCTTGAACTGAGAGAGGGAGTTCTAAACTAGAGAGAAGGAAGAAATTTTCTATGCTGAAGGTGGTGAGACAGTGTCCCAGGTTGCCCAGAGAGGTGGCATATGTCTCATCCCTGGAACCATTCCAGGTCAGGTTGTTTGAGTCTCTGAGCACCCTGATCTATTGAATATGTCCCTGCTGACTGCATGGGGTTGGACTAGATGACCTATGAAGGTCCCTTCCAACCCAAACCATTCTATTCTATGATTGCCATCTGACTGTTCTTTTTCCATGCCATGTTCTGTATGTTGTGTAGCTTTTGCTGTTAGTCAAAATGCTTGTTTTCTGAATCAAAGACAGGGCAGGGGATTGGAGCACATCAATATCATATGAACGAAGAACCTTGTTCCTTTTTAAAGATTTAAACAAAAAAAGGGAAGGAAAAAAACCTAAAGTGAGAACACTACCTATCCTTAGCCATAGCCATAGAATCGTTGAGCTTGGAAAAGACCTTTAAGAGTATCAACCATTAACCTAAGGCTGCCAAGTCCACCAGAAAACCATGTCACTAAGTCATGTAGGCATTTATGTTAGCAAGAGGCATTAGCATCATGTCATAAGCAAAATCATTGTCAAGGTCAGAGGTCAGAATCTGAGACCGTTACGGAGGGAGCCAAAAACCATAAGCACCTTTAGTGATCTGCTCCTGATGAGGACTGTCAGGCTCCAAGCCAGAGAGCTGCTGGTGGAAACCACAGAGAACCTGCAGCTCCCTTTGTTTGTTCAGGGACAATCAGGTCCCTTACATTTAGGTGGGCAGATGCAGATTTAAGACCTGCAGTCGCCTGCTTTCAGTGCTCACACCGGCATTGTGTTAGCCAGATGTGCAAAGACAGCCTCATTGTATGGGTACATGGACATCTCCTGAAGGAAAACCAACCATGGTGTATCATGGAGTGCTTAGGTCACTGTGTTGGGGCAAAACCCCATCATTTCCAGACACCAGCATGGGACTTTATTTCCTTAAAGAAGAGGTTGTATGATAGGAAGAGAACACAAAGCAGGGTGGGTTGATGTAGGGACCTGTCAGCTTTGCTGCAGGTCACTGTGACTGCTGAGAGGGTTATGGGATCAGATTATGCCCTCTATCCTCTTTAGAGGAGTTATGCTGTTCTTTATTTGTGGGCTGGAAACATTTTAAATAGCACTCTGATGTTTCGTTTACCCTTAAGGCTTTGCCACTTAGGAAATTCCTGATGTGACAATTGCCCCTGGCCTCAGCACTGTGTTAGGTTAAAAATCACAGGATTTTAAAAAAAAAATGTCCCATTTCCACCAGAAATTACTAATCTTTTAGGATTTATTAATATTTTCTGGATTTCATTCTGAAATGGGAAATTAGTTCAACATCTTTCATATCAGTCACAGAATTATTAAGATCACCAAGTTCAACCATCAACCTATCACCACCACACCACTAAACCATGTCCCTAACTACAATCAGCTTCGCTTCCACCACAGTGCCACTGTGTTTTGTATGGCAAGGGTGAATGCAGGTATTTTAAAACAGAACTTGTTTTATTGTTTCAAAAAAAACCAAAAACAACTGGAATGAATAATGTCAGGTTTCAGTTATCATTAACCAATGTCTTTTTATCTTAAAAGCTTAAGTTTTGTATATTAGGTGATGAGTGTTTTTTGAAACTCAGGAGTTGAATTTTTGAGCATGTTGCAGAATCATCAATCTCAGCATGGTAGGGGTTGGAAGGGACCTCTGGGGATCATCTAGTTCAGCTCCCCTGCTAAAGCAGGGTCACCCTCAGCAGGTTGCCCAGGATCACCTCCAGGTGGGGTTGGAATCTCTACAGGGATGGAGACATTTGTTGGAGTGTTCACACAGCTGTTACAATTGTGATAGTATATGTAAAAATATATTATTTTAATCTGTCAGAAAAGCTTTTATTAATTTATTAAAAACCCCAAAACTTGAATATATCAAGTAAGGTGGAAGAGGAGGATGGTTGGATCTTAAGAAAATGTCTATTGGAGGTGAAAGCAGAACAAGCTATGTTTTCAGATGCAGATCTGTAAGGGGCTTGAGTGTTTCACACCATCCTCCAAGAGTCAGGGCAGAGTTTTCAACTGATGTTTAAGTAATATTTAATTTTTGAGCTCTAAGAAAACATCTGCATGCCTGCTACAGTTGGCATGTCCTTCAGAGGTTGGGTTGGAGTTTATTGCTGTAATTAGCAAAGGCATGATGAATGGCAGGGGCCATGGGGAGAGATTTTCTGTGGTTTTTTTTTCCAGGCTCAGCAGATGTTTGGCAGTGCATAAACCTCTTCTAATTTGTCAAAAATCACTTATATCAGAGTGGTAACTCTAGTAGTGTCTGGAAACAGGTGTTTAGAGAGGTTGATGGACAACATTTTACGGAAAAGGGAAGAAACTTTTAATTTGTTGTGAGGTTAATTAAAGATCTAGAAACAGTAGTGCCCTGTAAGGACTTGGACCAGATTCTTACTACTCTTTTCTATGAAAAAGGGGGGAAAAAATAAAAAGGAGGCCTGCAAGGAATCAAAACTTGGGAAGTTGGAAGAACACCCACTGTCTGTTTTGGGGTAGGACTTGACCAAGAATGTCTCCTAAGGATCTGGATATGCAAAAAAAAAAATGCCTGTAGAAAACAATTAGCACAATAGGTTTGCTTCAGAAATTATAATACTGGGGTTGTTTAGCCTGGAGAAGAGGAGGCTGAGGTGAGACCTTTTTGCTCTCTAAGACTCGCTGAAAGGAGGTTGGAGCAAGGTGGGGTTGGCCTCTGCTCCCAGGTGACTAGCGATAAGACAAGAGGAAACAGCCTCAAGTTGTGCTGAGGAGGTTTAGGTTGGATATTAGGAAAAAATTATTCACTGAAAGAGTGTTTGGGCATTGGCCCAGGCTGCCCAGGGCAGTGGTGGAGTCACCATTCCTGGAGGGATTCAAAAGATGTGTAGACGTGGCAGTTGATGACACAGTGTACTGACGTGGGCAAGTTGGATCAATGGTTGGACTTGATGATTTAGAGCTCTTTTCCATCCTTAATGATTCTGTGATTCTAGGATAATATTTATTTCTTCTGTGGGTTTGATTCTTTCCTTAGCTTGCTTGAAGATTTTTTTTTTCCATTTGTGTATTTGTAACTGTAAAGGTAAATCAGTAGGGATTCTAGCTTCTGCTTTCTTCATATCTGCACTTTGCTATTGCTATCTGCAAAAGGCAGGCTTGACCTAGCCAAAATGCTCCCTAGAAATACAGGGTCTACCCTAAGCAATCTTTTGAATTTGAAATAATTGAGCAATTAAAAAAAAATGTTCATGACAGCTTTCAGATTCACATATTCTTCATTCTAGGCTTTCTCTAAGCATTAAGATGCATGCTCTGAGGTACATGAAGATTTTGTTTGCTGCTTTCCCATCACTGAAAAAATTATATTCTCTTCCAATTTTGACACTTTAACACTGAATTAGTATTGTCCACTCTAGTTGGACAGAGTGCAGCATCTAATGGCTTGGGCAGCATGGGGAAGTGCTCGACAAGGACTATTTATTAACTTCTTGGCAGTTTAATTAGATTTACGTATGTCTTGTGCTGATGATTCAAGAGTAAGTCAGAGCAGACCAAGTAACACTGGTATGGTAAGGAAAGGAACATTGATGAAGGAGATTATCTTCAGCCTGTGCTTTCAATAATTGCTTGTGTCTTTCAGCCTGCTGCCTTGGAAATATTTCTTTAGGATGGGGCTTGCTTGTGACTGCCAGGTGCTTTTTTCCCTTCCATTCATTTTCTTACCCTGCTGGTAAAGAGTCCTGAGACTCCACTAAGCACATCTCCATGTTTTAGAAGAGTTGACAGAGTCAGTTGCTCACATTGTCTTGTTACAGACATTTAACTTAAGACCCCAACAGTAGGAAGTTGGTTTTTCTCAACTTTATCTAGTCAGTGTGGGGGAGTAAGAACTCCTGGTGGCTTTGGAGAAAACAAGTCCCCATTGTCTTTTTCAGCTGGAGAGACTGGCTGTGTAAGGCAAGTATCTGGGTTAGACTGGTGTGACTATCCCACTCTCCTGGCTGTTGCACTGTCAAGTGGATATTCATTCTCTAGTAGTAGAATCATGGAATTGCTTAGTTTGGAAGAAACCTCTAAGATCATCAAGTCTAACCATTAAACTAACACTGCCAAGTGATCACTAAACCATATGGGAAGATCCACTCCCTGAAGGTGGGATGGTTCTAGAGTTCTGTGGTCTCTCCTCCCAGCCACCCACTGCTGTTTCTTATATGAGCAGAAATATGAATGAAAAAAATGTTTTCTTCTCTCCTGACACACTAACAAAATAGCTACATGTGCAGCTATTGGATGCAAAACTATGTTCCCTTTACAGAGCAGAAAGTGAAACTTGCTAATTTGGGGGATTTAATTCCATATTTATATTAAATTGGAAGATGTAGGTGTGAAAGTGGTGTATCCAGGGAGACCTTGCAGCCTTCCAGTACTTCAGGGGGTCTGTAGGAAAAATGGGGAGAGACTTTTCGGCAGGACTTGTGGTGACAGGACAAAGGGTGATGGTTTTAAATGAAAAGAGGGAGATTTACACTAGAGACAAGGAAGAAGTATTTTATGCTGAGAGTGATGAGAAACTGTCCCAGGTTGCCCAGAGAGATGTCCTATCCCTGAAATGATTCCAGGTCATGTATTCCAGGTCAGGTTTTCTGGGGCTCTGAGCAACCTGGTCTAGTTGCAGATGTCTCAGTTCACCGCAGGGGGGTTGCGTTAGATGACCTTCAAAGGTCCCTTCCCACACAAACCATTCTGTGATCTGCTTTTGTCAAAAGGCAGCAAAGGCACTGTGAGGAGGGCCCAAGCAGCCCGGAGTTGGGTCACTATCCAAATCACAAGGAAAAAAATTCCTGTTGAACTGTAAACCTGTTGCCAGCTGGATGTGTTACAACAGAATGTTTGGAGGTTTTTATCTGACCATATGCCAAAAAAATGCAGTAACTGTTTATAAAGTAATTGATTCAGTGATGGCTGTCCAAGTCCTTTCCCGACCAGCTGCAGCCTCACAGCATGTGCTCCAGGGTTGCCTGGCCCCTGGCTTGCAGTATCAGAAATCACATTGTCTCCACTGTATGATCCTGACATTCCTGGGGCAACTATAATTGCATGCAGTAAAAGCAATAGTAGGAATGCATTCCTCATCTTATATTTATTAATCTGAAGATGAAAGCCACAGTGGACAATATCATATGGCCACAGAGAGGCCTGTAACTCCTGCAGTGGTTATACCAGGTCCATGTCTTCCTGCTTTATCCCTTTTCCTGCAGAGGCCAGAGGCTTCATGATTTCCTTTGGATCCTGTGATTGACTCTTAATTATAAATGATGAATTTTCACCAGTTAAATTGTAAACATCTTTACATGTGGCTGTAAACCTGCATACAATTAGAGTTTATGGTTTTGCTTCCTTTGCAGACCAAAGCTAAGCCAACTGGGCTTGCAGTTAACTAAGCAACTAAGAGAATCTGCACAAGTTTCTCTGGATGTGTAAATAAGTGTCACTGGTGGCTTAAAACATGTTTTTTCTATCCCGCTCAAAAAAACATAGCTTAGATAAACAGTAGAGGAAATAATTTCCAAAGAAATTGCTCTTATTTGTGTAGAAACTGAAGTGCAAATTTTGGGCCAGTTCTTCTGTGTACAGTTGGTTGTTTCTCAGACTCTTTCACAGGGGCTGCCATGGCTCTATCCTGAAATGAATTCCAAATATTTTAGCCTTCCCTATGGTCAGGCTGTGGTTCTATAGCTCCATAAAAAGCCTGCCTGACTGTAGCCATCTAACAGTCATCTTTTCTTGTTTTGCACCTGGGAAGGAACAACCTCATGGATCAGTATAGGTTGGGGACTAACCTGTTGGAGAGCAGTGGAGGGGAAAGGGACCTGGGGGGTCCTGGTAAATGGAAGGATGACCATGAGCCAGCAGTGTGCTCTTGTGGCCAGGAGAGCCAATGATATTCTGGGGTGTATTAGAAGGGGTGTGGTTGGTAGGTCAAGAGAGGTTCTTCTCCCCCTTTACCCTGGTGAGGCCGCATCTGGAATCTTGTGTCCAGTTCTGGGCCCCTCAGTTTAAGAAGGATAGGGAACTGCTGGAAAGAGTCCAGCGCAGAGCCACCAAGATGGTGAAGGGGCTGGAACATCTTCTGAGGAAAGGCTGAGGGGGCTGGGTCTCTTTAGCTTGGAGAAGAGGAGGCTAAGGGGTGACCTCATCTATGCTTTTAAATATGTGAAGGGTGTGTGTCGGGAGGATGGGGTCAGGCTCTTGTCAGTGAAGCCCAGTGACAAGACAAGGGGCAATGGCTGTAAGCTGAAGCATAGGAGCTTCTGCGTAAGTACACGTAGAAATGTTTTCCCAGTTGAGGTGCCAGAGCCCTGGCACAGACTGCCCAGAGAGGTTGTGGAGTCTCCTTCTCTCAAGATATTCAAAACCCATCTGGACACATTCCTGTGTGACCTGGTCTAGGGAATCCTGCTGTGGCAGGGAGGTTGAACTGGATGATCTTTCGAGGTCCCTTCCAACTCCTAACATTCTGTGATTCATCTGGAGAGATGAAAAGAGCATCAGTATCAGCAGAAGAGAACTTGTTGGAACACACAGCTGGAGGTATCAGGAAGCTTGTTTGCTTCAGGGAGAGTTAGGGAAAAGAAGGGAAAGGGAGAAAGGAAAATGAATGGAACAAAATTATCTTATTGGGAAAGATGTCACTATAAATGCCTCTGATTCATCTCATTCACTTAGCCTGTGTATGCCAATAGAGTACTTGAATGCCAATTTACCTGAGAGGGACAGAATTTGGAGCAAAGCCCAGCTGAAGCATTACCATCACCTGTGGTGTGTGAAAATGAGTGTGCAAACCCCAGGAAATAACAGTATCAGAGATACTGCAGCCTAAGTTATGGGCACAAGTGCCTTGATTCCTTTAGTTCCTCAGTGCTAATCTTAAAGGTAAGTGAAAAATATACTCAACAGCATGAAGTTTCTAGTGAATAAAGCAGGAAAGGTGTAGTAAATATCTGAACAACCATGTTCCTTGTGTGGTAAGAAGTTGCTGCAGGATTTAGGTATCCCCTGCAAAATGCCAGAGCAGCCCCATCTCACTACTCTGGTGGTTGACCTGGTAAGATAAGCCAGGTCCTGACCTGGTCTGCTTGCAGCAGCTGGCCATAGGATGAGGAGAAGTAAAAACAGGGGATACTGAAGGTGTTCTGATGGTGGTTTTTCTCCTCCCTCCAGATTGCTTCATGGAGCAGAGCATAACATTTGGTTAAACCTGAGCTGCTGTAGGAACCTGGCTGCAGCTGTGGCGTTAGCTGGGGCAGGCATGTGCTGTATTTAGGAATGCAGAGGAATTCTGTGAACATAAGAAGGAATGAAATCTGATTTTTCTAGGATTTTTCTTTCTAATTATTTTGGTGTCTCAAGGCTTTTTGCTGTGGCTTCAGCACCTAAAGGGGCTCTATTTGTAGATTCTCCAGTGTTAAAGAGTAAGATGTGAATGCATGTGAGAGTGCTTTCTCTGCCTTTGGAGAGTTAGACTCAGATACAAAACCAGAGAGTATCATAAATCAGAGCAAAACCTATGTTATTTGAGATTACTGGGATGTCAGTTATTTGGATTTACATGATAAATGACTGTTAAAGCATTAACTGTCCCAGTAGAACAGTTCAAACATGAATCAGGTTGTAAGAGCCTCCATTTATTGATGTGTTCCAACAAGCTCTAAAAAAAAATCAGATTCTATTTCATTTAACTGTTTAACAGTTGATAAACACTAGGTTGGTCTGTATGCTGGCAGGTCTATATTGGTCCCTATGTTTTAAATATTGTAGGAGAGTCTTGGATGACACAACAATATTCATACTGAAGAGTGTAATAAAAGAAGTCCTAAAATGATTGCTGCTGTATTTCAAATAAATAGTTGCTTTCTAAGATGATTCATTAAGTTATCTAAGTAAGATCTGAATAATTCCAGTCTAGTGTCTGCTTTACCATAGGTTGTGGATTAGTGATGTCTCCAAGACAGCTTGGTTCAGTGGCCTGAAACCCCATTTGGATTAACCACAGAAATTAACTGATCTTAAGAGGATACAGGCATGAATAATGGGAACAAAAATTTGTGTTCATCAGGACAGACAGTCTCTTGAAAAGCAAAGAGTGCCTGGAGGTGGCTGTAGCGTGGGCAGCGAGGAGCTCCCCAAGGTCTGAAGGCACTATATTTATACCTTAGTTGGTCAATGTCTGGCAAGTTTCCTTATCTGGCTTCTCCTAACTCTTTCTGAGGGGTTTACTTCATCCTGTTTGGCTTAAGGCTTAGCAAGGTTATTTTTAGCTAGGCTGTATTTTCAGATGTGCCTCTTGCCTGTGACCCAATGTGCTATGTAACAGAGTAAACCCAGACAGCATCAGCCATGCAAGAGAAGGAAGGTGAACAGTCACAAATGCTGCCTTCTGAGCTCTCTTCTCAAGGAAGAATTGAGATCTCCTCATGGCCAGTTTTGCTTATTATTGAAGGTTCAAAGGCCAACAGCACTGAACTTAGTGGACAACAGCATGGATATATTTGGATTTAACTTAAAGTTGGCCAGGAAGGCATTTCAGCAAATCATAGAATCATTAAGGTTGGAAAAACCTCTCAATCATCAAGTCCAACCGTTGATCCAACACTCCCATGCCACTAAACCATGTCCCTAAGTGCCACATCTACAGTTTTTTTGAGCACCTCCAGGGATGGTGACTCCACCACTCTCCTGGGAAGCCTGTGCCAATGCCTAAGCACTCTTTCTTTTCATCTTTTCACAGATTCTCCAGTGCTAAAGACTAAGATGTGAATGTATGTGAGAGCACTGTCCCTGCCTTTGGAGAGTTAGACTTGGATACATAGCCAGAGAGTATCATAAATCAGAGTAAAAAACCCCCATGCTATTTGACATTACTGGAATGTCAGTTAGTTGGATTTACATGCTTTAAAAGAGGTGAGATCCAAGGCTTTATCTCATAGTTCCTTTCAAAACAGTCTCATTTTGCTTTATTTACACATTCCAAAGGCCTTCCTTAAAGGATCTCTGGGAAAAGGAGTAGCTTTCAGCATAGGCAATATCCCTGCTGTAAGGAGGAATGGGAACATGTGGTTAATGTTGGGTGCTGCTGGAGACAGGTGTTTTAGTGGGATTCCAGCAATTCTGAAGGACAGGACTTGGCACTGCAATTGTTTTATTTGGTACTTAATGTCAGAATGACAAGACTTTTTTCTAACATTCTTTCATCTCAAATTGAGACAAAATATTTAATTCTATGCAAAGCAACTCTCCTTAAGATATTGCATAAATGGAGTAACTTAAGAATGTTTTAATTATGATGTTATGTTATGACTCTACTGGAATGGCAAAGATACACAAATAGAAACAGATTTCATTTCAAGTTGACAATGGACTTCATTAATGTTTTCAAAGCAAAGATATCACTTTTCTGGAAAGTCTTATCAATCAAAAACCAGTGACATAGTTTTAGTTAAGCATAACTTGAATATAACACAATTTCACCTGGCTCTGTGCAAGACCTGTGAGCCAGCAGCTTGTACGAGGGTGAGAAAGCCCAAGAGCAGAGCCTGGCAGACAGTGTGGCTGGGTTTAGGCGGCAGCCGCTGCTGCTGTTACAGCTCTCGGAGCTGTACTCGGATGGCTGGCTTAGGTAACAAGAGTGGCAATTTGGAAATTCCTTGGATGTGCTTTGACCATGTGGGGTCTTGAAGTGCAGCAGGTACATTGCTGGGAGCAGCTGAGATGGCTCATTAAAGCCCAGCTTGGCTCTCTCTGCAGGAATCCACCTTCCCACCATGTTGTCATCTCTTCCTCTGATTGAATGCACTGGGACAAAACTACATGGCATTAGGTCACTGCACTTTCTTGTGTTTTCTTTCTTTCTCTTCTATTATCTGTGGCTGCTAGAGTGGAAAGGGTTCAGAGTCATCAAAAACACTTCTTGTTTTGGCAGGGAAATATATGGAGCTAATCTTTAGGCTTATCATAGTTCCTCTGCTTGTTATTGCCCTCATTTTGCATGTCTGGCCAAAATGAGAATGCCAATGAAAAATTGAATTGTTTCGTTTATAGAATCATAGAATAGTTTAGATTGGAAGGGACATTTCAAGGTCATCTAGTGCAACCCCCCTGCAGCAAACAGGGACATCTTCAACTAGATCAGGTTGCTCAGAGCCCCCAAAAAACAGACCTTGAAAACCCCCAAATCTAGCATTTCAACTTAAAAAAAGGAATTCACTCAAGAGGTGACATGAATTCACAAAGTCTTTTCCTTGAAATAGCTGGAAGAGATTCTTCTATCTTGTTTGGATTTTTGTTCTTTTACCCTGAAAGTGCTACTCCCCTCATTTTGGGGAATACGCTGTTCAGTACCTGGTATTGGGTAGATCCCGTTTCTATCTTTCATTTCATGTTCTTTTACACACAGTTCTTTGATGTCTTCCTTCTAGTAAGCAGCAGAATAGGATTTGCTCTGTACTTGGATGCTGACTATGAAAATTGCTCCACAGCTGTCACTTGAACACCATAGACATTGAACAGCAAAAGCAAAAACCTGTGGTCTGTGCTTATCACAAAATAATGGAGTTCTCTGTGTTGACTTGTAGCATGTTCCAGCTGACATTTAAATCAGTGAGAAACATTTCACTGCATTGGGACTCAGGCTAAATCTTTGTGCTCATCTAAGGAATTCAGAATTAAGGTTTTAATTCAGTCTGTGATTAGTCATATGCCTTAAAATGAAACCTGTTGTGGACTTCAAGATGGGATAACACTTAAAGCTAGTAACCAGGCTGCTCAGCTGAGTTCTCTGCATCCTTTTGTCATGGCAAACACACCAAGTCACAGAAGCAACCTGATTTGTCTTTCCTTTTCTTGCTCACCAGCATCTGACCAGAGTGCTGTACAGTCTCAGCAGGGTTGTCTGGCAGCAAGTGGCTTGTGGAATATAGGTTTGTTATCCTGCTTTTATACCACTGGCTATCTGAAAGTGGTCTAAGAAGGCAATAGGTCTAAAAGACAGGGTGGAAATTTAAGGGTGGTGTAGATTTTCCATAAGTTCTTATGTCTTCTGCATTGAAGACTATCCTGAGGTTGCACTGCTTTTGCCTGTAGTGAGAATTGCAGCTTCCTGTATCTGTAGTTAGTTGCACAACTGATCTGACTAATCTCTGTAATCCAGTCAGTGCAATGTTTATCAGAAATTATTTCCCTGCTGGGGTGGGGCTATGATATATCAGGTCCCTGTTCTGAATTGGTGTTCTCCTTGCTCTGCTCGTTTGTTTTGGAGGGTTGGAAAGGGGCAGGGTTGTCCTTTAATAACTGTAATTCACCCAGGAGAAAACTGCAGTTGATATGAGGATAGGAACAGGTGGCATGAGGAGTACTTTGAAGAGGTAAAATACATGTAGGGTTATTGCTCTTTGTAAAGTAGGAATAAGGGACCCCTGTGATGGTTTCAAGATTCATTGCTGCTAGTGATGAATTCCTTTTATCACTGCAAACCAGTAGCCACGTATACTAGCATATAGCAATCCTCTTTAGCTGTGCAATTTACTCTCAAGTTGCATTATTTTGATTATTATCTTTCATTCCCTAGTAGTACATTTCCCCATGATTTTAGCTGTGCTGTAATTAGAATTGCTAGGATTAGGCATTAATATTTATGAGAGAGATCAGCTTAACATCCCATTCTGAGATAAGGTGAAGTGTTCCCATATAATTCTAGCAATCTGGTATGTATCAGCTGCAGAAGAGTGACTGTACTCTGAAACTGTTCCCTGCTGTCCAAAAAAAAAAAAATCAAGTACTTGCAGAAAGCTTGTAAAGCTGTTGATTGTGAAGGTGTTGTTTGAGTAGCAGGTTGGAAATAAGAATCCAAGATGTAGTTTGCCACTAGTTTGTAGTGGTCAAGATCTCTTGACCAATTAGACCTGTGCAATTTACAACACGCTCATTATCTTCTGGGGATCTCAGCTGTAGAAAGCAACCTCTCAGTATCAAAAAATAGGGGTTAAGTGGACTGTTCTATACAGCAAGTTTTCTTTGTCTGCTGATGTTATGGTTATTTTCTAAGGATTGACATATGGATGTGAAATGTGACTGTTCTTATGCCCATAGCCACATCCAAATCTGAGGACAACTGACACAGATGTGCCACTGAGGACTGCAAGATACTGGTAGGTAAGTAAAGCAGTCCCTGCTTCTCCACTCAAAAATCCACTGGTGATTTTTTTTTCCACTGCTGCCAATGGCAGATGCTCCTCTAAGCAGGTAGGCTCAGCAGATAGTCATCTTTTTATGTAACATATCATGCCTTTATTTTTTTTTTTAGTTAGCCTAAAAGCCATACTGTCATACCAGCGACATAGCACAATTACTTGTCCAGTACATTTGGGTGGTTGCTCCTTCACACCAATAGTTATACTTACCAAAGCATTCTTTTGCAAGAAAACAATTCTGAGCCTGAAGTTAGGTACTCAAGTAAGAAGGATTTCTTCTAAAGTTAGGATTTAGAGTTTCCTGGTGGCTCTGAAAACAATGGACCCAGACCTGAAAATTTTCTGGGGATTATGCCAGAGCTTTGAGCCCTTCACTCACACTTCACCAGAGCACAGAACTCCATCCAGTACAAATGAATGTGTTTATATTCTTGTGCAGATTCTTCTAGAGTATTCAAAGACAGGTTACAAAGGAGCAGAAATCCCTCTTTGAGTGAAGTCAATGACAAGATCAAGTAAAGAGAGAGAGGATTCCATGCAAGGAATATAAAAGCTCTGTTAAACTAGACTTAGGTGTTGGTTCTGCTATCCTGGGCACACACCATCAGCAGCTTGGGGGCAGGTTTCTAACACGCTTCCTCTTCCCCATCTGAAGGACCGCTTACCGCCTATGCTATAGCACAACCTGTATTTATTTAAAGCATGAATAATGACAGCTCTTGGAGCTTGTTATTCTCAGCTTAATCAAAACAACCTGCCAAATTCCTGTCTGGAAATCTGGCATATGCTTTCATTTCAACAGTTACATTTCAGCCTGATGCCAAGGGTGAGGTTCCTCTGAGAGACAGTATCAGTTAAGTTTATCTATTAGAGCATTTAATACATCACTAATAAATATTAGCAGCTGTGGCCATCTATGAAACACCATACTTTACTCCCCTTCTAAACTAAAACTTGAAAGGCAATCAACATACAAATCACTCTACCTGAGAGGCTCAGTTGCTCAGCTCGGTGTTTTCCGTGTGCTGACAAATGTCCTTGGTGGTTTCCAGGAGATGAGCTGGATTGCAACTGACACAGATAGACCTGGTCTCAGCTTTACATCTCTGTGTAATGATGACCCTTGCAGAAATAGCTTTGGGCAGGTAATAGGATTATCATAAGGGAATTAGAAAATTCTGCTCATTAGTTTGAGCCAATGAAGTTCCAGACTGGATAGAGGTTTAAAGGATTTCGTGCATAGATATAATTGGGAAGGAGAAAAAAACAACTGAGCCTGAAGAAGAGAGAAAGGTGGCACCTTAGTGTTGCAGAGCAAGGTGTATTAAAAATGCTGAAGGGATAGAGATGGATTATAATCATGGTGTAGGAACCTGTTACTGTACACAGGAGAGCTACCCTTAACAATTGATGAACTTACAACTACTTCCTTTAGAACTACTTACTTTAGTACTTAGAACTACTTTTACCCTGGTGGCCTTTTAAATATTTCTGGCTTGTGATAGGACTGCTGTTTATAAAAAGGATAAACCTATTAATGGAAATGCTGCTGCTATTTAAATAAATCACCCAGTTGTACCTGTACTTACTTACAGAGTGAAAATGAAACAAAGAAGGGAAAGAAGTTGATTTTATGGAGAACTACAAATGTCTTACGTGACATTAAGTTCAGAGCATCTTTAAATGGACATATTCTGTTTAAACATCTGCATCTGTGGCTCTTTCAAGTAGCTGGATGTTTGCAAGCAAGAAGGTCCCATCTCTCACCCATGCTGTTGCTCAGAGATGCTTAAGGAGGGGTGGCTCTGTGGAAACACTGATGAATAACAAATGCCTGCAGAGGTGGTCAACTGCTAGTCCTGCTTTCATTCACCCAGCAGTGATTGCTGATAAAAGCTGAAAGCTCACCAGAGGTCTGAGTCCTCTTTAAGACCAGCCTTCATTAAGCACAATCCTCCTGAGCCCAGAAAGCCTGGTGAAAGAAGACTCATTCTTCTTGTGGATGTCAACAAGTCCACGGGACATGGAATGCATCCACAAATGCTGAGAGCTGGCCCATGGCATTGTGAGGTGACTGTTGCTTATCTCAGTGCTGGAGGGGCACATCTGGAGTGCTGGTTCTCCAGTACCGGAGAGGTTGGCTTACTGGAGCGAGTCCAGGGAAGGGCCACAAAGATGATTAAGGGATTGGAGCATCTGTTGTATGAAGAGATGCCAAAAGAGCTGGGTGTGCTCAGCTTGAGTGGAGAGGGCTCAAGGGGGATCTAATGTTCATAAATATCTGATGGCTGGGTATAAAGAAGCCAGAGACAAACTCTGGACTGTGGTGCCAAGTGCAGAACAGGCAATGGACACAAGCTGAAACGCAGGGAATTCCTATGAACAGGAGAAAGTACTTTAGGACTGTGAGGGTGGTTGAACACTGGCAAGGGAGAAGTTATGGAACCTCCATCCTTAGAGATATTCAAACCCAACTGGTCAGTCTTGGACACCTGGCTCTAGCTGACCCTGCTTGAGCAGAGGGGTTGGATAGGGCCATCTCCAGTGGGGCCTCCAACCTCAGCTATGTTGTTAATAGTGTAACAGTTGTTTAAGGATCAGTTGGTTTAAGGATCAATTGCAAATGGTTGAAACATGATGTCACTGTTTCCTTAGAAATAAGACTGTAGAGAAGAGCAACAGAAATAAGTTTCCTCCTGTATTAATTAGCTTAATTTCTTATTAAAGGCTGGTTCATCCTTATAACATATTATAAATGTGTTGGAGACCTCCCAAAAATCTTCCCTGAGATTATTGCCACAAAATAGAAGGTCTACTCATTATTGTAGGTTTTCCATGTCTCAAAATTTCATTCGCAGAGACCTGACACAACCACTGTGTATCTGGTATATGTACCAAGTGGAGAAAGCAGGATTGTCCAGGAGGAAGTTTCTTCATGGCAGGACTTCTAGCCTGGGTTTGATGGGATGTTATCCTGAGATAATATCCTGGGAGTAAAGGGCACAGCTCACAAGCATTGTGCCCCAATTTGAAAGAATTCACAATTTTGAGAAGCTGAAATGGCAGTATTTTCTCTTAAAATTACATGACCCAGTTCAGTGACATTTTCCCCCAAATTCTAGCATTCCTGGAATTTATAGAAGTAGAAATTCATATACATTCATTCTTTATTTGTTTGCCTGTTTGTTTCCTCCTTGATTCTGTCTCTATTTGCCAAGCCTGCCCTAAGCTATTTCTCACCTGACAAGCACTATCTGTTAGAGATTTCAGGTGCTTCGTTTCTTTCACTTCCTTAGGCAATATTTAAATTTAAGTAGTTTTTAATTTTAATGGAAGAGCCCATTAAATTGGGAAGTTCACTTTGCTCTGTTCCAAAGGGCAAAGCAAGAAATTTCATACCTTAGGAAAACATCTAAAATTGCTGTTTTCAGCCAGCATCATGTAGGCAGAACTCATTTTAGAAACAAAGTGGCTGATGGAGCTTTCCCAGGGCCCAACAGGAGGAGGATGTATGTAGGCAAAGAGGGGATTTCTGAATATAAACTTGTCAGCTTCCAGTTCTTTGGAGATTGAAGGTCACATCAGAGATGAGATTGCTTTGTGTTTGAGTATCACAGAATGTTAGGAGCTGGAAGGGACCTCGAAAGATCATCTAGTCCAACCCCCTCTGCCACAGCAGGATTCCCTAGACCAGGTCACACAGAAGCACGTCCAGACGTGCATCCATATTGATGGCTCATCTTCAGCTGCTGTTGAACAACTACCCAAGGTCCTTTTCCCTCAGGCAGCTTTCCAGTCATTCTGCCCCAAGCCTGGAGTGTTCATTGGGTCGTTATGAACCAAGTGCAGAACCTGGCACTTGGCCTTGTTGCACCTCATTCCCAATGGCCTCGGCCTATTGATCCAGCCTGTCCAAATCCCTCTGTAAAGGGAGGAAACTTCTACAGAAGTAGGATAAAACATACCTTTTATTTCAAATTGCATCTTCCCTGCTAGCAAGCTGTAGTGTACATGCCAGTATTTCAGAAAAATCATAGAATCATAGAATTATCAGGATTGGAAGGGACCTTAGAGGTCATCTAGTCCAACCCCCTACAGTGAGTAGGCAATCTCCAACTAAAATACCTCTTTAAGAGATTGGTTACCAGTGTTATTTCATGATGATTTTATATCTCATGATCAAGAATTTGTACTTGCAAGAATATATGCAAAATTACAGCTGTTCATCATTGACTTAAAAAGACCTTTGTTGCAAAAAGATGGATTAAATCTTGACATGGAAACTGATCCTAAGCCAATTAGGAAAACTCCATTTGTTTGCATCCTTGTCATTATCTTAAGGAAGATTAAAATACAGAGCCGGAAGGGGAGCAATGTGTTTCCTGTGTCTCGTTCATCATGGAGCTGCAGTCAGTGTCTTGCCCTGTTGCAATTTTGAGGCACAGCAAACCTTAAAATTTTAGTCCATTTAGTTATTTTTTTTTTCACTGAAAAGGTCAGAATAGCTCCTGCAACTGGATGATAGTGTTGAAGGTGCTGGGAAATAGCTTAGAATCTCTCTGTCTCGTGCTGTCAGGTGAGAGTTGTCCCATCTTCCCACTGCCCAGATGTGTACTGATGTTTTGTATCTTTCTATTTGGTGGCATAGTTTCTCTCTTGGTTTTTCTCCCAAGTCTCCATCACACAGAGAGCAATAGTTCTGCACCTGTTGGCAGTGTCCTGTCCTTGAAAAGGGACGAGGAGAAGCCATATTCCAGCTGGCCATCCTCCTGCATTGTGACATCTGCTCCTTCATCCTGGTTGCCTGTCCTTACATACTTCATATCTGCTCCTTCATTCTCGTTGTCCATCCTTACATATTTCATGCAAACCTGGGGCAAGGGTTGGAGTACTATCATGCACAGTCTTGACAAGGAGGATCTCAAATGTTGATGTGCAGTCAATACATCTATGTTCCCCTATTGTCCTGGGGACCCAGGCCCACCTGCTGTGTGCAAGGTTGTGATCTGGAGTGGTTCAAACATTGGGGGGGTGCTTTTGTGTGTCATTCCCTTGGTCTTGGTAGTGCTTTGTATGTTGAATTAAGTCTGTTTACAGACAAAATCTGTTCCACTGAAGGACTATGCAAACCAGAAGAAAGCCATTTTGATGAGACATATGACTGCTTCTGAAGTTCAGCATTGCATCCAGAGGAAAGATCTTTCTCCTTCTCTGTATCCTCCTTCAGTGTAATGACTTAGTCTTACGGAGAGGTGCACAAAGCCTTTTGAAATGGTTTTGCCTTTCTTTAGAGCTCTATGTGCGCCATCGCCTGTTGCCCATAGAGGTCGGTGTTTGCCTTTGAAAGGAGAACCATCTGTCTGAGAACTGTAGTGCCTGTCGTAACTCGCAGCTGGCTTTCATACCTCCTTCTACCCATTTCCATGGGTTAACAACATTACACTGGTCTCTTTTGAGGTTCTAAAGCTGTAACCGAGAAAGAAAATGTTACTATGTGTTTTGATACTTCATGAGATTTTGCTAACTTTAACATACTTTAGAAGATCAAACATGGTATTAAAATACCCCACCAAATACTTGACATTTCATAAAATATTTGCATATCTAAAAGAGGAATAGAGGAAGAATCAGAGTGAGAACCATGTCCGTAGTGATCATTTTACATATATTTTATGCAGTCATTTGCTGGCTGAAAACATAAGAAAATGAAATGTGGTGTTCTTGCAGAACAAAACCCTCCCTTCTATACTGAGACCCATCTACTGTTATTTGTCAATGGTAGTAACAGTTGTGAATGTGTGAGAGTATTAACTAGTTGCCTAAGATTATGGAAGATACTTTGGGAAGTTCTGCAGAGTGGTTTTGAGTAAGCAAGTGCTCAGAGAGGAAAGAATAAAAGCAGTCAGTCAAAAAATGACAACTGCATGTTATATTTTGTATGGACTGACTTCTCAAATGTTCTTTATATGCCAACTGTGTTCTGGGCTGCATCCCCAGAAGTGTGGCCATCAGGTCAAGAGAGGGGATTCTGCCACTCTGCTCTGGGGAGACCTCACCTGCAGGGCTGGCTGAGTCCAGCTCCAGCGTACTCAGCACAGGAGAGACATGGAGCTGTTGGAGTTGGGTCTAGAGGAGGCCACAGAAATGATCTGAGGCCTGGAAGCCCTCTGTTGTGAGGAGAGAGAGTTGGGGTTGTTCAGCCTGGAGAAGAGAAGGCTCCAGGGAGACCTTACTGCAGCCTTTCAAGGGGGCCTATAAAAAAGATGGAGAGATGTTTTAGTAGAGCCTGTTGTGACAAGACAAAGGGTGACGGTTTGAAAGTAAAAGAGGGAGATTCAGACGAGGTAGAAGGAAGAAATTTTTTACAGTGAGGCTGGTGAGACACTGTCCCAGTTTGCCCAGAAAGGTGGTAGATGTCCCATCCCTGGAACCATTTCAGGTCAGGTTTTGGGGCTCTGAGCAATCTGATCCAGTTGCAGATGTCCCTGCTGACTGTAGAGGAGTTGACGAGATGACTTTGCAAGGTCCCTTCCAACCCAAACCAGTCTGTGATTCTGTGAACTGTAGCTAATGTTACCTAAACACGTTTAAAAATATTACTTTGAATTAGTTTCTCTATGCTTTCACACAGAAATTGAGGTAAGAATTGTGTGGGTTGCAGCAGGCTTAGTTATTATCTTAGGTGTATTCAGAACCTACTCCTATGTTGTGTGCAATGCAGTTTACTTAACTGTCCAAATGCTTTTTAGGCACAGCTTGCTAAATGAATTTACTGATTGTATAAAAATCTTAGATTATCATACCAAGGCATGGAAGCTTTGCTTACTAAAGTAAACATTCCTTAGCTTCATTGGGTGTGTCAGTTGGAAATGATTTTGAGCAGTATGCTTGGCTGCAAAATAGTCTGAATTCTTGTGTTTCATGATTTTTGATAACAAAAAAACTGCCATTAATAGTTCTGCATGTTCCTTGAGTTAAATTGGCCTCAGCACTCTTTGAAAAGTGACCATTTTTCTACAGAAATCAAACCAATTGATTAAATTCAGGAGGGTACTCAGCATTCCATTCATTGTTAGTTTGGCTGAACAATAGATTGCTAATGCAACATCTGCAGACAGCATGGCTCATACAAACACTTTGATATTCTTTTTTCCTCCTTAAAAAGTCTTTTTCCCCTTAAGTGTCTTGGCAGTGAGGTGAGGGGTTTTGATAGTGTTGAAATACTCTGTTTGCACCCAGTAATGTGTCCCTTAACCTTTTTTATTTTCTAATTAAATGCACAGGACAATATGATGTGTGACTCCTTCAATTTACATCTCGGCAAACAAAGATTGTTTCTTCTCAGATGTTCTTCTTTCAGACCTGTAGCCAGAAGGGAGCACTCTTACCCAAGGCACAGTGATGTTCCCCTCACCCCTTCCTCTCTGCTGGCTTGATGTATAGAGGCAGCAAATTCTTTCACTAGAACAATGGTAAAGGGTGAGGCTGGAACTGCTCAGCAACACGCTAGCAGTCTCTGTACTAATTTCTTGCCACATAGTTAAAACTTTTCTGTCTTTTTCCTTACTGGTGGTAGCTTTTGTTTGCTGAAATTGAATAGCAATTCAGAGTAAGATGAAGAAATTCTCCTATTGTCTTCTCATAGGGATTTGCTATTTATGTTTTTCCAAAAAGAGTGATATATGTCCCTCATACTGCCACTCCTTAATATGATCATAGAGTGATTGGGTTGGAAGGGACCTTTAAAAATCGTTTCGTTCTACCCTTTCTGCCATGGTCAGGGCAGCTTTCACTAGATCAGGTTGCTTTCAGCCCTGTCCAACTTAATCTTGAAGGCTTCCAGGGATAGGGCATCCACAACTTCTTTGGGTGACCTGTTCCAGTGTCTGACCACCCTCACAGTTAAGAATTTCTTCGTAGTATCTAATCCAAATCTAGTGTCTTTCAGCTTTACCCATCACCCTTTGTCCTGTCACAGGTCCTGTCAAAAATATCTTTCTATCTTTCTTCTAAGCTGACTGTTAACAGATTCATGTCCTTCTTGTGCTGGGAACTCCAGAGCTGGACCCAGCACTGCAGGTGAAGTCTCCCCAGAGCAGGGAGGCAGAATCCCCTCCCTTGCCCTGCTGGCTACACTTCTGGGGATGCAGCCCAGGACACAGTTGTCTTCTGGGCTGTCAGAACACATTGCCAGCTCATGTTGAGCTTTTAACCCACCAGCACCCCCAAGTCCTTTGCCACAGCACTGCTCTCCATCCCTTCATCCTCCAGCCTGGACTGATGCTTGGGACTGCCCCAGCTTAGATGTAGGACATTGCACTTGACTTTGTTGAACCTCATGGGGTCCACATGTGTAACACGATTAAAATATTTAGATGGAGAAAAGGGTCAATTTCAAAACTGAACCAAGTAAACTGACCCATCAGTCACCCCATTATGCAAAAGCTTTTAGCAGTCAAGTGCAGACAGCTTGCACATGTTTGTTTTCCTTCCCAGGGATTAACCATTCCTCCACGCATGGTTTGGTGAAGGCTTTAAAAGCAAACAGAAAATGTTCCCCTAGTAGAGTGCAGGCAACACAGGTAATCTCATGTAGCTATTGATTTACCACGTAGATAATTGTTAAGGTGACAGCTAGCTGCAGGCAGTCAGTAAGTGGATGTCTGAATACAGGATGTCACAGTTCCTGGTCCAAAGAGTTTGCAGCTGAAACAGCTGTTTCTTCTTGCCAGTCTACTTGGCTCCCTGTGCTTTGGCTGGTGTCTCCAAGAATCAGGGTACGTGTGGGTCATATGGGAGAGAGCCACACAGGCTGTACAGTATTTCACCCGCTAAGCAATGTCACTGGGACCCCAGAAAAGGTCTTTTGGAGATCTCTTCTAGTTGCGTGTTTTGAAGGAAACCCAAACAAACCATTTATAACAGCAAGAGAAAAATACAGTGCTTGTTGGTCTCCTTAAGCTCCTTGCATTTCTCTCCAGTGACCAGCTGCTCCTCTGAAGCTTATTTAAAGTTGAATGTCATGAGCAGCAGCAAAATTCTAATTGCTTGGGATAATGTTGTGGGGATTTTGTAGTTTATCAACTGTGTCTTTTTTGGCAGATCTTTGGAGAGTAGACCAAGAGAATGTCAGAGTGCTTGTGCTGGCTTTCTGCATTCAGGGGCTGGTGGAAGGTCTGTGTACAAGGGCTGTGATATTAACATGGAGAGAGTAAATTGTTATAAAACCAGGGGGAAGGAAAGAAAGAAAAAGCAGAAGTGACTGGGTCAGCCACACAAAGGGGGTGGACACTTATTCATAGGTCCTGATATAATACTGGATCTCATTAAGTGATGCAGATCCAGGCCTGCCCAATGAATTTGGAGCAAAATGGGGAAATGAGCTGGCAATACACACAGGTATTTAATCAGCATATAATCACAGAAAGATATTTGGAAGGAACCTTTCGTTGGTCATCGGGTCTACTCCCCTGCGTCATGGAAGAGTCTAATTACGCTAAGCTGCTCCTCCTCAGATGGAGGCCAACTAGTCATTATATCCAGTGAAGATGTTTCTTGGCAGCTTGCTGCACTGTCCATGTCTTAGGAACAAAAGGACTGCAGTGTAGTGTTGTTAAACTCGGGGAAATGACAGTAAAAAAAATGGCATCATTTGGGCTCCATGGTTACTGCTTCTCAGTAGCTTCCACCCAAGTGTTTTCAGTGGATAAGTAAACTTGTAATTTTGTTTCCTGAACAGGAGTTTTGGAAAATGTCCTCTGGGAGTTGAAATTCTGTGCCTTTTTTTTTTTGTCTTAGCTTTTTGCTGAAGAATCTCTGGCTCAGATGCATATGTTGCTTTTTGTTGTCCTATATTGGAAGACCTTACTGCAGCCTTTCAGTACTTAAAGGGGCCTATAGAAAGATGAGGACAATGTTTTTAGCAGGACCTGTTGTGACAGGACAAGGGGTGATGGTTTGAAACTAAAAGAGGGAGACTCAGACTAGAGAGAAGGAAAAAAATTTTTATACTGAGGGTGGTAAGAGGCTGGACTTGCTTAGAATGGGTAATAGTGAATCTGCTCAGATTAATTTGGGCACAAGGTTATGGTGAAGTCCTGCATATTGTCATATGGTCAAAGAAAGGAGTTTGCATCTCTCTGTATCTGTCACCCATACTGCAAGTGGGCTCCCAAAGCACTCTTGCTGTCATTGCAGTCTACAGTAACGCCCCCGAGGGAGTCCACGGGAGCAAGAAGAACAGACCAAAGTGAGTAGTGTTAAGAGGGCATATTGCACTCAGGGCATGAGATCTATGCTAGTGCTTTATGATATATCTCTTTTACAAATATCTGTGTGTCTTCAGGCTCATTATAATTTCCCCTGGGTCATCCTTGTCTCATGTTACTGAAGACATAGAACCTGGGGTGATGGAAACATTAAGATACATAGAAATCATAGAATGGTTTGGGTTGGAAGGGACCTTTAGCAGGGATATCTGCTGTAAGGATCAGGTTGCTCAGAGCCCCGTACAACCCGACCTGGAATGATTCCAGGGATGGGACATTAAACCACCTCTCTGGGCAACCTGGGACAGTCTCTCACTGTCCTCAGAGTAAAATATTTCTTCCTTCTATCTAGCCTAAATCTTCCTCTTTCGGTTTAAACCCATGACCCCTTGACCCATCGCAACAATACAGATGAGAAGCATTATCTGCTGCTTCTGAGACATACTTACTTCATGATCTTAAAGGTCTTTTCCAACCTTAATCATTCTATGATGATTCTATGATTTGAAAAGAAATGTTCTGTGGTAGTGACTGGCTCTGACTTAGCCAGGTCACAATCTGATCCAATATTGCCTGTTGCCAAGGACATTTCTGAACCCTTGGATGATGACAACTGGTGGTTGTGATACCAGCAAATCAAACTTCAGTCTTAGGTTGTGCAAATACTTTCCTACATGAATTGTGAGAAAACAATATAACAGAATTTTTAAAATATTTAATGAAAGATGTGGTTGTCACTTTAACAGGTAGGAAACATCAGGAAAATATTTTTTTTCCTGTGTAAAAGCTGAAGAAGAAGAGGCGATTTTCAAAGATGTGTTATCAAACCTAACCAGTGCTGTAAAATAAGAATTGCTAGGTGCTAAAATTGACTTGCAGTTGTTCATTTTGTGCTAAACTGAATTTAAGTCTTCCATCCTGAAGCTGCAGGTGGCTTAGTGCTGTGCTGTGGTACTATGGGATGTTTACAGCTCTCTCAACTGCAGACATTCACACAAGAGGCTCAACTACCATGTGGACTCCACAAAGTCATTCATTGTAATTTGGATAGTGTGTTAATAATAATCTTCTGCTTACATCAGTAAGTTCTTATCCTGTTTTGTTTAAGTAACCTTTCCATCCTTGCAAGAGGACTTTCATTTTTTTTTTAGATTCTTAATTATCATCTTTTACTTTAGCCTTTCTGTAGATGTTGAGGTCAACCACTCCATAGTCTTCTGCAAGTTTAGAAGTAGTTGTGGCTGAAGACATGACATAGAAAGACAGTCTAGAATAAGATGATGCTGACTTTGCTTTCTAGGGGTAAAGGACAGGTTGTGAGGTTCCATGCTATAAACTTAAGCTTGGGGTGAATTGTTTCTCATCAGCGTGACTCTTCTGGGTAGCTTTACTTCCCTTCACAAGGGTCTTGAATACTTCTTTTACTAATCACTTTTCATGAATATGCAACTTTTCTTTTTTTTTTTTTTTTTGTAATAGCAAACACTGTAGGGCAAATTTATGTTTGGAGAAGGCAATTTTGGGAACTTATTCATGAAATGTTGGAGCACAAGAGATTATTTCAATTAGAATGAGAAATTGGCCTGGCAATCAGATGTACTGGATATTATCTTGTGTAAATGTATTGCTTTTAATCTAAGAGAAAAAGGAGGTGATGTATAATTAAGTTTTGCTTTGGGAATTTACAGCATGTGGTTCATGGCAGAGAGCACAGTAGTCGATCAAGAGGGGACACTATGGTTTTGATCAGTCCAAGCAATCTCAGCATAGTCCTTGGCTTTGCTCAGGTAATGGGCTAACTGAGTTCATTTGACTCACTGGTATATCAGATTCACAACTTCTAAAGATGTGAGCAGGCTATAAATAATCCCCATGCCTTTTCTGATTTCTTTGGGTATTTATATGACCTCATATAACTCTTGAAAGAGTTCCTTTGTTCAACCTGCCAATCATTGCCTGAGGAAGAGGATTCTTGCCTAGTCTGGCATGGTGTTAATGGCACAGAGCCCAACAGTGCTATAATCTGGCAGATTCCAAATTTTAAGGGAAAGAGATTACTTTCTCAGTGTCCTGGGGCTTCCACTTTACCTGTTATTGGAAGTAATGCATTTCTTAACTCATACTTGTGTTGGCTCCAATTCTTCCCTGATTTATGTGATGTTAGTGTGTCTGTGCTGAAGGCTCTTCCCTTTTTCCACAAGCCTCTAAGGGTTTGGATTGGATCTTTTTCTATACCAGCACTGCAGCCTAATCCAAATTATGTCTTAAAATATTGCAGTTCTAAACACATTTATGTAAAATAATAGAAAACCAGCTACTTTATTTTCACTGGCTGTGGAAGACACCTACAGCAGTTAGCTTTTCTATGTGGGAATTGACGTTTGTGAACGTCTCTTGCAAAGCTTGATTTCCTAACCATCAGGGATGGTGGGAGTGGCTCATTCCTCTGCTTGGAAATCCTCCCCTGAGC
This sequence comes from Galbula dea, assembly GCA_013399015.1. NCBI lineage: Eukaryota > Metazoa > Chordata > Aves > Piciformes > Galbulidae > Galbula > Galbula dea. The sequence continues at coordinate 1,161,103 of VWZX01005204.1, read as the reverse complement.
CATTGCAGCCCACTGCCTTCAGCTGCAGAATGCAGCAAGATGTTTTATGTAGATGAACAACTATGTGCTGGACCCAAGAGAAGGATTTGAAGTAGATTTCTGAACATATCCTTGATTGCCTAACTAATTTAAAAATCTAAGGTCATGCAGATTGATAATGCTTTATAGATTCTTATACAAGGATCTGTCAATATCTGACAGGTCCTTCTAAGACAACTTTCCGAATCATAGAATTATAGAATTGTTTTTGTTTTAAGAGATCTTTCAGATCATCAAGTCCAGCTGTTAACCCAGCACTGCCAGGTCACCTCTAAACCATGACTCTCAGTACAACATCTACATGTCTTTTAATTTCCCCCAGGGATGGTGACTTCACCACTTCCCTGGGCAGCCTCTCCCACAGCTTGACAAACCTTTTGAGGAAGACATTTTTCCTCATGTCCAACCTAAACTTCCCCTGATGCAACTTGAGGCCATTTCCTCGTCCTATCACTTGTTACTTGGGATAAGATGCTGGTCCCCACCTTGCTCCAGCCTCCTTTCAGGGAGTTGTAGAGAGCAAGAAGTGTCCCCTGAGCCTCCTTTTCTCTGGACTGAACAACACCAGGTCCCTTATCTGCTCCTCACAGGACTTGTGCTCTAGACCCTTCAGCAGCTTTGTTGCCCTTCTTTGAGCATACTCCAGTGCCTCAGTGTCCTTCTTGAAGTGAGGAGCCCGAAACTGAACCCAGTATTCAAGGTATGGTGTTGAAGATGTTGTAGAAATGCATCTTGGAATCAGTCTTGACACTATTTCTTCTGTTGTACATCACAGTGCATCCAGGGTAACATTGATTAATATTGCTATGGTCAAGATCATTTTATTGAAAATGATTGCCTGGCTAATCACCCTGATTATTGCAATCTCAGTTTCTCCTCCACAGACAACCCCCCCCCCCCAAAACCACAAACAAACAAACAAAATTTGCTTACTATCCAGCAGAAGGGAATGGTTCTGGAGGACTCTACTTTTCATATGTACTTAATTTTTTTTTTTGATCCAATTTCCAGATATTTTGCCCAAAGAGCTTAAAATAAAAATAGGCAAGACAGAAGGACATACATGGTCAAGACTCTTATTTAGCTCAGAGTAGGCTATCCCCAAGCGTGGTGGCATTGTCTATTTTGGCAACCTTTCATCTGACACTGGCTTGCTGGGGAGGAGTTGGACACCTGCCCACCTCAAGGTTTAGATATTAAGAGGAACTGCCATTTAAAGTGTCTGTGCTTTGTATGATCTATGTAGCTGTTGTTTTGTTTATAAGTCAAGTATCTGAAGCCTATGACATAAAGAATAGGAATTTGCTTGTAAAATGGCAGTCTGGTTAGGACAAAGAATAGAAGCTGTGTGTGTAATACTGGTGCTGAGTGCCCACTGAAATCCACTGATCTCACCACCTAACCTCCTTAGCCTCCTTTGAAAAATCCCAGTCTATGTAATCAACTGGATGAATTAAAAGTTCATCATCACCAGTGGCTAGATGAGGGAGGAACATGCTCAATGCTTTACATCATCAATCTTGTATAGTGATTCATGAGGTAGAGCTGAACTCCAGAAGGATAAGAAGGTGTATTTTTGTGTGTGTAAGGAGATGTTAACTGTGTAAAACATTGTTCAGCCATGCTGGGGTGCTCTGAATGGAGAAGTCCAGGGAGGTGGGGATTTAATGTCACATTGTTCCTTTATTGCACTTCTAACAGGAGCAAGAGGAAAATGTCAAGTGAGATTTCAGCTACTTTCACAGTTACAATCAAAGGAAATTCTAAAGAGCATATCAGCTGAACAGGAGGTCTCAGCATCACCACAGACTGGGTGTGCAGAGAGCCTGCAAATGATTTACTGAAGGAGTTGTTTGGAGAGAGTAAACCATATGAACTTTTATATTTTTGTCATTTACTTTTATATCAAAACAAATATCAATGAAATTATGCTGCAGAGATGTAGTCCTTACAAATGATGTAAGCATAATTCTAATAATGTCAATAATTCTAAGCAGCAAGTGAAAGGTAGAGAATGAGGAAATACTCAGATGAAACAAGTACCTCCAGGGAGGATGAAAAGGAAATGAAGGTTTAGGTGAAATTAATGTAACTTGCCCTTTCCAAATGTAATAAAGAGTCATAGTTTTACCAGCAAATGAAAAAAAAGAGTAAATGCTTTAAAAAGACATCATCTTCCTCCTCCATTCTCTTTCCATCTTGGCAACAGGTAGAGGAAGCAATGCTGCAAGGTAACACCTGCTGCCTGCAATGATCTCCAGCAGCCCCAGGAGTCATCAGTGACTGGCTTAAATGATAGCAGGATACTGTGAGTTATGTGACACAACTGAACAGGCACATCTGGCCTGGGCTTTGGGGACCACGAAGATGGCTTAAAGCTTCTTCTATGTCATTACCCCTCTCCAAGTTAAGTAAGTCCCACAGCTGTTACTGAAGGTTGAGATCATTATCTTTTGCTGTATTTTTTTTCTGTCTTTAGAGTTCATTTTGTAGTTTCATAAAATGAAGTATTTGAAGCAGGGGCTTGTTGGAAGGAGGCTGGAGCCTTTCTCTAGTGTTTACTGACTTTCCCCTAACCTCTCACTGGTAGGGTTTGCAAATCTTTTCCAAACTGATAGACAAAACTCTATCTAGTAATGGAAAAAACTCATTACCGTGTTCCAGTGGTTTAAGTCTGAACTCCTTCCAGCCCTGAATTTTGGCTTCTTTCTACTACAGCAAGAAAAGAAGTAGACAAAGGAAGTAGAACTGGCTGTCTTCTCTAGTTTCAAGGCTTTTTCTGTATACACTTGCATACTTCAACAGGTTGTTCCAATATAAATATTTAAAGAAAAAGGACGGAAACCCCAAACTGGAGTGGATAGCAGTTTCCAGAGCTGCTTCAGAGAACGTCTGTGTCAGGACAGCTCTTGACTGCAAAGGAGGAAGCTACAGCTTGTTATCGAAAGATAGAAGATAATTGCTAGGCAAAATCATAACCCAGTCTGGTGCTCACGTCTGCTGTCCTGATACCCAGACGGTAGGAAAACAGGCTTGGTGTCAGACTGCGGGGGGCTGATGGAGAAAGGCTGGGAGGAAAGCCACGAAACCGCAAGTCCTTCCTCCCCGCTCCTCAAAATGTCAGATGCCAGAGCTGTTTTCCCTTTGCCTTTCCATAGCCCATGCATGCAGCTGGGCAAGAGGATGAGAACCTTTGAGCACGTGGTGGTACAGTCATGCCTGCGTGGCTCCGCTGATGCATTGGGTGCAGTCAGGACTGGTGAGCCTGGGGACAAAGAGAGGGACAGCCATGTCTGCAGCCTCTTAGACACATGGGGTGATTTTTATCTTTTCTTTTTTTTGGGGGGTGGGGGGGTGGGGTTTGTCTTGTGCATAAACAGGAGTTGAACTTCATGATCCTCATGGATCCCTTCCAACTCAGGACATTCTATGATTCTATGATCTACCCTCCAAACTGAGCCTGGCAAGGGGTTTAAAACTGCCCAAACTATTATAAACTCTACTTTCCAGCTAAGGAAAGAGTCCTGTAATCCTTTTGTGTGTGAACATTGGAGCAGATATTGCCAGTGATCAATAAAGGATGATGATCTATCTTTATACACACAGCCAAGGATTACACCAATGCAGAACCTCTCTCCTTTGTTCACTTGTGAAGCCTTGGCGCAGTGGTTTAGGAATCCAGTGCAAGGAAAAATAGAGATTCCTATTTTTGTTTCTCTTCTTACTGACCTGCTGTGACTTCAGTCTCTGAAATAAAACGTTTGTGCTCTGAAAACATCTTTTGTTTTGGTTATTTTTTTTTCCTGTATGAAGGAAAAGTGCTTTAATATCCTAGGTTACCCAAGTGTATGTAAAATTAAGTGTATTCACAGAATCACAGAATGTCAGGGGTTGGAAGGGACCTCAAAAGATCATCTAGTCCAACCCCCCTGCCACAGCAGGATTCTTTCCTGACTGGGATATTCAGAAAATTCGCTGCAACTATCTCAGCTACAAATTATGATTCTGTGATTCTGTGAAATTCAGTCTTGCATGCCAGATGGATTCCTGAAAAGTCACCATTAACATATAATTTTTTAAAATAAGGAGATGTAATTCTCTTTTCTTTCCCCCTTCTGGTAGGTTACTTGTGAATGTCTGAAGTTGAAACATTTTTTTTTTTCTTTTTTTCCTGCTGGAAAACCCCTGATCCAATCCATGCTCACTATATTAGTTACTCCAATCTATATGCTCTATGTGCTTTACAGGTCCTGTTTCATGGACAGAAGAAGAGTTGGGCATAAGAGAAATGTGGTTCAGAAAAGTAACTGAAACTTGAAAAAAAGAGCTTTTTTGGAGTCCAAATAAGATCTTCAGTGCTTTTTGCTGAAAGGAAAATATTAAGAAGTGATTTTGCTTAACTGTGCCACATGAAGATGACATATGTCGTTTAATTGAGAAATCACTTTGGGTAAGCCTTTAATTTCAACCAGTTTAAAAAACCCCTTTTTGCTGTATTTGAATTGAAAATTTCCAGTTAAAAACATCCAAATGGTTTTGAACTTTCTAACTCCTTTCCCCCACCAACTGAAAAAAATTGACAAATAAACCCCAAATTCCGGTCATTTTTAAATCCTCACCTCACTCTGAAGTTATTTTGTTTACTGGGGGAAACTGAGGAAGGTGGAATTCATATTGCTATGCATACAGACTATGAATGCTTTTTTGGCCCAACCTTATTCTGTATTGACTTTGTTTTAATTTGATCTGACATTTGAGGTCTGACCTTCTCCAAGGAGAGCTGCTGGCTGCTATGCCCAAGAGTTGCTGGAAAGCAAGAGGGACACACATAGGTATGTGTTAGGTGCCCAGGAGGCAGATCATCTGGAGGGCTGATGTTAAACTCTGAGCACCACATCTTCCTGTGCTGATGGAGCCTGATTGCAGGTCCAGTTCAGCATAGAATAGGTGGAGTTTTGACAAGATCAGTCAAATTACGGAGATATGTAGAAGATGTGACTGTTGTTCACTGGCTAAGATACACTGTCTCATATGTAAACTAAGTCATGACAGTCCTCAGACCACACTACCACCAATCAAGAGGTTGTTTATATGGAGCCAGTGATTGATGCAGTTATCTTGGATGTTTTGGCAGACAGATGTCTGCAAGAGCTGTCTGCCAGCTCTTCTTGCATAACATCATGTAGTAAAGGTGTGATCCATATTTTCATGTCATGATCCTAAACAACCAGCCTCTGTTCAACAAGTAGGCACTTCAAAATCCATGGGTTGAAAGTGGTCTAAGCAATGCACATTTGGAGCGATTGTCTCTGACAAAAGTGGTTCTCTAAATTCTCCTTCACTAATACGATATCTTTGGTATTAATAGGGGAAAATGATAAATCCTTTTCCTTCGTATGTAGGTGCCAATAGCTAGCTCTGCTGTCCCAACTGACAGCATGCTTCTACGCTTCCCTGAATCTCACTGGCCAGCACAGGTGAGATGAAAAGTCAGTGTCTACCTGTACTCTAATCTGGGCTTGAAATGAAAAGATTTACCACTTAAAGTGCCAAATGGAGCTTGCAAAAACTCTAAACCCTGTTGTTCACTACTTTTAATATTTAATGTCCCCCTGAGGTGTAAAACATGTTGCCTACTCTCTAGGAAGAGATTCCTGTGGTGAAAATATGACTATTCTTTCTATTCTGCTATTCTTTCTTCCTTTGTCCTCTTATTTTCCTACTGGACTCATCATTATGGTATCAAAGCACCTCTTAAGTGATGGAGCTGTGAAACCCTGGTGGATGTGTCATGCTCATTGTTGATACTGGTTTGGATTTCTTCTCCTTGCTAGCTGCAGTGCTCTTCCTCACAGTGTGTCCGTTAGCATGGCATGAATGCACGTAGCTGCTTAACGGTGAAAAAATGAATCACAACCTATTGTAGTTGTTTTTTTTCTTTGCTCATTTTGTGTTTTTTTCCAGGTTACTGATTCATTCAAGCTGAACTAATTTCCGTGGTAAAATGTAAGGTGTCAAAATATCCACCCCAAGAACTCAATGCTTGATTATCTTGGCTACTGTAATTTCCTTTTTCAAATGTTTTGACTGGAAACAATGATAGTGGACCCAAAACTGATGACTCATTTTCAGAGAATGGGGATTTATTTGAATTCTTGGAATTAGTAGAGTGATACACAAGGTATCTCTCCAAATGTTCAAAAAGGTCTAGTGTGGGCAAGCCAAGTGGTGACCGTTAACGGGTTTTGAAGAGGAGAGCTTAGAACTCATTCATTTCAGAAGAACAGTCTATCCAGCAGCAGCAGCAGAAGACATCATAAGCACTTTACTGTAGAAGTGATTAACAAAATGGAGTTAATGGGATCATTAGTGTTTTATGTATAGACTCCTTAGGCCAACTTGTTTGTCTTACTGTGACACAGCAGATGATTTGTCTCCTGTTCAACAACAGTTCTAGTAAATGTTTTACTGTTGCTTATTTTGCTTTATAAATTACCTGGCAAGTGACGTTCTTAAAACATATATATCTGTATTTACATATAAGAAAAAGTATGTATATTTGCATAGAAATTAAATATTTGCATGCAGGGCAAGAGACATTGATAAAGTGATGGGATCTTCAGGGATCCTCTGTAGGTATAAAGCTCTACAGGAGCTTTCCCGGTCATACTGACCCCCTGATGTTTCACCCAAGGTGAGTAAGCCATCAGAGCACTGTTTCTGAGCTGAGTGGTCCATGCCTGGAAAACCTTGCACTGCAGCCCTGATTGAATGGGTCCTACTCCCATGGGAAGCTTGAGTTTAATCATTCTTTCTTTGTTTCCCAAAGTATGTCTCAAATTTTAAGGAATTTGAGAGTATGGGTTAAATTTTCTGAAATGTCAGCCAGCAGGCTGTTCACTGCTGTGAAAACAAGATGAAGATATTATTTCAGCCTGCATCAGATTTAATTTCTTAAAATTCTTCTAATCTCCACTTGACTTTGCACAAGAGAACTAGTAAATTAGTCTTCTTGCTGGTTTTAAGATTGATTCACAGCCTAAACTTCACCCAGTTTAACAAATTTAGGTTTAATTGTCCTTAAAGTTCTAATGCAACTTTGGTACCTGCAGTGAGTGAGTTTTCTAGGTGTCTGTACAGGTGCCTTGAACAACACTCACAAAAAGCAAAACTCCTCTTCTGACTAGCCTGTTGCAGCTCAGTACTAACAAAGAGAAACACTCCAAGATTATAGGAATTTGCACTAATTGCTTGCATAAGTTTATTTGATTTTGAACAATCCTTTGCATTTTAATCCTTGTTTAAAGACGGAATATGCTTTGCCAAACCGCTCTCTGGTGGGTTGGATTTTTCCTTTTCCTCTCCTTGTGATTGAATTTTTCCATAATTGCAACTGTTTGAAGCTGAAACTCAAATGAGAAGAACTAGATGAGAGGGAATGTGGGAGAAGACATGAATAAAGCAGTGTGATGAATTCAGTGTTCATCTCCCTGTGTGAATTAGAAGGACTTATACTCAAATCCATTCCCTGAAATACAGCGAATCCTTTTCTACTACAAGACCAAATGACTCCCGTTATATGTTTCTGTGAGGAAGGGTTTGAAAGTGCATTTATGCCACTCTGGCTGTAAACCTCTTTCTCCAAATAGTCATTTCAATGTCTGTCTTACTGTAGATATTTAACATTGTAGTCACAAATCTAGTTTCAGATGTCAGACAGCCACTACCTGTAATTGTTATTACTGTCTGCTGCTGTTTGTGGTAGGTATTTTGCTTGCAGGTATTTGGGACAGCCAGTAAATCTACTATGTCCTTAAGGTCTGGCAGCCTGTAGATACCTACTCATCTGAGCAGAAACATCCTCCTGTCATAGTCCATATACATTTATTCTTGTCTCTGTACCCTGGCAATGTAACTTAAAATGAACCTCACTATCCTTTGGCCCATGTGTAGATACAGTAAAGACCTCACAGCCCAGAAGCTGCTGCTAATGAAGCCAGCTCGACCATCTTTACTTTGTCTAGAAAGACCACTGAGAAAACAACATTAAATCTTAGAATCATAGAGGCATAGCATGGTTTACGTTGGAAGAAACCAAGGGGTGTGGTTAGTAGGTCAAGAGAGGTTCTTCTTCCTCTTTACTCTACCCTGGCCACATCTGGAATATTGTCTCCAGTTCTGGGCCCCTCAGTTGAAGAAGGATAGGGAACTGCTTGAAAGAGTCCAGTGCAGAGCCACAAAGATGATGAAGGGGCTGGAACATCTTCCTTATGTGGAAAGGCTGAGGGGGCTGGGTCTCTTTAGCTTGGAGAAGAGGAGGCTAAGGGGTGACCTCATCTATGCTTTTAAATACATGAAGGGTGGGTGTCAGGGGAATGGGGTCAGGCTCTTCTCAGTGAAGCCCAGTGACAGGACAAGAGGCAATGGCTGTAAGCTGAAGCATAGGAGATTCCGTGTGAATGCACGTAGAAATGTTTTCCCAGTTGAGGTGCCAGAGCCCTGGCACAGACTGCCCAGAGAGATTGTGAAGTCTCCTTCTCTCGAGATATTCAAAACCTGTCTGGATATGTTTCTGTATGACCTGGTCTAGGGAATCCTGCTGTGGCAGGGGGGTTGGACTAGATGATCTTTCGAGGTCCCTTCCAACTCCTAATATTCTGTGATTTTGTGAAAAGTCGTGTAGTCCAACCCCCCTGCAGTCAGCAGGGACATCTGCAACTGGATCAGGTTGCTGAGAGCCCCAAACATCCTGACCTGAAATGGTTCCAGGGATGGGACATCTACCACCTTTGTGAGCAAACTGGGACATTGTTTCACCATCCTCACTGTAAAAATTTTCTTCTCTCTAGTCTAAATCTCCCTCTTTCAGTTTCAAATCACACCCCTTGTCCTGTCACAACAGATCCTGCTAAAAAGTCTCTCCCCATCTTTCTTACAGACCCCTTCAAGTACTGCAAGGCTGCAAGAGGATGTCCCTGGAGCCTTCTCTTCTCCAGGCTGGACAACCCCAACTCTCTCAGCCTGTCCTCACAGCAGAGGAGTTCCAGCCCTCTGATCAATTTTTTGGCCTCCTCTGGACCCACTCCCAACAGGTCAATGTCTCTCCTGTGCTGAGGTCTCCAGAGCTGGACACAGCACTGCAGGTGAAGTCTCACCAGAGCAGAGCGGAGGGGGACTCACAAGTATTCCTGTTTGTTTTGATAATTTCCTGATAAAATTTTGGAGGAACATTATTAATGTGCTCCCTACAGACCTATGGAAGTTGATTTTGAAGGAAGTCTAGAAAGAAATGAGGAGATTATTTTCTTCTCAAAATTCTGATCCAGGACTGTCCCTCCACATCACAGAAAGCAGCAGGTTCCATACAGCTGCCTAATGCCAAATGTCATTAATATTTGTAAGGAATAAAGGACTGGGATCTAATTTTGATTCACCTTTTTGTGATTGTCTTATAGAATATTTTTAATAGACTATTTCTTTTACATCTGTTCCTGCCATTTCTATATGATGTCTATGTCGAGTTTCAGTAACCTCTTGAGTATAGAGCAAGCAAAATTTTCAAATTTGCCCCTTAGGTAACACATACCTTGTCTGCTTTATTGAACCTGATGGAAATTTGTTGGAACTAATTTTTTGAAGGCTGGATAGTTTTTAGAAGCCTTGCTATTCAAATGAGCTTGGAAGTCTAATGGAAGAAATAAAGAATCAACTTCCTTTACCAATAACCATTCTAAATATGCCTACTTTGTCTAGATTGTCTAAATTGACTATTGATCTGACTCAATATGGCATTTCCTAACACAGTCTGCTGAACAAGTCCTTGGTTTCATTGTTTTATCCAGTAGGGAAAGAGAGTGATATTTTCTTTTTTTAACAGTCCTAAGCTAAAATCTTTTCCCTTGAATCAGCTTTCTGGCCAGTGTTCCATGGTGGAGATACCACTGGGCTGAGTACATGTGAATTCACACAGTGAGTATGCATTCACGCACCGAGTCTGAATTCCACCTCACAGTCAGCAGAAGCAGACGTTGCCTCTTCATTTTCGTTTTATTTTTTACTGTTGATTGCTTAAGTCTTTTGGATGGACTTACACTGACCTTATTCATCAGAAGAGGTTAATCCTGACCAAGTGCTGCTGGAGCACTGTGCTGATTCTGCTCCACAGCTAAAGCAGTTCATTGGGGAAAGTAGGGATGAGAAACCTTTGTCTTCTTAAGTGCAACAGTGTATTGTGATTAAAATTATCTCAGAGTTCATTCAGTTTTCCACCTGTGCATAGCAAAGCCCATTATTCTTTGTCCAAACTTACTAGATGGAAAGTCCTTTGTGAAATTCCTGGTATCAGGCCAATTTCTTTGGTGGAGTAATGATGACACTGTTCAGATTTCATGTTCAATTTATGGCAATCCTTCGTCTAACTTAAGATTTAAAGCATTCTCAAAGTTACAGTTTCCTAGCCATAATTCTTCATAAACCAAACCCTCTTTTCTGTGATCTGTAAAATTCTTTTTTCCTTCCTCATGGCTTGCTCCCAGGAAGGGTGAAGTTTGTACACCAAAACAACTCATGGCTGCCTTTGAAGGATGCTGTGAGAGGGGAAAATGTGGAAAAATACCTTGAATATGTCTATGAAAGTTAGGATCGAGGTTTTGTGCTTCAAACACAGGCATAAGTATTATTGCTGCATACATACATTGTTTTATTTTTTGAATTTTGTATTCAAATAGACTTTAAATTTCTTTATAATAGTGAAAATTTTTAAAATAAATTAATTCAGTTTATATATCCTTAATTTATTTGGCTTACTGTTGGGATAGCATCTTTCACACAAAGTTATGGTGTTGGAGTATCAGCCCTTAACACCATTTCAAATTAACTTTTAGCTGATGTTAAAGGTTTTCTGTTTATGAGTTTCTGTTTTCATTTGCAGAGTTACATTTCTGTTATGCATTTCTGGCCAGCATTTGCAGCTGGAAGTATTCTACTTTAACAATATATTTGCATATTGATTCCAAATTAGTTGGGAAGCTCTTAATTAAAAGGAAAAGCAAAAGAAAGTATTTATTAGAAAAGGCTGTGAATTTTAGAAAAATTCCAAGAAAAATAAAATAATAAACTGAATAAGCAATTGAGTAATTGCCACACAGAAAAGAAATGGGTTAAGAAAAAAAAGAAACTCTTCAGAAATATGAAAGAAGTTAGACACTTTAAGACTAAATATTTTTGTGGGCACCTCAATTCTCCACTAGTAAACCAATTCTCATTAGCTTATAAATTCAGAAGTGGTTGGAAGAGCGAAACACAAAGAGGAGAATTAAAAGATATGGTGATAAAGCTTGAACTGTGGTATCCTTGTGCTAGCTCAACCTCTAGAACTGATTGTATTAAAAAATAGCTTGACAGCATGTATTCCAAGGATTTTAATTACAAATCTATTTCCTATTGGCTCCTTGCCTATGAACAGAAGGGAGGTAAAGCAGAGGAATTTTATGTGCTGAAAAAAAAATCTGAAGCTGTTTATAGTTCAGAGACAATACTTGCCCCAAAGGTTTTTCCTTTTGCTATTTTTGGTTTTCTGCAGTTCATTTCAGGAGACAGACATTGCATTACAAAAGCAGTATTAACAGAAATATTCCTTCATTTCTTAATTAATGCATGGTTTGAGCTAGCATCAATTATAACAATGTTATGAGCTTTTTCTCATGAAACAGAAGTAATTGCCACAGAGGAAGATTAAATCTTGGGCAGGTTGTTTTGCAAAGGAGGAGTTACTTTCTGTAGTTTCCCCTGAAGAACTTTTAAGTTCCACTGGGATGAACTTCTGCTTTGAAAATGCAAAGTTGTTTGATAGTGATGAAATTAAGTCAGTAAGTCAAGGGCAGAATGCTGCTTCCAGGTGGGTATTTGGAGGATAGATACAATGTAAGACCTTTCAGAGGACATGTTTGTTTAAATGGCAATAGGAGCTGGTACTCTTGAAACCTTTGCAGGGAGAAAGATCTAGAAATATTATAAAATTGTATCAGGACACATGTGTTTGTCAGCTTTGACACTTTCTCCATGGTGTGGCCTCTGCTGTCCTCCAAGATAAGAGCTGTTCTAAGAGCTGTTTAAAAAATTCACAAGAAGTCGTCTTCTTGTTTCTGAGGAGCTGGTGACACTCTGGCTCCTTTTGCTGCTCTGTTGTGGGATCCTCAAAATGAAAGTGGATTGTGATAAGTTGGGGCTACGAAGTCATGGGTTTCTTCAGGTGGACAGTTGTCTTAGAAAAGCCAACATCTGTGAAGAACTGTTACTCTTGCTATCCATGAATTAGGCAGACCCTCATCCACATTTTCTCTTCCAAATGTTTGGGAACCCATTTCCAGCTGCTGAAAAAAAGTCTGGAAATGCCTCCAAAGTGAGACTGTTTAAAAGAATACACATGAAAGAGAGCAGAAACCAAGTTCCCTCCCTCAGCCCTTTTTCCAGCAGAATTGCCTAAATAAGAGTGATAATTCAGCCAGCCAAGAGGCAGCAAGTTAAGATTAGGTTTCCTGTGTGTCACATGGTGACAGTAAGGCCCCGACCCAGAAGTCAACCTGCATTTGCTTCACAGGGGAAACTAGGCTGTCATGCCACACTGTGCTACAACACTTAATCTCTATCCAGCAAGTGGTCCATCCGATGAACCCATATTCCACCAACTTGGAGACCAGGATGTCATGCGGGACAGTGTCAAAGGCTTTGCTTAGGTCCAGGTAAATGATGTCAGTTGCTCTTCCACTGTCTATTGATGTCATGACCTTTTCATAGAAGGGCACCAGATTTGTCAGGCACGATCTACCCTTAGTGAAGCCGTGTTGATTATATCCAATCACCTCCTAATTATCCTTCTGCCTCATCAATTCCCCCAGGAGGATCTGCTCTATGATCTTACCAGGCACAGAGGTGAGACTGACTGGCCTATAGTTAGTTGGATCATCCTTCTTCCCCTTTTTAAAAATGGGGTTTATGTTTCCCCTTTTCCAGTCAGTGGGGACTTCACCAGACTGCCATGACTTTTGAAACACAATAGAGAGTGGCTTACCAACCTCATCCGCCAATTCTCTCAGTACCCATGGGTGTATCCCATCGGGTCCCATGGACTTGTGAACTTTCAGGTTCTTCAGTTGATCATGAACCTGATCTTCACTTCCTACGGGCAGTTCTACGTTCCCGCCCCCACCATTATTACAGTGATTTTCTTCCCCAGGAACTGAAGAACACACAAAGTAGTCGACTATGGTCAGAAATGGTGAGTTGTGGATGGGAGCCCTTCTCTTCTCCTGAGCTTGTTCTTCAAAGTAAAAGGGCCTGATTGATACCAGGGACTGAAAAAACCCCCTAACATTTAGTTGGAAAGGACCGCTTCAAGTAAGGTGAAATGGGAAATGACTGTTCTTCCTGGGGCCTAGTTGCAAGGCCTCGTGTGGTGAGCCTAGGTGTGCAATGTTTTTCAGGAGTTAGGGCATATTTGGGAAGGTTCAGTGTAGACAGACCATTCCATTTCTGTACCCAGAAGAGCTCAGGAACATGAGGCTGAGCTCCATCATCATCCCAAAAGACACAGGTGTAGGAAGTGTGGTGAGATCTTACCACCATTTCTGTTCCCTAGTGTAAGGCTGGTTTTGATTGATGGATAAGAAAGCGTAGTCTGAGGTAGATCTTTACTTTCATGAACCTTAATGGCTTTGTGGCATTAAGGCCTATTTTTCTGTGTGAAAGAAATGCAGTTTTAGTGTGCTCTGTGAGAATTTAGTGTGCTCTGTGAGAAAGGTTGTGCTGCTTACAACCAAGAAATGTTTGTTATGTCTGCAGATGGGATCCAGAAGGCTGAGGCCTAGCAGGCAGCTGAAGGCGGGAATAAAAACCTGACACCCCTCAGTATGCTCCTGAGGCAAACAGAGAACATGCTCTACATCTAGGACTATGCTGCTCGACTCTCCACTCAAATCATGCCAAACATCACCTAGAAGGTAGGGACAGTTAGAGTTGGGATATAAAATGGCATGTGAGGAATATTTTCTTGTGGGAGGGGGCAGACTGAAGGCCTTAGGATTTAGCTGTTGCAGAGGATGACTGACAGGCTGCTGCTTCTCCCCTGATCACCAGGAAGGGATGCTTTCTTGGTAAGAATTGCACATTCAATGTATGACTTAACATCTCTACTAGTATTTCTATTATATTTTGGTGCTGTTGTAAAGATTTTTACTTTTCTGACTTTGTCAGACACTTCCCCAGGAGTATAGTTACTGGCTTGAGCTCAAATTCCTTGCTGGTACTCAGCTTATCACCAGCAACCTCAAACCTGTTATCAGTCACTACACTAAATCAAGCTGATCATTAATTTAACTTGTCCAGACTGTTTCAGAGAGAAAACCTGTATCAGCCACCGTTAGCCAATTTTGTCTAATGAGATTTAGTTAAGGCCTGAAACACTGGGACAGGCAGACTGCCGAGTCAGGATCTTGCCTGGTAATGTTACAGGTTTGGAAAAAAATGTTTTAATGGGGAGGTGCTTTCTGGGCTAGCTGGCTGAGAGGGTTCCACTTCTTAACTTGCTACAGGAGAAAAGTAGAGAAATAAAGGTTGTGATGATGAACATCTTGCACGATGATAAAAACCTTGTGGAGAAGTATATTCAAATTATTGGGGTTTTAGTCAAAGTGAAAGGCTAGTTGCATTTTCCTGATTGAACTGTTCTAGAAGATTACTGTTGCCATTTTCACCCCTTTAAATTCAAGGTTTAAAATTTTTTATTGTTGCTATTTTCACTCCTTGAAATTCAAGGTTTTAAAATGTTTATTACTAAACATCTTTTTTTTTTCCAGCTAGCTTATGAGGCTGTGCACACAGCCTGCAGTCTGTGTGTTTCTAGCTGTGGTTATATAGGTATTAAAATACCAAGGAAGGCTGTTGTCCTCTTCAAGTGGTGCTAGAAAGTTTGCTCCTAATGTAGCTTTTTAAAGTCATTACATCACAAGGGCTTTGTTTGACTTTGTTATGAGTTGCAGGCTTCCATGGGGTAGTCAGGTTGTAGAGGAGATCTAGAGGGCTTCTCCTGTGATTCCTTGGTGTGAGGAGGAGGAGATCCATAGTTTTAAGGAAGGTTTTGTGAGTTTCAGAAATATGGTTCTTCTGCAGAGAACAAAGTTCTCATTTTAACGAGTTTTCTGACATCCCATGTGGATCCACAGTCCCACGCTGTGTAGTGCTGCAGAGTACTCAGTGACCTTTGTTTGAGGGAAACTATAAACATTGGCTTTGGCATAATAGATGGGTGGCCTGTAGTTCAAGGCTGGTTTGCCAGACTGTATTTTTCCTTTCTCAAATTAGAGGCTAAGCATGCTACTGGAAACTCAACAGAGACAGTGAGATGCTC
The DNA here is from genome assembly GCA_013399015.1 of Galbula dea. Lineage (NCBI taxonomy): Eukaryota > Metazoa > Chordata > Aves > Piciformes > Galbulidae > Galbula > Galbula dea. Next base: position 1,145,661 of record VWZX01005204.1, on the reverse strand, counting down.
TATCCGCAACAGGTAAGATGCTTCCAGGTGCTTCATGGGTAGCACTTTGCTTCAGAGCGGGACAGCATCTTCCCGGTTCTGCTTCTTACAGATCCTGTGTCAAGAGGAAAAGATCACTGCTCCTGACTTCAGCCCAGCTCTGCTGTGCAGTACAATATATTTTGGACAGTCTCTATTGGGGATGCTGGCTATTCTCTGGCAGTGCCTGTGAGAAACCGGGGATGTGGACATGGCTTTGTAAAGAGACTTTCACTCCTCAGAGCTGATGCAGTGATGCTATCTCTGTAAGTGGATTTGCTCCAATGGCTTGCTGAGATGTGTGCAAGCAACATACACCTCTTAGGAGGCCCGGGGGGGGGGGAAAGGTGGAGTTATTCAGATTTCTGGGAGGAGAGGAGAAAAGGGTGACACAATGGTGACACAATTAAATCAGTGTTGACATGGCTGTAAGGGAAAGAGTGCTGTGCATGCACGAGGTGCCTCTGTTCATGAGGTGAACCAGGCATGGCCATTCTTTAGAGCTGCTTTGCCAGCTGGAGCAGTCTGTGTCGACAATCAGCCTCACACGGCCCTCTCCTGTGGCTGGAGAGAGTAAATGTTCAACAGGAAATAAGATCATTCTGCATCTGCTGTTTTAGCTTCAGGTCTTAAGACTTTCTTTAAAAAGTTAGGCAAGAGTTGCATAACAAGGAAGTTTACTTTCTACTCACGCTAGCTTTCCCTCTGGAGTTTCTTACTTTATGCAAGAGATTGTTTATTTTGCTTCAACTCCAGCTTGATTCAAGAGTGGCTTTCTCATATCTGAGAGTTAAAATGTTGGAAGGCTTTAAGGAAAAGGCTTCCTGCCTTCCCAGGAAATGAACAGCAGATCCTGCAACCATAATACTCACATGCATGTGATTTAATTGGCTCTTCCTCATCCTGGGGGGAAGAATACTCTATTCCTAGATGTTCAGGAACAGTGAAATCAAGGAGCTTCTCGCCCCTTTCATTGTACAGAAGAGCACAAAGCATAATGAAATGGGGAAGAAAGGTGGGCAGGAAGGCAAGAGCCTTTGTTGAGCAAGGAGGGAAAGGAAACAGCTCACCTAAATAACTGTGTTTACAAATAGATAGCATTCATACATGCTTTCCTGTTTATTTGGGAACATGACAGTGGTGTGGGGAGGAGTGAGCTAGAGTCTGAGACACATATATGTACCTTCTACGTATGCCTGTGAGACACATGGGTCTTCTTTGATCCATATTCCTTACCCAGGTGAACCTCCAGCATCTATCTGGAGCTGGTCCTGGAAACCTCTTTGTGCCATGTTCTGAGGCACAGAGGAGCCAATGCAGAATTAGGTCATGATAGCAACAAGCTGACTCTTTTGCTGCAAATTCTTGATTAATTATCTAGAAATAGGGATTCTTGAAACTTCCTTCTCTGCTTCAGGGCTAGATTTCTTGATTTAATGGATGTGCATGCAGGCTACACTGGGGCAAGGTGTCAGGATATGAGAGGATTCAGGAGCAGGTGTGTCTTAAGTGAGAGAAAGACAAAGGATGAGGTGGAGATGATGGTTGCTGAAGTATGGAAGAGAAGAGAAAAGAGAGAGCACGTGGAACATCACAGCCAGGATTGCTAGCACCTTCTTTATCTAAAACCTTGTGAGGTTGTGTTGTCTGGGGCATTTCTTTCCACAAATTGTTGTCTAGACAACTTCTCTTTTGTGGCTACTATCTAAAAAAGGATGTACTGGTTCACCTGATGTCTAGGAAACTGCCTTTTTTGTCATCCTGAAGTTTCCTTCTTCTCTGCTCAGTTTGTGCTACTCGTGGCACTGAATGGTCCTCCAGAGAAGTTAGCAAATGAAAAAGGAGAACTTCTCGCCCTGTCAGGATTTTCAGGTCTCTAGACTTGTTACTGTGGCAGCTGCTAGTTTGGGTGTTTGCCCTGGTTCTCCAGGATGCCTGTGTCCTGCAGGCAACCTGACCAGCAAGACCAAAATGGATGGGATGGGATAAGCCACTGTGGAGTTATTCAGTCTCAGTCTCAGCCTCAGTTGCTTGGGGCAGTAGGCTGCTCCCAAAAGTAGTCTCCCTCCTAAGAATGTTCAAATGTTAGCAATGACTTTTTTTTCATCACCCACTTTCAGTTCTGTAATATGGGCTATTCCCAGCCTGGGCCAGAGCTGGAGGTGACAAAATCTTTTCACAATCATCTCCTCAGACTCTTGCCTGTGGTTGGAGGGAAATGCCATTGCCCCATGTGGAGAAGCCTGCGTGCAACCTTCCTAGAGACACCACAACGTGTCTGGCTGTCATGCTGGTTCCTGCCTTTCCAAATAGAGTGGTGTGGCCACAGGGGTAGAGGGAAAAGTACCTTGGTGGTGGGATGATGATAATGTGCTGGCAACATGGTGTGCATACAAGCACTTTCAGACCTCCTGCTGTGGAGAGACACAGCATTTGCAGCGGAGTCTTTATTTCTTGTGCTCAATTGCTCAGTTACCTCCATCCCCTGAGGCCAGCAGGTACTTAGGCTGGCATTTAGACCCTCTCAATCTAGAAAATAGCTACTGAGATGGATTTTTTTTTTTTTACTGTGGCTATCTTTTCTCACTTTCTTGCCTGTTTCACTTACCTTACTGAAAAGCATCTCCTTTACATGTGATTTTTAACTCCCTTACACGTGACTGCACATTATAATTTCCAAATTTCAGCAGGATAGTACACAAAAGAGGAAGAAATGGGGTAGATTTAAAATGCAAACTTCACCCAAAACATGATCTGAAAGCAAACTGGCTTTCCTGGTGACCTGATTTGCATTTTCACAGGCTTCTCCTTGTTGCTGGGGGTGTGAAGGAGGATGGCGTGCAAAGTGCTGGGGTGGGATGATGTTTGTCCAGTGTAATGTTGGAAACACTGAGGCCCTTCAGGGGATGGGTATTTTGCAGGAGGATTTCCTGGTTGATTCAGGTTGACCAGGAAGAGCCAGGTAGGTTCAGAGAAGCATGAGAAATAGGTCAAAATAGGGCAATGCAAAATTTCTTTGATCATAGAATCACAGAATAGTTTGGATTGGAAGGGACCTTCAAAGGTCGTCTAGTGCAACCACCCTGCAGTGGACAGGGACATTTCCAACTAGCCCCGGACAACCTGACCTGACATGGTTCCAGGGGTGGGACATCTACCATCTCTCTGGGCAACCTGGGACAGTGCCCCACCACCTTCAGTTTAAAAAAAATTCTTTCATATTGTAGACTAAATCTACAAGATATAAGGAAGAAAGTGAAGAAACTGGTACATGTGCTGGTTTTCATGAACTTATTTCAGTCCTCTGCCATCCCTTTCCAGAGAAGAGACACTTGGGAGTGAAACATGACAGATGCTTTTCTTCCCCTCTGGATATTTCAGATGAACATCAGCTCTGATGCTTATTAATGCCCAAAGTCTGGCATTTTCTTTGTACTGTGTATCTCAAGAGCTACATCCACCTGTCACTGTCTGGTACAAGACACGTGAAAAATCAGAGAGCCACAAGGAACCTAGACATAAATGCAAGAAAGAAGAACTTAACAAGTGTGAGTGGCCTTGCACCCCTCTGCAAACCATTTTGAGGTGTGGCCTGGGCTAAAATGGGTTGCCTGTCTTCCCTTGCTCCATGCCTGCAAACCATGCTGCTTGGTCCTCGACAAACTCACATTCTCCATTTGCAAAAAAAAAAAAAAGAACCCAAAAAGCAAAAGGAACTACAATAATAGTATAAATAAATAAAATGACCCCAGGCAGCCCATAATGACAGTGGTTTGCTGAAGGGCTCCCTACGTCAGCAGGACTCTCCCTGGCGGAACCTTGTTGCGCTCCAAGGGACCATTGGCAATCTCTGTCTCGAGCTGCTTTGCACTGCGGGACTCGCTGTGGGGTTCATGTCGGACGTGCCTGGGGAGTGGTGTCATGGAGCTCTGAAGTTTAATGATAGCCTTTGATGCTAACTCTGCTCTCCCACAGCGTTCTGGCAGGGCTTGCTTCCCAGGGACTTGGTCAGTGGAGGGAGAGAGGCCACGGAGGGGGTTTGGATGCTTGGGAAGGAAGGTGCCTGGGATTGGTGCGGTCTGGAGCTTGCTTGCGCCCCACCATCCCTGTGCCACCAGCTGTGCTTGTCACTAGCCATGCTAATGAGCCAGGGCTGGAGCTGGGGTGCTATGGAGAAGGGTGTAGGGCAGCCATGGCAAAGCATCAAGGTCCACCTGGCAGCAGGGCCACACCAGGGCTGCTCAAAATCCTACTTTGAAACCCATCTGAGAAGTTATTTCTCAAATAATGGGATTTTTAAAAGCTGTCTTGATTATTTTTTCCTGACAAATTGTGATTTTCTTTGCATTTTTTTCTCTGGAGAAAATATTTGCAAAGTTAAAAAAAAGTTTTGGATAGAGTCATAGAATCACAGAATGGTTTGGGTTGGAAAGGACCTTTCAAGATCATCTTGTCCAACCCCCCTGCAGTTAACAGAGACATCTGCAACTGGATGAGGTTGCTCAAAACCCCAAACAACCTGACCCAGAATGGTTCCAGGGGTAGGATATCTCTCACCTGTCTGGGCAATCTGAGACAGTGTCTCACCACCCTCACTCTAAAACATTTCTTCCTTCTCTCTAGTCTAAATCTCCCTCTTCTAGTTTCAAACCATCCACCCTTGTCCTGTCACAACAGGCACTGCTAAAAAGTCTTGCCCCATCTTTCTTACAGGCCCCTTGAAATACCGGAAGGCTGCCATAAGGTCTCCCTGGAGTCTTCTCTTCACCAGGCTGAACAACCCCAACTCTTGTCAGCCTGTTCAAAAGCTTCCAGCCCCTTAGTTTCTTCTAAGGGTTTTTATGCTCCCATAAGCTCTTGTAACCCAGTTAAACATCTGATTGCCTCTGCTTGTAACAGACTTTTTGCAAAGCACTGAATGACCTCTCATCTTCATCTGGGTCCACAGTGGCCGGTCTGGACCTTATTCTGTTTTTCTTAGTCAACAGCTAGCAAGGGGTTATTTGGTTATTGGGTGACTCTGGAAGAGGAGATCCAGCAGGGAAAAAGAGATTCCATAAGCATTAGCATCATTGTAACAGGACAAACAGTACCTTTGCAGTTCAACTTTGAGAATTGTAATCAGGCTAATGAAAAATCCATTCTTATATGCTGTGTTCCTCAGGGTGTGGAGAACAGGGCAAGGTGTAGTGCTGCAGGGTAGCAGAGCGTTTGGGCAGCATCACTTCTTGGAGGTGATGACTGGGGACACGAAAAATTCACCTTGCCCCAGTGCTGGTCCCAGTATCTCTGCTAAGGGTGAGGGATACAGGAGACTTGCAGCACTTGTATTCCTTGCTCTGTATAAATTAAACAGCAGTCTCTGGCCTCCAGACTATTGCCTTTAGATTTCTCACATCAGAAGGGTTTCTTAGAGGAAACCCCTGTTTTCACCATGACACGAGAACAGCACCAGCAAGATCAGGTAGAGCCATGGTTAAAAACAGGCACAAGTTAAATAACTAGCCAGAAGGCTAAAAGTACAAGGGAAAGTTATATTTTCAGTTATACTCTACAGAGCCAAGTGGAATGGATTTAATCAGAGCAATATCCTGTGCTCTTCCCTCTGGGAGAAGGGGCTGACGAAGCAGAATAAAGCCATTGCCAATCAGTTGCATTTCAGATGGGGGATTTTGAGGAAAAAGTACAAAAATGAATGAAGCATTTCTGAAACAGCTCTGTGCAGCATGTGTTGAGTTCCCCTTTGTTTAACCTGTCCTCTCCTGGTGTTTTGAACAGTCCACAGCATAAGGCCAACAACTCCAAAGGAGGTTTTGGGTGGAAAAATAATATTTAGAGTTTTGTCTCCCACCCCCCAAAAAAATCTTTGGAATGCTGTAACATCATCATGGCCTACAGAAAATGCAAGAGGTATATTCATCCATCCAAACAGCTTCAGATGGTGGCACTGAGGTAGCACCAGTGTGTAAGTGCCCATGGTTTCCTGAGAAAGTCCAGTGTTCCTCCATGTTACAACTAGGAAGCCAAGAAATGAAAAGAAAGTAATTTGGGGAAGAGGGAGAGCTGGGCATGAGGAGAAAGGTTTTCATAGAGAAAAGGGTTTAGCACTGGAGACCCTGCAATCCCCATCTGTGGAGATGTTAAAATCTTGACTGGGAAGGCTCACAGCAACCTGACCTAGCTTTGAGGCTGTCTTCTGGAATGTCCCACTGAGGCCCACCAAAGTCTCCTTTCCCTTAAGGATCTCCCCCAAACCACCAGCCTCAACGTTTCCATTGAGGTTCGTACATACCAGTTGTGGAGAAAGGTCTTGGTCACCACTTTGAAGTGTTTCCTACAAGGAAAGCCACCACATGCATGTGGTTTATTGTGGTTTTGGCTAGAGCTGCAGACCTTCATTTATCAAAAGGAAGTTTTTTAAGTACCCGTTCAGAGAGGACTATCAGGATGGATGCTGCCAGCCTGGGATGCAAGCAGGTGAAAGCTAAAGAAGAAGACATGCTCCTGCTGTGCTTCAAAGGCAGTTTGCTTTTTAATTTTATTATTATTATTTTTATATATATTTTTGGAATATGAACCTGCTGGCTTGAAGACTTTTGAGCCCATTAGAAGCACAGAGTGAGTTCAGACTAGCTCAGACTTTGAAGACAACTCAGCCTGTGAGGGTAAAGCACAGTAAATAGTCATGTGGCAAAGAGTATTATTAAGTTTGCTGTTCCCAGTGCTCTTTTTTTAAACATTTCTCAAGTGGAAACACTTTGTTCCCTGAAAGCCTCATTGCAGCTCTTCATGGTGACTGTTATTTTATGATTTAAGCATTGCTGAATATTAATAGACAGGCCAAATAAAATGAAAAGTATGTTTGTGGGTGCAGCAAATGCTTTTGGGAAAAGAAAGATTTTATAGGGTGCTATAATAAGTAGCACAGATGGGATATTGAAGTTAATAAACCCCAGATATTTAGAGGGCTGGAAATACTTCTAAAAAGGTGAATTTAACAGCTAATAAATATGTTCACAGGTAACTTGTGTCATGGTACTGGGTGGCCTCAGCTGGAGCTTCCTGCACCCCTGCCCGTGGCCCCAGGGCTCCGTGTAAGCTCAGCCCTGGAACTTCAGTCCTGGTATGAGTTTGATCCTTGTTGAGATCTGAAAGTTTGTGTGTTTTCTGGGGTAAGGACTGGAGAAGGAAAGAGGATTCTGAAGCTCTGTTGTGGAGGGATCTGTCCTTTGCTCTGGTGGCACTATTGGACCCCCTCCCTGGCACTGCTGGCTTGAATTGTCTTCCAGACTGGCTTCTTGGCTGACTCCTGGTGCTGTGTTGGGTGTTGACTGGTGATAGGGCCTTTTGTGTTTGGGGTTCTCAGGGTGTTCTGGCTGAGTGATCCTTAGAAGGCCTGGCTCAGTTCAAGTGGAGAGGGTGTTGGCAAGAATGAGCTATGTCTGGAGAACTTTCATCACCAAATAACAATGGAAAAGTGGGTTATTTTATGCTCTGCTTTTAAAGTTTTTTGAACCAAGACTTTTCTCAATGGACTTGGAGGATCCTGAGTCCTATAACTGCTTTTCTAAGCTGTATTTTATTGACTTTGTTCCATAGACTTAGTTTCAAGGTGTGTTTTGTGGAGAACAGAGTTCTGGAGTCTGGAGGAAAGAAGGGCATCCCCTAGTCTGAAAAGGTCTCTTGCAGGGATTAAAGGAATGAGCTGTTTCTTCTTGGCCACAGGAAACAGAGTAAGAAATGATGGGTTTAATTTCCAATGGGAAACTCCACTGCCTTTCTCTGATGGAAGTAAAGCATGGGTATGAGGGTGTGGTATCTCCATTGCTGAGGTTTTGAGAATGGGTTGGACCAGGATCTGTCAAATTATTTGGGTGGAATTGATCGTGGCTTGGGGCAGCAGGAGGGACCATGTCTAGCCTTCTTGGAGTTGAGTGTCACTTAGGAAATAAGCACCGTTTCCTTTCCTTCCTCACTTCCAACAAGGGTAGCTCTTGCCAGCTCCTTGCTCTCCTCCATGCATGAAATTTTGGCAGAATCTGTCTCTTTGGGGTTCTGTGCTGGTTTCTGTATTTTGTCTGCTTCTCCCTCATCAGAAACTGGTTTATGAGCAACCACAGGACCTATGATAGGAAATTTCCCCATGCAATAGAATAAAAGCCTTGGCTTCTAAATGCTGTTCCCATTTTTAGTTCAAAGCATACAATGACTTTTTTCCAACACTTGAACGAAATCATGGGAGTTCTTCATGTCTGTGGTTGTGTCCTGAGGGAAAGGATGTGTTCCTTTGCCAGGAGCATTCATTGTTGATATGTCTGAAGCATGTGAGAGGCCTTAGTGTGAAGTTATCACTGAGGGACCATAATCAACTGCAGGCATTAATATTGTTGCAGCATTTAAGTGATTTGTAGACTTGGGACTGATGATGCTGGCAATTTTGGTAGCTAGAAGAATACATCCAGAAGCAGGAAGAGCTTACCATTCACCAGTTCTTCCTAAATCTCTCACAGAAGGTCTCAGAATCCTGGTTCCTTGTCTCTCCTGAACATCTACCACCTCTCTGGGCAACCTGGGCCAGTGTCTCACCACCCTCAACATAGACAATCTCTTCCTTCTCTCTAGTCTAAATCTCCCTTTTTTAGTTTAAAACCACCACCGCTTGTCCTGTCACAAGATTTTTCTTGATATTCTTCCAGCTACACCTATTTTTAATCTCAGTTAGGTCTCACATGCTGGTTCAAGCAATTACTGAGGATATTTTTACATGTCTGTTTCAGAAGATATGGTAAGAAAAGCACAGCAACAAAATACTTTGAGAGCAAAGACGTGAAGAAAATGTGTTTCATACCAAAGGTTATTTTTCCCCTTCAGAAGACATGAGGGAGTGGTTTTTTTGGAAAGGCCTGTGCCTCTGTACTTGCATATGCAGAGTGGATCCTCATATGAGCTTTATAGATCTGAGTGCCTTTAGCTTAGCAGAAAAATGTTTCCTTAAAGAGACATTTACCTAAAAGAAAACTGTTTTCCTGTGGTCACCCAATTGTACATTTTTATCACTTAAACTACAAGATGCTCAGAGACTTCTGGGAAGCTCCGGCATGGAGTGTGAATTTAGGGAGAAGGGCACATTAGAGCGTGGCAGTGTTAGTTTAACTGTTGGACTTGATGATCTGACAGGTCTTTTCCAACCTTAGTGATTCTATGCTTCTAGGATTTATTTGAGGAGGAGGGTGCTATGGGAATCCCACTCCTTAGCACACAGCAATGTGTGCTGCAGGGGAAACCTGAGGTTTCCTTCATTCCGTGCTGTTACGAGCAAGGCGAGAGCCACTCACGCCCAGGAAAGGAGGTGATGTGGCTTGTGGGCAAGCAGAGCAGGCAGGCATCTCCTACGTGCAGAAAGTCTATGACTACAACAGCATTGGCCTCATGGGTGAAGCAGGCTGGGTCTGAGCGGATTTAACCTCCAGCTCAGTGATGCGTGTGTTTGTTTGTTTGTTCTTACGCAGGAGATGATAACATAGGGATTCTCCCTGTGATTCCTCCGGCGGTGGCTGTTTGGGTCATCAAGTTACTCGTGGATCAATTGATGGGAAAATGAGAAGGAGAAAATTCCTCCCTAGCTGGCAAAATCTAGCCTTCAGCAGAGAGGTTGGGCTCTCTAGAACTCATCCAAAAATGTCTTGTTTCACAGCCTGCACATGTTCTTCTGAAGGGAAAAAAAAAGAATTCAAAAGGGATGGGGAAAAGCCAGAATAAACAGCACGTTGCTGGGAGCTCCAGGCTGTGGAGAGACAGGGGGAAAGGCAGAAGGAAAAACAATGCTTTGAAGAGGTACAGATGGATGTGTTGACACCAGCGTGCTTTGGTTTCGACAGTTGTAATACGAGTGAACAGCCAGCAGAGCTGGGAAAGTCAGAGGAAGGATGAAGCTCAGCAGAGCAGCACCTTCCTCTTACTGCTCATTGTTATTGTCAGAGCTGACCCAAGACACGTTCTCCTCAGATGAGTTCCCCCCAAACCAGGTCCGAAACTGAGATTTTCTGGCACTAGATAGTTTCTTTTTTTGGCCGTTTGTATCATACTTAATTTTCCTTCTTTCCCCCAGAGAGAGAAGCAATGAAAGGATATGAAATGCAATATAACTCAGAGCTGTATTGATGTTCCCAACGTAGATTTTAATGATTCAAGCACTAGTAATTAATTTTATACAATTAACCCATTTCCTTAATTGCTCTGAGCAAAATTAGAATATGATTTTGCTTTCACTGAAACAATTTTGCAGTTACCAGCCAGCTTCTTTTACATGCTCAGATGAGAAATCACAGCCATCACCACCAGGAAGATTTTGCCTTCTGTGTGCTGAGTGCTTGAGTCAGCAGATCTTTCATAGAATCATAGAATGTTAGGGATTGGAAGGGACCTAGAAAGATCATCTAGTCTAACCCCCCTGCCAGAGCAGGATCATCTAGATGAGGTCACACAGGAATGAGTCCAGGCAGGTTTTGAATGTCTCCAGAGTAGGAGACTCCACAACCTCCCTGGGCAGCCTGTTCCAGTGTTCTGTTACCCTCACTGTGAAAAAGTTTTTCGTTATGTTTACACTAAACCTTCTATGCTCCAACTTGCTCCTATTGCCTCTTGTCATTGGATGACATTGAGAAAAGCCTGGCTCTATCCTCTCAATTCCTGGGTTCAGTTTTGGGCCACTCACTCCAAGAAGAACATTGAGGTGTTGGAGTGTGTCCAACAAAGGGCAACAAAGCTGCTGAAAGGTCTAGAGCACAAGTCCTGTGAGGAGCAGCTGAGGGACTTGGGGCTGTTTAACCTGGAGAAAAGTAAGCTCTGTGGAGATCTTCTTGCTATAGTTCCCTGAAAGGAAGTTAAAATGAGGTGGGGATTGGTCTCTTCTCCCTACTAACAAGGAATAGCATGAGAGGAATGTTCTCAAGTTGTGCCAGGTGAGATTTGTTGTTCTTCATTTTGAGGGTGAGCTGTGTGTTTGGTTGTGGAGCTTTGAAGCTGTGAGACTGCCTGTGCTGGCTTTACTTTGAGGGCAGTTCACTGCAATGAACCATTTTCATGAAACACTTGGGCTCAAAAAAAGGATATTTGTGTATTGCGACAGTGAGGACAATACTGAACACTTATGGATGCTGGCTGGGCTAGGAATGACCTGGGTGAAGGGACAGAGTGTGCCCTTAGCACATTTGCTGATGATACAAAGCTGGGTCAAGAAGGTCAATGGTCTCCTGAGGTGCATTAAGAAGAATGTGGCCACCAGCAGTTCAAGGGAGGTTTTCCTTCCCTCTGGTCTGCCTTAGTGAGGCCATGGCTGGAGTATTCTGTCCAGTTCTGGGCTCCCCAGTTCAAGAGAGTCAAGGAACTGTTGGAGAGAATCCAGCAGAGGCTAGGAAGATGCTGAGGGGACTGGGGCATCTCTGGGAGGAGGAAAGGTTGAGAGCCCTGGTGCTGCTTAGCCTGGAGAAGAGCAGCCCCAGAGGGGATCTTCTCCATGATGAGCAGGAGCTAAAGAGTGGGGACAAGAGGATGAGGCCAGAGTCTTGTCAGTGGTGCCCAGTGACTGGACAAGGAGCAATGGGCACAAACTACAACCCAGGAGATTCCATCTGAACAGGAGGAGAAACTTGTTTGCTGTAAGGGTGCCAGAGCCCTGTCCCAGACTGCCCAAAAAAGTTGTGGAGTCTCCTTTTATGGAGAGATTCCAAATGCACCTGGAGGTGATCCTGGGGAACCTGTTTTGGGTGACCCTGCTTTAGCAGGGATGTTGGACTAGATGATCCTCAGAGGTCTCTTCCAATGCCACCATGGCGAGATTCTTGGATTCTGTGAATGTAGAGGAAAATAGTCACCCAACCTTGGTATTGAAAATGGCTTGCTCCTCCAACAGTTTTTTTATCAGAAGAAAGCACTGGTGGGTCCTGGGAGATCCAGCTGGTGGTTTTGGTGTCTTTCTCATGTGTGATAATTGCAGAATTGAACAAATGGCATCCTTCCTAAAGATCTCCATCTAGAGTCATTAAGAGGACATCAAGCTGTCACTGTTCCTGGAAATCAAGTTCCTTTTGGTGCCTGCTGGTGTAGAAAAGGGGAATTTGGTATTTGCCTCAGAAATCTTCAGGATGACTAAGTCACCAGTGGCAAAGGGTATGTGGCATGTATGGAATTAAGACTAGGTTTTGAACACATTATTTAATGATGATGAAATTCCAACATCTGAATATGAGCAAATCTGCAATCTTAGTATCAGAAGGGCAAGACTTCACAGGTTGGGGGTGAGATAATGGTAGGATGGAATTAATTCAGTCTAAATTTAGCCATCTGAAAGAAAGTCTTGCCTAAACGAAGCTCCTACCACACATCTTGAACATCTGCGTCTGAGGGGTATGACTCATCCTCTCAACACATCCATCCCTTATCTATTGACCATAGATGGAGCCTGGATGACCAAACTGTTTAACTTTTGCACTGATAAAATTAGGTGAGCTGAATCCCACCCAATGTGTTTACTAACAGTGCATTTCTTCTACATTTTTGAGTGTCTTCTAGAGCGCCCTGAACACTGCAGCCACTTCTGCATGCCAGAGAACTGCTCTGAGTTCTTTTCAAAGAGACCCTCTTAAAACTGTCGTTACAGAACTGCACTTTTCTTACAGTTTAAGGCAGCCTGTAATAACAAAACTTGGCTCCCTGGAACCCAAAATGTCTGTTTTGCCCCAGGACTTGAACTTCACATCATTCTCCATGCAAAAATCCACCTCCTTGTCTGTGGGTCTCCTTCTGGTGAGAAGCTCAATGCTTTTAATTCAAGACTGGTGGAAAGCTCTGTGCTTTTCGTCTCTCTGGCAAAGGGACATTTAGGAAAGCAGATGGTCTGAGATGTTTTTGTTTGAAACTGGAGGAAGAAAGGAGAGAGGGGCAGCAGGAAAAGTGCATGTTGAATATCTGTCATCCACGGAGACACTGGGCATGCATCTGGGAAACAGAGAAACAAACTTTTCTCATTTTACGTGTGGGCTAAAGCACTGGAGTCAGGCATGGCAAAGCTGTTTGAGCTCTTCCTCTTTTGTGGGTGAAGGCTGACTTTGTGGTGGGTTAAATTAACTGTCTCTACTGCCTCCATTTAAATTGCTTTTTGATTAACTATCTCTCAGAAGAAAATACTGTTTAAGGCACACAGCAAACCAAAGTTGGTAAGTGTATGATCATTTCTAGTGCAGGTAAAATATCAGAGCTGCTGCTAAGTTTAAAAAGCTTGCTTTCATATCATACACATCAAACAGGATCTACCACATGCTGACTATGGCTTATATAGCTTACATCTTACCACAACTAAGACAAAGGGTCCTTGACCTTCCTCCTCCTGCCTGGCACCACGCCATTTCCCAAAAGCCATAGCCTCCCCTTCGTGTTTGCCCATAAGGCCAAGAGGCTGATGCTGGACACACGGGCTCAGCGATCTGGCAGACCTTTGACATACAGTGAAGGTCATGTCTAATTACTTCCTTCTGCTCTGATGGCATCTTTTCTCCCTCTATTCCACTACTGGCCAATGGAGAGTGCCCTCCACCAGTTTGGGATGATGGTCCTGTGGGATTCTTTAGGGAGCTTGGAAAGTCCCAGATGCAGCTTGTGCCACCAGTTACATCCCATCCTATGATGTTCTTGGCATGTGGCTTAGCACCTCCAGCATCTCCTTAGGGGTGTGCACCTCCTAGTGATTTCTTCTGCAGCTATAGACTGGGAATAAAAATTGAGCGAGTCTTTAGAGGGAGGGAGGGAGGGAATGAAGTCTCAGTGATGCTTTTTATGGTGGGGCTGTTGGAGAGAGGGAAGGTCCTTCTCAAACCCCATTGGCTAACAATGATGCATGGATTGTCTCATATGAATCTATAAATCACATGTTCCCTTGGTAGCTGGGAAACAAAGTGATCTAATTAGCCCTCTGGTAAACCTGAACTTTGCAAGGGTGTTACAGCCTCTATTTAATCATGTCCAGAGGAGGACAATGATGCTGGGGAAGGGTCTGGAGAATAAGACTTATGAGGAACAGCTGAGGGAACTGAGGTTGTTTAGTCTGAGGGAGAGGAGGCTCAGGGGAGACCTTATCTCTCTCCACAATTCCCTGAAAGGAGGTTGGAGTGAGATGGCAGTTGGTCTCTTCTCCCACATTACCAGTGAAAAGACAAATGATCTTAAGTTGCAGCAAGGGAGGTTTAGATTGGATATCAAGAAAAATTTCTTCCCAGAAAGAGTTGTTAGGGATTGGCCCAGGCTGCCCAGGGCAGTGGCAGTCACCATCCCTGGAGGGATTTAAAAACATATTGATGAGGTGTTTAGTGACATGGTTTAGTGATGTGGGGGTGATAGGCCGATGGTTGGACTTCATGATCTCAGAGTTCTCTTCCAGCCTTAATGATTCTGTGATTTAGGTAGTGATTGCATTTTTCATTGGGTTTGTACAGGCTCTCCTGTAGAGACCCTGCAGCTGGTCTGTGTTCTTAGACCCCCAATGCTTAGACCTGTCCAAGCAAAACAGCTTGTTTCTCCAGCCCCAGCCTAGATTGCATTGAGGCATCTGGCTGGAGTTCTCCATGCCTTTTTAAAAGTAAGGTTGGGTGGGTTGTATTTCTGTGTCCTAGTAGCTGCACAAAATAAAATTAAAATCAATTGCTGGCTCTACCAAAATCAATCTGATGTGTTACCAGTTAGTTTGGTCCATAATTATGTTCAAATACTTGCTTTATAATTAACCCAAATCCACAAATAAAGAAAACTCCATAACTTCTACTTTCAGTTCAGAAACTTGAAGTATGTCAGTTTGGAATAATACTAAAGTGCAATTTCAGTTCTCAAATTTCCTTCTCTGTGTATGTTACAAAATACTTAATTTGATGAGCACTGAAAAATCCTTCCCTCTTCTGGATGCTGAATTTTGTTTTTTTTTCTCCCTGAACTCTAATATGTAAAGGTTAATTTTGTCAGGATATGGTAAAACAGCAAATGATAGCTTGGCCTCAGATTTTTTCTAGGAGAGGAAGTTGATTTATTTATTTGAAGTGATTGTCAGACTAGCTGGACTTAAGGTGTAATTATGGCAGGGGATGTTTTTTTAAAAATACTTTTCCAAGTTTGTAAAATAATTGGAAATTTTGACTGTTCCTTATGCCTGTTGCAGTGTCTGTCTTCCTCCTCTTTCCTCCATCATTTTGCCTCTTAGTTCAGTTGGCAAAATTACTTTCAGGAAACAGAAAATTCCAGCAATAAGGTAGAAAAATAGAGAAAAAGATTGTTTCATTAAAAACCCCTAAAACCCAAAAAACCAAAACAATTCCTTTTTGTAGCAGGCTGATCCTGAAAACATTAAATGTAATGGAAACTTTCTAGAAGGATTTGACCTTTTGTCCATCTTCCTGATCAGTCAGCTACTCCTAGATCACCTGAAAGCACAGTTAGTATAACACAGAACCTTCCTCCCTGTTGCATTTTTATTAGCACTCTTAAGTTGAATGAGTCACCTGAAATCATCTGTGTCTAGTTTTACAATTATTTGTTTCCAGAGCACTCCAAAATCCCAGGAAGATGAGAATAAGGTCTCCTCCAACCAGATACAGCACTGACCAGGCTGGTTTTGGTGTTGGCTTTTGTTCATGGTGCATGATTTGGCTCTAAAGGGTTGAAGTTATGCTTGTAGGTGTAAAATCATCCAATATTTTTTGACCTAGGTTACATTATTGGTCACAGAATAGAACCATAGAGTTGTTTAGGTTGGAAAAGACCTTTAAAATGCCCGAGTCCAACCTCTGAGTGTTTGTATTCATTCTGCATGTCAAACATACACAGAGGAGCAGCTTAGCCCTGCTCTGAACTGAGCAAGGAAAGTTACTTGGTAATAAATGAGGTTATGGCTCACATCATCAGTTTGCTGCTTTCCCCAGACAAACTGGAGGTAATGCTAGTCAAAGAGCATCTTATCATCTGCAGGGTTATTTCCCTGTGGTTGCTACTAAAACAAGTGATGAACACTGAAGTGAGCTGCTCTCTTTCTTTTTTCTGAGGGCAGGAATATCTTAATCCTCTGAGAAAGTTAAGTGCCTCTGAGTCAGACAGAGTCAAGGATAGATATGGCAGGAGTGTTGCACACAACTTGCCAATCAAATCTCTCATTAAGAAAAATGTTTGTTTTTTTGTTTGTTTCCTTGGATTTTCCCTAAGATTTCTTTGGGCTCTCAGATGTTGTGGTTTAGTGGAAGGGTTCTGGGTTCTGTTTTACACAGTTTAGATCTTCTGAGAGGAGGTGAAGAGAAACCACATCCTGCTGAGGTTTATCTTCTCCCTTATCAGTCAGAAATACATTCTGGGCTATTACCAGCTGCTTTTTGGACACTGCAAAGCTGTCCAACACAGATTTCCTATTGTGGGTCATGCAGCTTTGCTCTCTCTTGGCTTTGCTTCTCATTTATCACATGGCAGTTGTGGAAACAATCCCTTTTATTTATATGGCATATAAATATGGACTATGAGAGCACTCTCAGAAATCATATGTCCACTTCCAAGGGGAAAAAATAAATGGAGGAAAACCCAGAAAAAATGTGAAGCCTCCTGTCAAATAGAGAAGACACATACCCATGATGCATCTCAACTGAAGAAATCCCTAATGGAGAAACAAGGAATGATGTTAAGCTCCTGACACCCTAAACAATTTGGGAAAAGATGTCATTTCTGAGGGACTCATGGCCAAAGCAGCCAGGGTTTTGGTATAAACCTGCCCAGTTACCTGCCCTTGGGGGAGGGAGCCACTGGGAATCCCAGTGATCAGAGCCTGTGGTTTTGGGAAAGCTGTCATGGTGATGCCTGCAAGGCTGGGAACCATCCTGCTTTCCAGTCTGACCAGTTAGGGTGTCCAATTCCTGGAAGAGAGCTAAAGGTGAACCAGTTAATGTGTCCAGTTCTTGGAAGAGAGCTAGACTTGGATTAGATAGTGTCCAGTTCTCAGAAGAAAGCTAGTATTGGTGATTGAAAATGATTGGGTGGTCTTGTTCCTGTCCATGGCTTTCCAAGACCAGGAAGTTTGGAGCCCCTGAAAAGTATGGTGCAGGAAGCCTCAGATCAATTTGGGCAACAAAAGCTCGTGACGACTCTGTGTGTTGGTATGACTGGTGTTTCACCTCCCATGAGCCTTTGCCACACTCTATCCACCCAAACTACTTTGCTGATTTGAGGCTTTGCCAGGTTGAGCCACCCAACCTGCAGCCAGACAAGAGCACTCAGGTGTAGGATCATTTGACCTCTCCTCATTTGCATTTGCAGCATCTAAGAAGTCATTGTCTACATTTTGAGTCATGGTTTAAATGTAGTCCAAGCCCAATGAGCAATTTGGGACCAAGGAAGTGCAGTTTGTACAGCCTGACAATCCTGTTTGGATTAGCAGGTAGATGATGGATGAATGCCTCAGAAACACTGAAGTTTTTTCTTCAGCACATACTGCACATATAGTATGTGAATCAAATCACATAATTAGAGAGGTCTTCAAGTTTTAATTGTTCCTGTTACTTGTCTATACCAGTTGTTAGGAAATTGGGTCATACTATCTGGTATTTATTGTATTCTATTTCAGCATGACTGAAAGATGGCGATATCTGCAAAAAGTCCAGCTAACTGGAGGATGGAGGTTTCAGGTTGAATCACAAGACTGAGGTCCATATGACCATTCAACCTGAGCATTTTACCCTCCCAAAACCAACTCTCTGTGAAAGAGGGTTCAGGACTTCAGATGCTCAGTCTTGTTCTGGAAAATTGCTGATCATAAATTCTACCCTGATCAGTTTGGGTCTCCAAATATCTTTACCATACATACAATACATCTTGGGGTTTGGTTTGGTTTGTCTTTTCCTTATGGCTTTGGAGTCACCATATCTCTGCAGTTCATTAATAATCATCATCTTTACACATCTTATTTTCACTTGCATGTTGATAGCAGGATAATTGAAATTTGGTTTGGGAAAAACACCTTTCATCTCCATGAAGAGAGCTCCTGGAAGGACAGGATGGCTGGGGTGGACCCAGAAGTAGAGAAACCATGGGGTGGCCTGTCTGTGCCATGGAGAGGTGGACACAGAAGACTGGTGTGCATGTCCCATCCCTAAACTCTTTCTTCATTTGAAGGAAGACTAAGAAAAAAGCCTCTTGGGACTAAAACTTAGACTGGTATTGGGCATTTCCCCCTGAGACTACAGAATAACTTCTATGTTCAGAGTTCAGTCTCAGTGGAATGTTTTAAAAGACCTTTCCTATAAAGGGACCTTCTTCTCATTGGAAAAAAAAAATGCATGAACTGTGGCAGTTCCCAGCATTTTTCCTCCACTTGATAATAGTGGTTTTCCCCTTCTTCTTGGCAACATGTCAGCTAAGGTATAGCCACTTCCCACCACTGGATTTACAGTAAACTTCCAGGAGTTTTGGGATAAACCTGAGGGTTATGACATCAATATCTTCTACAAAGTTTTTTGGTGACATTCATGCACAAGGTCCTGTGAAAAATATTTGCAAATTGGGCAAAAGCAAGGCTGAAACTTCACATCCCCAGCAAGGACTGTTCCTGCAGTGCCCCTACAAGGAGATTAGCAGATGCTGTTTGGACATTCCGCTTCCCTGTGGGAGAGAAAGTGATTTGGTGAGCACATCTCTTCTTGGTGACTAAGCCAATGCTAAAAGGCTTCATGTTGATTGACTGACAAAAATCACCACTTCAGCTACATCAGTTTTTGGGAGACAGTTCTCTAAAGCATGGAAATTTTCCAGCACAACATCATCCACTGACTGCTGCTGGTTCATACCATGACTGGCATGGTGGCAAACTCAATAGTGCTGAAGGTATCCAAATTGCTGACAAGCACCTTCTCCTCCTCCTTCAGAGATGTTTTATCTTGGTGATCTCTCAAACACAAGGTAAAAGAGCTTTTTGGGAAAAGATCACATATCAATAACCTTTGTAATCTGGCTTGGTGTTTGCTTTTCAAGGAAATTTGCAATGATTTGAATTCTGAGGGTTCTGTAGGAGGCTGATGTCTTAGAAACCCCAGACTCTCCAGGTGGGTCTCCCACTGCACAATGTTAGTCTGAAGCTTTTTCAGCCAGGATCAGTCCAGAGGATGCCCTCTTAGAGGCTTCTTTGTCTCTTAGACAAGGATAATCTTTTTAGAGTATAGAATCATAGAACTGTTTTGGTTGGAGGACACATTTCAGATCATCAAGTCCAACTGTTAACCCAGCTCTGCCAAGTCACCATAAAACCAGGTCCCTCAGCAACACATTAACATGTCTGTTCAATCCCTCCAGGGATTGTGACTTCACCACCGCCCTGGGCAGCCTCTTTCAGGGCTTGACAACCCTTTTGGGGAAGACATTTTTCCCTATGTCTTTCAAACTGTACTTCCCCTGGCACAACTTGAAGCCATTTCCTCTTGTCCTTTCACTTGTTGCCTGCGAGAAGAGACCAACCTCCATCTGGCTCCAACCTCCTTTCAGGGAGTTGTAGAGAATGAGAAGGTCTCCCCTCATCCTCCTTTTCTTCAGACTAAACAACCCTAGTTCCCTCAGCTGCTCCTCACAACACTTGTGCTCTAGAACCTTCAGCAGCTTTGTTGCGCTTCTCTGGACACACTCCAGCACCTCAATGTCCTCCTTGAAGTGAGTGGCCCAAAACTGAACCCAGGATTCGAGGTGTTGCCTTACTAGTGCCTAGTACAGGAGGACAATCCCTGCTGTAGTCTTGCTGGCCACACTAGTGCTGATCCAAGGCAGAATGTCTATTCCATAGCCCATACAGTAGCCTGTGTAAGTTGATGTCAATGCCTGTGCAGCTCCCAACATCCTGCCTTTACTCACTGTTCCACAATGGTGCTTTCTGCCCAGCAAATCATGACAGCCACCACTTGCTTCCCTCACCCCTGCCCTATATCACCCCACACAGGAGGTTAAATGGTGAATAAAAACAGCTGTTTCCTCTCCTAACCAGGGGTAAGGAAGGCTTACAAAACCTAGATAGCCGCAGGAAATGCCCTGTGAGGGTGTAGGCATGTAGCAGTGCGTGCACAGAAGAGTAACAGTGCACTGGCAGCACACTCATGATTCAGGCATCTTACATCAGCTCCTTGGCTGGCTAAAAAAACCCCTTTCTGCCTGTTCCTCAAAGACATTGAGGGGTTACCCTTTTCTAGTCACAAGCAGTCAGTGTGTCCAGGAACTGTTTCTATTTCTCTGAAATGGTAAAGACATTACCTTTAACTCCTGCTTGATGAAAGCAGAGATGATGAAGGGAGATTTAGCTTTCCTAAATTCCAGCTAAAATCAGCCAGTTGATTCCCACAAGATTTCACCTGCCTGTTGACCACCATCCTGCAGCCCCGGAAGCTGAAAACAGTCAGGTATTGCCTATTATTTCCCATAACCTGCTGGATGGGGAGCAAGTTTACTGTGTATGTGGGAAACTGTAATATACAACATATGGAGAGGGTTCAGGGGTATTAAACCATGTTGGTAATTCAGTGATTTCCATTTAGAGTACTGGTGGCTCTCTTCCATTCATGTTCATAGAATCACAGAATGGTTTTGGTGGGAAGGGACTTTCAACGGTCATTTAGTTCAACCCCTCTGCAGTCAGCAGGGGCATCTGCAACTAGATCAGGTTGCTTAGAGCTCCAAACAACCTGACCTGGAATGGTTCTAGGGATGGGATATCTCCCACCTCTCTGTTCAACCTGGGACAGTGTCTCACCACCCTCATGGTAAAAAATTTCTTCCTTAGATGTAGTCTAAATCTTCCTGTTTTTGTTTAAAACCATCACCTCTTGTCCTGTCAACAACAGGTACTGCTCAAAAGTCTCCATTTTTCTTATAGGCCCCTTTAGGTATCCCTTCCAATTCACAGTGGAGTGTGTTTAAAAGCTGGTCTTGTATGAAGGGGCAGTGAAGATTTCCAACTTATTGTGGTTCTTTCTATGGAGTGTATTGGGGAAATAGATATGACGTAACTGTAGTCAAACATTAACATATCTGATTGTCAATCACCAGCAAACACACAGGTCCTGAAAAGGTTCAAGTAACTCACATTGCTCCATACCATCTGCTCTGGGGAAGAACAGAGATAGGGGAAATGGTTTGTTGCACTTTTACTTATGTGTAGAACTTGCTGTGCAAGTTCAATGTTTAGTGATAGGAATATCTTGATTGAAATACAGATATTAGGGAAGGAGAAGCTTTAATGTCTCATGCTTTGCCTCTAGAAACAAACTCATCCACTCACTGTGATGAATAATGCAAAGGACCTGTTGAAAGATTTGAGGTTTATGAAACACTTCTAAAGCAAAATAAGTGAAATTTCAGGGTTCAGAACATCATGTTCATCAACAAGCAGATACTTCTAGCACTTGATTAGAAAGGATCTGAGAGGAAAGACAGAGTGAAGGGTATGATGCAAGCCATTATAATTAGATAGATTGTTCTCTTGGGTATCTTGAGCTTGATAAAAAACCCATGTAGGCTTGATATGACTGCTCATGAGCCTTGGTGGGGCTGGAATCAAGTTTCACTAAGTTCTGCTGATCTGGTCTGTCTTTTTTAAGCCTATGATCTCAATCAAGGGAGTTTTCACCGCAAAGAGAAAAGGATGAAAGAATTTTAAGTTCAAGTTGCTGCACCAGGGGCAGGGCAGCCCCCAGTATCAATCCAGCCTGGGGGATGAGGGAATGGAGAGCAGCTCTGTGGAGGAGGATTTGGAGGTTTTGGTGAGTTAAAAGCTGGACACGAGCTGGCAATATTTGCTCACAGCCCAGAAGGCAACTGCATCCTGGATTGCATCCCCAGCAGTGCGGCCAGCAGGTCAGGGAGGGAATTGTGGCTCTCTGCTCTGAGACCTCACCTGCAGTGCTGGATCCAGCTTTGGAGTCCTCAGCACACAAGAGACTTGGACCTGTTGGAGTGGGTCCAGAGGAAGCCACAAAAATGATCTGCGTGCTGGAAGCCCTCTGCTGTGAGGACAGGCTGAGAGAGTTGGGACTGTTTAGCCTGGAGAAGAGAAGGCTCCAGGGAGGCCTTGCAGCCTCTCAGTACTTAAAGAGAAGGAAAGGAAAAAATCAGCTGAGATGAAGTAGAGTGCACTGCCTGTCAGAGCCAACCTGATGTTTCAGGCATCCACAAATGTCACTCTTTGGGATAGATTTCTGCAGGTTTTTGCTTGTGTTAGCCACAAAATCTTGAGTCTCATAGCAGGGAGGAATTTAGTAACTTTGCAAAATACCTACATACTCTAATGATAATTATAGAATCATGTAGGTTGGGAAAAAACCTTTAAGATCATTGAGTCCAAATGTCAACCTAACAGGTCACCACTAAACCATGTCCCTCAGCAGCACATCTTTGAATGTTGATAATGTTCAATATTGAACATTTCTGCAAGGATTAAGAGCTGAGTGCTAACCCTGAGGTGTGTGAAGTATCTTGCACAGGCTTCATCTGAGGGTTGCTTACACATGATGTTGCCCATGCCAGGGCAAATGGACACTTTGCAATGGTCAACAAGGGGCTGCTCTTTCTGCTCTTGGAGACCAGAGGAATTCTTTGAGTTGCAGTTTCTGTATTTCTTTTTCTCTATGATCTTCAAAGGCTTCCTTGAATCACATTCCTGGACAAAGCTAGTTATATCAATGGAAACAAGTGGCACTGTTTGGATGAGAGCTGTTGCCTGCTGCAAAACAGGATCTGACCTTTACAGAGCTCTTTGTTTTTCTCGGTTGCAATGAAAATGGATGCACAATTAACACAACCTTAATAACTGCATGGCCAACAGTAATGCACTAAGTATTGCAGCATAGGTCAACCCATCTAAACAATGACTACATTTTGCCATGGGAAAATGAAGTAGATCCGTGAATACTGGTATTTCATTCCTGAGGATGAATGATTTTATAGTGCATAATTCTCTATTAAGTCAGCGGTTGTGTGTGAGGAAACTGCTCATGTGGTCAGCTTGATGATCCTGCTAGATCTCATGGATCATATCTCCTGCAGTGAAATCTCTTTGCATAAGTGCAGGAAGTCTTAAAAGTTGTGTCAGAGATCTGTGATGGTTGCTGAGTGATGTATGCAGAAAGCACCGTTTCTGTGACGTGGGGTTATAGGATAACTCAGGCTGGAGGTGACCTCAGGAAGTCCCTGTCCAACCTCCTCCTCAAAGCTGGTCAGCTCTGGGGTCAGACCAGGTTGCTCAGGGCTTGATCCAGTTGGGTCTTGAAAACCTCCAAGAATGGAGATGGCATAATCTTGCTGGGCAATGTGAACAAGTGTGACATGTTGTACCTTTCTCCTGCCCAGAACAAGCTGTAAGGGTTGGTCACTTCTTTCCAAATTCCCATCGTAACATCTGTGTCTAAAATCAGTTCCTTTGCTGATAATCCTTCCTCAGATTGGGGATAAGACATGTTTTGGGCCTAAATCCATCATTGTTGCCCTGCTGGTCTCTTAAGTGGATTCAGTAGATTCTTAGGAAACTAGAATTATGTACTGAAATGTTCTGTGCTGTGTTGGCATGCTAATATGAAGAACCTCCCCAAGAAAATCCCAGAGTCAGTTCCTGGTGAGTGCAGTGATGGAGAAGTGGGAAGTGTGTCAGGATTTGCTTTGTGGACATGGGCTTTCCTCCCTGTGCCAGGCAATAGGACCTACAGGCTGAACTCTTCCTTCTTGAGGTAGCACTCCCTTTTTATTTTTTTCCTGAGCTTCTTTTAAAGATCAAGTTCTTCCCTGTACAGATCTAGTCTATTTTAAGAAGGCTGCAGATTCAGAGGCTGTAGCTGCATTGCATTATTCTTATTGTCTTCACTAAAGTCTCCAAGGAAAATCACTTGAATTAAATCTTTTTTCCTTCTGCCTTAGGCAGGATGTAAAAGAAAAAAAGATTCCCTAAGACCAAGGAGATGATCTAAGTTTTTTTTATTTGCTCTTTTTTTATGGTCAGTTTTATTGTTAGTAACTGTTCAAGGGATAAACTGAAATCCACCTGTTTTCAACTCTGAATGATTATGTATGAATAATGTCAGTTATGCACAGTAGAAACAAAACTGAGGTGATTTACACTAGCTACTGTAACAGGAAGTGTTACAGAGTGAAGAGCGTTGCAACATGACGCTCAAGGCGACGAAATTAACATTCATGCTTCTGACTGCAACTTTTTTTAACACTGACATATTGCTTAAGCAAATTGTGAAAGAGTTGGTGAAGTTGCTGGTCTGCCTGAATCCTTTTTGAAAATCAACTAAAGTCACTTGATCTCTCTAGTTGAAATTGCACAGGGAAGAACAAGACTCTCTCTTCTTTAAATGAGTCTGTTTGAATTGGAGTAATTTAATAGAGGACTGCTGGATAGTGGTGTCAATGTGAGTGTTTCGGAGTCCTCAGGATGTTGCCACTGGGAATGTCTCTCTCAGCATAGCTGTAGGATGTATGGATTTCTTAAAAGGTAGAAGTTTCAGGTCAATCTGAAAAGCATTTTTCAGACTTAATGTCAGCATGACTGAGTTTGGTTGAAACGCTTTGGGCCTGAAACCTTTCATTTCAATCTTAAAACTTTTTGTTCTTCAAAGGACAAAGGAGCAATGTTCACAATGACACACTTCACAATGAAGTCCAGCATGTGTTGAGTGCTGCATGTAGGGTCCAGTGCTGAATGTTCCTGAAGTATTTTGGCTGAAGCTACTTGACATCAATTCTGGAATTAGACTGCAACAACTTCAGTTTCAGTCGGTTTCAATTCTCCTCTGAATTACTATCTGAGCCTGCTTTGGGGTTATGTGCAGCTAGGCTACTCATGGATGGATTCTTGACCTGAGCAAACCAGCTGACCTGTTCTGCAGCACAGGAGAGCTGTGGGTCAATTTTTCTGATATCTCCTACTGCCTCTTGCTGCCATTTGAGGACAGGACCAACCTGGGCAGGTTCGGATTTCAGGGCCTTGAGTGAAAAGTTCCTTTCATTCAAGGTTTAGGCTGCCTGTGCTCAGGCTATCTCTGATACAGTGTGGCCATATGGTCCAGACCAGGGTGACAGATGCTGTGGAAGAAAGCTGGGAGATTCCTCCAGCTCTGCTAAGGAGCTTGACTTCACCTCAGGCTCTCACCCTTCGTCCTACAAGGATTGCCCTGGTCACGACCACAGGCTTGTCCCAGCCTTCGCTTTCCCTACAGGCTTTTCTGGTAATCTCCAGGCTGTGCATGACCCCCACCATTAGACCTGCTCTGCTCAACCTGCTCAGATGTGGTGGGATAGCACCCTGGTCAGTGGGGATGCTCTGCTCCCCTTGCTGCCACCCTTGAATAGATTGTTTGCTTGTCCAGACTCCTTGCTGCTGCCTCTAAATCTAGTTAGATATTATGTTTCAGATTACATTAGATATATGAGGTAGTTAAGGCTTACTCTTGGGCTGTTAACTTTCTCAGATAAGCTCAAGTAAGGAACATGTCTTACCTGGTACCATTTATTATCCACACAAAATAATTAATTTCTTTCCTAGCTGTAACTCAGTTAAAATATGTCTACAGAAATGCCATAATGAACAAGTTAACTCTCAAGTTTGCATCTTGTCAGCCAGGTTGTCAATGTCACTTCAGTGCCTCTTAAAGCCTCTTCAGTGCCCCCCACCATGCTGGGATTGTGGGATTCTCTCAATGCTGAGAAAGAGCTAAAGGTTGGGGGCAAGAGGCTGGGGCCAGACTCTTTTTTGGTGGTGCCCAGTGACAGGCTAAGGGACACTGGGCACAAACTGGAACCCAGGAGATTCCATCTGAACAAGGGGAGAAACTTCTTTGCTGTGAGGGGGCCACAGACTCTCTGCCCAGAGAGGTTGTGGAGTCTCCTTCTCTGAAGAAATTCCAAAGCCACCTGGAGGTGATCCTGAGCAACCTGCTGTGGGTGACCCTGCTTTAGCTGGGGGGTTGGCCTGGATGATCACCAGAGGTTCCTTCCAACCCCCACCATGCTAGGATTCTGGGATTCTGTTTTCTCCTTGTCCTGGGAAAGCACAGTGTCTTCAGCTTCTTACCTGGGTATTAACCCTCTGAAGTATTCAAGATGATGTTTAGATGAGTGTTCACTTGTAAGTAGTGCTACTGAATCATGAGTTTCCAGTATATTTATAGCAGCCATTAGTGTTTATAGAACTGGAGAAACAGGAAACTTTGCTTACATATAAAAAGAAAAAGTTCTAAATAGTGTTTATTCTAGAAGGTAGAGTTTAATTCTGATATGATTACATGATGCTCTTGATATTCTGCAGGCCTGGGCAAGTCTATGGACATTTTCTTCTAGGGTCGTGGTGACCTTTACATGCTGTGTTTAATAGCAAATTAAGAAAAAGAAACATCATTTGCATATGCTGTGGTGTAATGAATTAATCCATGTTTACATACATAATCTGTGAGTCATGAGAGAAATGCCAAAAAAATCTGAAGAGAACAGCAGATAATAGTCCATGGCTTTGCAAAGTTCCTTTTCAAGGCAAACAGTCCTCTGCTGCTCTTGGTGTGTGATATTTTTATTTCCATTGTATTTAAAGAAGGTATATTCAAGAAGGATGTACTCATGCCTTAAACAGATTAAAGGATTACAGGATTATCCATGCTCCATTGCCTTCTATCTCTTGGGGGAGTGAGTTCCTATAAATATTTTATTCCAGTTCCTAGTTTTTTTTGAGTCTATGGTATTTGGACAAATAATTAATGTGTTTTCATATGCTCCTGGGCAGTTATTTCTGTTAGCTTTACAGGTACAGAGAATGGAATTAATTTCCCTGTGCACTGTTAACCACCTAAAGAGTGGGAATTGGACACTTTTATTTACTCATTGATATCTGTTAGGGCAGGTAGCTCAGTGTCTTTGAAAACTTGAAATATATTCTAATGCTTGTAAATATCTAAATTAAATGCTTAGCAATATCTAAGGGGTGGGGGCAAGAGGATGGGGCCTGGTGACAGGATGAAGGGCAGTGGGCACAAACTAGAACCCAGGAGCTTCCATCTGAACTTCATAATCATAAAAGTCTCTTCCTGTGGTGTTGACATACCACATCTTCCAACCTTAATAATTTTGTGATTTTGTGTAAACATGAGGAAAAACTTATTTGCTGTGAGGGTGCCAGAGACCTGGCCCAGGCTGCCCAAAAAGGTTGTGAGTCTCTGTAGAGGTTCCAAAGGCATCTGGAGATGATCCTGGCCCACCTGTTCTGGGTGACCCTGCTTTAGCAGGGTGGTTGGACTAGATGATCCCCAGAGATCCCTTCAAAATCCCACCATGCTGGGATTCTGATTAGGAGACCTGTGAGATACAGATTAAATTGTATGTAAAAGTACGCAGTTTCTTGGTCAATGCTAGAAAAACTTCCTAAACCTCTCTTTGTCCTTCTGAGTTGAAAGTGGACACATGAATGTGAATAGGAATTTAAATGAAGTATTTTTTTTGGTATCAACTCTCGTTGTAAGAGAGTGTAGAGTCACATCATTACTGCATGACCATAGCAACACATTTATGAAACACATTTTTCGACAACTACTGATCCCAGCCACTCTTCTATTATTCCTCATGCTGGTATTTCTGAAAGCACTTTTTGACAGGATTTCTGCTCTACAGGAAATCTTGAAAGCTTATTTTTCTCTCAATTGCAACAACTCCAAGTTGAATGCAAGCTGAAAATGTTGAAATTCACTACAAAATGGCAATGCTGTGCTTTGACGTGCCCTATGTGGCAAGACTTTGCCTCTCGGCCGTACAATAAGCCTGAGTCAAAGTTCTGAGACAACAACAGAAAAACAATAGCAAGAGATGGGAAAGGTCCTATTTGGCTCTTGGTGTGCGTGTGTGTGGCAGGGTGTTGGCCAGTTTTTCCATCCCAGAAACCAGTAATTCATTTCAAAGGCTTTCTCCATTTCATGACCATGATGGAGATGACTCAGATGAGAATATTTCTGAAATTTCCCTTGGCAGGTTATTGCACAGTTTTATAGACTGTCACCACAAACAATACTTTGGTGAATATGTTAAGCCCTCAAAAATATGTGTTTGTTAAAATTTGGTGTGAGCTAATGTGAGTTCTGTAATAGCTTGGTGGCATCAAATGGACTTTCCCTGGGCTAGGCTATGGTACTGGGGGCTGCTCTCATCCAGGGAGGGGCTGTTTGCCGACAAGCATGCAAGCATCCTTGCAAAGCTAAACCTCTTCATGGTGGAAGCACAGTGATGGCCTTAACTCTCACTTCTACACCTTGGAAATGGCTTTTAGATCAGAACAGCTGCTGTAGCAGAAACTTCAATTTGCTGATTCTTTTTACTCTTATCAGAAGGATTTTCCTTCTGGTCACATCCCAGGGTTGATGTTTTGCTGTCCCTGGAGCAGCTGGTTCTGCTGGCTAATGGAGAAATACACTATCAGAGCACCAGATTGACTTGCATCTATTCATAGTTATTAATCAATGAATGACTCTTCTTCCATTGGTTAATTATTAAATCTAGTTATACTTAGGCTTTGCAACCGTGGTGAAAATGCTGTGTAGTTTTAGAAGTTGTGTGGAAAAACTCATCCTTTTGTTTTAAAATTGCAACAGAATGCAATGAGAATAGCTCTCAATAGGGGTAGTGAGGAACCTTCCAAACACCATCTGGCCATATGTGTGTCACACATGGAGTAAGTCTTGGACAAGCCAATCTGACCCCAGAGTTGATCCGTTTTGAGCTGGATGTTGGACCAGAGACTTCTTGAGGTCCTTTCCAGCTTGACTGTTCTGATGAGTCTGTTTCTCCCACCATCCTGCTCTCCTCCAAATGATATTATTTGATACGATATGATATTCCATTATGTTACATTACATTGCATTAATCATGTCTCATCGTATCATAGTGTGTTGCTTGCTGAACATAGTACTCTGCAGAATCCTGTGTTCAGCTCTGGGGCCCCCAGCTTACGAAAGTCATGGACCTGTTGGAGCAGGTTTGGAGGAGGATCACGAAAATGATCTGAGGGCTGGAACTCTATGCTGTGAGAAGAAGTCTGAGAGAGTTGGGGTTGTTCAGCCAGGAGAAGAGAAGGCTCCAGGAAGAACTTATTGCAGCCTTTCAGTACTTAAAGGGACCTATAGGAAAGATGGGGACAGACTCTTTATCTGGGATTGTAGTGACAGGGTGAGGGATAATGGCTTTAAACTGAAAGAGAGGAGATTTAGATTACATATTAGGAAGTATAGCCTTACTGTGAAGGTGGTGAGATGCTGGCACAGGTTGCTCAATGAAGTTGTGGATGCTCCCTTCTTGGAAGTGTCTGAAGGCCAGGTTGCATGGGGATTTGAGCAACTTGGTCTAGCGGAAAGCATCCCTGCCAATGGCAGAGGGGTTGGAGCTAGATGATCTTTAGTGTTCCTTCCAGCTCAAACCATGCTATGTTTCTATGATGTATGATCTGTCCTTCAGTAGCAGTGGTGCTGCATTTTTTTGTCATCCTTGTCTTTCCACCTTTCTTTGGTTTTTTAATACTTTTTATGATGGGAGGGGAACTGGTAAAAAATTCGAGGGTCTCAATTACTTGTATTAGTTTTTCCATGGCTCATATCTTCCACACAGATCTTTAGTCCACTCCTGGAGATTGGCCAATGCATTGGCCAGCAGCCAATGGTGATACTGGGTCTCTTCAGGCGATATCCTGAGTTTTGCTTTCATATTTTTGTCAGCATTGCAAGACAAAACAGTGAAAAGAAATGAAAAGAAATTCAGTTGCGAAAAGCTTTGCTTTGGAGGATTGTCCTGTCCTAATAGCAATTGTTCATGTAGACAGTGCTCACATAGACAACTAACCTGGAGAACTACACAGACACAGACTGTATAACGGTGCCTGAAAGTAAATGACTTCAGGCCAGGTCTCTAAAGGCTTCTCTTGCATTTAAACTCTTGATTTAACAAAGGATTTTTTTTAACATTTTTTTTTTTTTACTCTATCATCAGTTTCTAAACTTAGCCAGTCTTTGGTATTTCCTTTAGGGATTTGAGATTATGAAGAAGCAGTTATAGATTATTCCATTTTAGCATGAGGAATGACTGTACAGATGTTGTATAAATACCAATGAAACAGGATTTCCCATAGGAATGAGAGTTAGAATATCTGAATGGTTTCCAGACTTTAGATTCAGACTTGCCTTCTTCTGCTAAAGTTGCTTACGCACACCTAAGCTGTCTGTTGGACAGATCTGATGTCCACTTCTGGTAAAAAAAGAACTCAGGTTTCATGATTCACAGAAGACAGATGAATCAGCTGTGAAAGTTAAAGTTTCTTTTAATTCAGACTATGGATTTATGCAATGCATAGAAATGAAACGGGTGAGGAACTGTGCATTACATTTACATATGTGATGTAATTACATTGCATTCGTAATCCACTATGCTACAGTCTTCAAAAACAGTCCTGGTGTCATTGTGAGAAGTCCTTTGGTGATTCTCTGGAAGTTAATTTAGTTTATAATCTGTATATGTACTCTTTATGATATATACTGAAATACAGGACTTCTTATTTAGGAAAGACAGTATTTCAAATTGAATCACAGAATGGTTTTGGTGGGAAGGGACCTTCAAAGGTCACCTAGTCCAATCCCTCTGCAGTCAGCAGGGACATCTGCAACTAGATCAAGTTGCTCAGAGCCCCAAACAACCTGGCCTGGAATGGTTCTAGGTATGGGACATCTCCCACCTCCCTGGGCAACCTTGGACTGTGTCTCACCACTCTCAGTGTAAAAAATGTCTTTGTTCTCTCTAGTCACAATCTCCCTCTTTTAGTTTCAAAGCATCACCCCCTGTCCTGTCACAACAGGCCCTGCTAAAAAGTCTGGGCAAAGGACAATAGACAAATTACAAGAAGCCAGACAAGTACAATTAGTTCAGATGACTAAAGGCTTTCTTTTTCATGGGCTTGAAGGGAACAGTTTTGTCCCATGCAAGTGCAGTTGTGCTTGTGCTGCACCTCAACCAGTAGAGAAGCAAATGTTAAAGCTATTAGTCTGTACAGCAGCATTTTCCTGGAAGTCATGCTTTTTTGTTTTTTACCAGCAATCCCCAGGCAATGTCAGAGTCCAGGAACTAAAGAAAGAAATCATTGCTGCTGTTCCAAAAATTTTTGTTCCAAAATTCTGGAACAAGTGTGGTGTTATTCCTCTACTCAAGAGCTAGACAAAGACAGATGTGGCTGAAAAAAGCTTTTCAAGCTTTTTCAATCATAACTCCCCTCCTGGCTGCCTCAACCTGCATACCTTACACAGAGTCTTCCTGGCCTCCAGTTCGCAGCCTTCTGGCTCCAAACCAGAGAGATTTCTCTTCATTAGAGTTCTCACAGCTCTTCTGCCTTGTGTTGATAGGATTACAGTCTTCTTATTACAAAATGCTACACTCTAGGTAGTTTCTGCCTGCATGAGTGAAAGCATTAATGCCCAAGAGGACAGAAACACTTTCTGCCTTTACAATTCTTATCCCTTTTGGTATTTCTATACATTCAAATGCCCCTAAAAGGCAGGAAAGTTGCCATTCCACATTAAGTATGTAGAAATCACTAAATTTTCATCTTACTGTGTCACTACCGAGTGGCCCAGTTTGTATTTCTCCTTCCTGTACTTTAGTATAAGTCACAGCTAATTTAGGCAGCCATAGGAAGCTTTATGATTTCACACAATTTAGGAAAATTTTCCAAAAATCTAAGGGCTTTAGACATCCAAGATGCTCTGAATCATCCTTTGTAGGTGCACAGCTTTCTCCACTGTCTGCACTGGGGAGAAAAGGTTCTTTTTTGGGTCTTCTGAGTCACAGCTTAGTCGGATTCCCAAAGCAGCAGGAGGAGGAGGATCAGACGGAAGGAGGACCCTGGGTTCTTCTCCTTCCTTGGAGAGGAAAAATTTCTGGGGTTTGTCAAGAGGAGCCTTGACATCTTGAGGGAACTCAGCAGCCAGCAGCTCAAAGCAGCCCCAAAAACGGCTTGTAACACAAAATCTGTCTCTTACAGAATATAACCTCTAACGATCAGTAGAGGTACTCACAGGTGATGGGTGCAACTCCAGGATGGACATGCTCTTTCAGACCCAGGGTCCTTCCCGCTCCATATTTATCTCCTGCAGCACAAGCCATGGCACAAGCCATTTTCCCCCAGGCTGATGCTTTTTCCCCACTAGTAACCCATAATTAATTTTTTCATGTACTTATGCAGCCCACCCCCCTGGGCAATGTTTCCAGCTTGTTCTAAAGCCCAGAAGGTGACAAACATCTCCTACCAACATTGCCACAAACCTCTCTCTGATTCTCAGTGTCTCCTTATGCCCCAACATGGAGAGCAGTGACTCCAAAAACATGGGTTTTCTTACAGAACTCTTTTAGCATGTCTCACTCAGTTGGTTTGGCAGTGAGCTACAAAGAGAAGAGCTCCTCCTGACGGAGCTGGGGAGCTTCTGGGCCCCAGTGGGAAAAAAAGGCTCTTCTAGATGTTCCCTGCAGCTGGAAAATCTGTTGTGCTTGTAGGAAAATGGCTACAATGCTCAAGGCCTCTCACATGGTTTTTATCTGAAAGAGGTTTGGTTAATCTGTGACAGAAAGGCATATGCTGAAAAGATAAATTGGCCTTTGCCTTTGAATCCTTTGGCTGTCTTGGTTGTGGAGGTTGGAGTGGAGCAAGTCCTTTATGCTCGGCACCCAGATATGACCCTGCTCTGTGAAGAGTTGCAGGCACCTCCAGGTTTCAAACACCATTTGAAACACATAATCTGAGATGGGGTTTGCCCATTTTTAGGGGAGGTATTTCTAAGTTGTTTCCTCATGGCCTTCAGAGTCCAACTTCCATGGTCAGAGCTGAGCTGTCTGTCACCTTCTGGGAAGAAACCTTTTTGGTAAAGCAATAAAATTGTGACTGTAGAAAGGAAAGAAAAAGAAAAGAAAGAGGAAGGGAAAGATCTGGAAAGCAGAGGTTGTGGAGGAAGGGCAGGATGCTGGCCCCGTAGCAGTCCTGCAGATGTGCTGGGGGAGCATGCTTGCCCCTGTGGGCTGTCCTCGGATGCAGCTGGAAGTCCACGTCATCTCTACCACCCCTTTCTGCCCCCCAGGCTCCTGGTTCCCTGACCAGCATGATGTCAGGTTCTTCGCATAGCTGGGAGTCTGGACATCGAGTGCTGTCCACTGATGGCTGCTCCAGGTTCTCCCCATCTTCTCTGATGCCCATGTACCCGTTCTCTGACCCTTGGGTGAGGTGTTTGGCTTGGTGTCCTGTATGGATGTCCTTTGAGAGGTGTATAGAAGGAGTCAGGGATTTCCTCACACTCTGGTTGTGCTGAGGTGACCCTTTTAAGCATGTTGTAACACTGAGCTGTCCCCACCACTGAAACAGCAATGTTGTTGTCACTCCATGGTGGTAGTCTCAAGGACCATGGCTTCACATAAAGAGGTCCTTTTTCTTTATAGTCCCAAGTTTCTTATAACTCTCAGAACATTTCCAACCATGCAGGCAGTCTGAGTCTCAACTTTCTGTCAAACCAAAAAGGCTGCCTGGTTTCCTGCATGGGGGCTGCTCTGCAGATGAACTTTGCTTGGTGACTGCACATTTTGGGTCTATGACACGCCTGACCCCCTGGCGCTTCAGAGCTGTGTTTTCCACCAGTCTCTGGGAATGAGGGGAAGGAGGGAAATGTGATGACATGTTGAAACTTGTGCTCCTCACAACCTGTTCCTGTGCACCCTGAAGTGCGTCAGATACACCACATATGGCTAAAATGGGCTTGGTGTGAACAGTTGACCGGTTGGTTACTCTTATCTTCACAAGCCTACGTAAGAAAGGCTAGCAGAAGAGTCTAGAACAAACAAAAGGGATTTTGTCTTTTTCTTTCCCTAGTCAATTTAAATATGTTTGGTTTTGCTTCCCAGAGGCACTTCTGCTGTGCTGCCAGCATGACTTTTGTGCTTGATGATGACTCTACTTTGCATATAGGGTGAATCTGAAAAACTTTCTTCTTGTCTCAGTTAGCTTGAGGGCAGCATAAAATATTTCTAGCCTCTCCTTAGGCCTCCATCACCCAAACAACTCATACATACCATTGTAAACATTTTTTGTTTCTGTGATAATTTAAGAAACACCATTCAAGTGCTGCAATCATATTTTGGCCATAGTGCTGCTTTATAGAGTGTAATGGTCCTGGGAGGATATAGTCCTGCCCAGACAATGCTATCTCAGCCATCTGGCCCAAATAACTCTAATACAAGCTCTCCTTGTATGACATACATAGTCTCTTTCTGTTGCCAAACAATTTCCCTGATGTCTTGCAAAGCCAGCATGAGTGCTGCTTCACTCTGGACTCCAGTCTTCAGAGCTTTTGTTCCCCACAGGCTGTGGGTGAGCTGTGTGTAGCCATCTGCCGAATTCCCCTGCTCCCTCCCACCCTCCAGTTAGTCAGGAAGGGCAGGAAAAGGAGGTAAGAGCCAAGGTTAGCAGGTGGGTCTTGAAGACCTACAAGATGCGGTAGGTCCCTCTAGGAAGGAAAGGCTCCATGTGTAAATACCACAGAATCACAGAATGTTAGGAGCTGGAAGGGACCTCGAAAGATCATCTATCCACCTGGTTATATCCTCATAAAAGGCTATCAGGTTGGTCAAACATGACTTCCACTTGGTAAACACATGCTGACTGCTCCTAATGACCCCCTTATCCTTGATATGCCTAGAGACAGAGTTGAGGATGAATTGTTCCATCCCCTTTCCAGGGATGGAGGTGAGGCTGACTGGTCTAGAGTTACCTGGCTCCTCCTTCTTGCCCTTTTTGAAGACTGGAGTGACTTAAGTCTGCTGACCAGAAGAATAAAGACAATGTTTGGCTACTTGCCTGCTATCTTCCAGACCTGGATAGCAACTAACCACATTGTAATCTTGGGGATGGAGGGATTGTGAGATGTTCACTGACAACTGGTGAGTCTTTGGAGCATTCATCCTGTTTTGAGACAGAACAGAACTAATTCTGCTCAGTGATTTGACTTTCCAGCTCAGTCTCTTCTCAGGGCTGCACTTTCTGCAGTTCACGGCATCTTCTCCCAGACAGTCTCTGCTTCTAGCAGTGACAACTCCCCATGGGGAGAGTTACTCCCAAGGCTTGGGCTGCAGGAAGGCTCTGCCTTAGACTTGCTCCTGTGCAGACCAAGGGCACTGCTAAATCTTGTGTCCCACCTTGGGGTGCAGGAAGCCAGAGGTAGCAGATGTGGGGAGGAGGGGACAGGAGAGGTGACCCTGAACTGACCAACAAGGGATTCCATCCCATGGATGTCATCTTCAGGATAAAGCTGAGGGATCATAAATGTCAAGCCTCTTTTCAATGGCCAGTGTCCAAGGAGGACTCTGTCCCTTCTGCCTTTCATCCTGATCCATGTATTCCTGAATCCTTTTCCAGAATCCAGCTTCTGAATCCAGTTCCTGTCTGCCACTGAGTCCAGTCTGGGACTTCCCCAGTTCTGCCAGAGCATAACCGGTGACTGTGATATCATTGCCATCAGGGGATTGGGGTTGATATTGGTGTTGTACCTATTTGTATAGATTTTATTATTATTATCGACCTTAAAGCTCCTTCAGTTATATTTTCCAACCCATAAGTCTTCTCCCCCCTAACCCTTGTCAGAATTTCAGCATGGAACAACTGGTTGATTCTCCCATCTTCTCTAGAATTCTAATGTCTCCTTAACTTTCAGATCCAAACTTGGTGTTTGAGCTGAACACTACATTTTGGTTTTCTAGGAAAGGTGCTTTTGCAGACGAATTCCTTCCTGTGAATTACAAGGCTGATTATGAAGTGAGAAAACATTTGCATGGGCTAGTAGCATGCAGGAAAAGATTTGTCATCCTTCAAAAATTCTTCCATGTTATGGTGGAAGAGAAACTTAAGGCTGTCTTTTTTTTTTAGATGAAAAACCAAGGAAGGAGTCAGTGGGGAAAGAGTGATCCTGCAAGAGTGAACTCCTTAGTACTTAACATATTTACCTGAAGGGTTAAGGCATTGCAAAAGCTTATCTCAAGCACTTGTCCAGGAGCCTTATGAGAGGGTGTACCTCTGACAGTCTATCTGATAGAGAGGAGGGGGAAGGTCTCAGCTGTGTTTTGACCAAGAAATTCCTTGTTAGACCTGAGGAATATTTCCCAGGGACAGTTTAGTTGAACTTGGCTTGCTTCCATAAAAATATTACATTCCAACAAAAGACAGATTTGTCCAAAAATTTCCACCGGGCTCAAGTGGAGACATTTCCTTGTTTCCCAGAACATGGAAGAGAAGAAAACAAACTCATGTGTTCTGTGGGGGGTGGGAGAGAAAGTGTTTTCCATTTCTGAATGGATGCGGCTCCACACGTCCACTCCTTACTCATCATGAGTCTGCTCAATAAGCTTAACATTATTAAGCAAAACAAACTTCCCATTAAAGATGCTTTTGTTTGAGATTAGGAAAAATCCAAGACCCAACTTGAAAAAGGTTACAAGTGAGTTTCTGCAGCCCTGGCTGTGGCCCATGAAGTCTTAAAAGACTTACTTACTACATCATAATGTCTGCAAATAGTGCTTGTTTTGTTGAAAGACTATGTTGAGGAGCGAGTTAAAAAGCTGCTAGTGGCCTGGGGACTTTATAAAGAGTGGGAAATGTGTTTAAAAAATATTTAAAAATTGAGAGTAAAATACCATGTTGATCATCCCATGTTAAACTCAACCAAGGGAACCTTAGCCCTGCCCTTCCATGGATTTTAACTGTTGTGGCCCTGTGTTATCATCAATATATTTAGTTTAAATTCAGTTTCATTTCACCTGTTTTGATTTCTGATATCATTCTAAACTAGAGGTGAAGCCATTTATAGCCTGATATACATTTTTGTATCTTAATAGGTTTAGACTTCTTTTAAACATTACTTTTGTTCGTTACAACATTCCTATGTTATACTCTATTCAACATTAAAATTCTTCTTTTTCTTCTAATATATTCTTGTGTAATACTAAACAAGAAGCTTAAAAGAAACCTTATCATATGCTACTCTGGAGTGGTTTAAATTATAAAGATTAAAACTTCATTAGAAATTTGCAGTTAGGTTTGGAGATGAGCACCAGTTTTTTACCTAAAAAGCACTAAACACGAAACAGCTAAACTGTTTTTGCAACTGATTTTGTTTGAGCCAGTGCACTAAATAGCCCTAAATAGAGCATAAAAAATTAGGCTGATTTCTTCTACTGCTTCTACCCTTGATGTGTTGCTGTATTCCTTGAAGGTGAATGTGTGCTTCTGCCCATGGGATAGCACAGAAAAATCTCTGGGAGGAGGAAAGGCTGAGAGCCCTGGGGCTGCTTAGCCTGGAGAAGAGCAGACTCAGAGGGCATCTGCTCAATGCTGAGCAAGAGCTAAAGACTAGGGGCAAGAGGTTGGGGCCAGACTCTGCTCAGTGGACAAGGGGAGACATCTCTGGGATGCAGGCATGTACCCACATGTGTTTGTGTGTGTGCAGACATTATCTCTGATATCTGCTGAGGAGCTCTGGATGAATGAACAGCTCTTACAGAGGTCATTGCTGTAGTTCTGTTTTAACCCTGGAAGTTCCTCATCTGTGGTTCATTTGTCTGCTCCCTTTCCATTAGGAATGGTCATCATATTTCTTCTTAAAAATAGGTCTGAAGACAGGAACTACCTTTAGGACAGTGTAGTAGTTTTACTGTAGAAATGAAGGTACCCATAAAGCTGAGAAAAGGTGAGACACGTATTAGTTGAACCCATTATGAACTGAAGATCTGGTGTCTGACCACAGAGGTGCCCCTGTTTTGTGCTGGAGCATGGCCCAGGGAGCTCCAGAGGTCCCTTCCAGCCTGAGTTATGTTGTGATTCTACCATTGCTGGTTCTGTTTGTTGCTTATGATATCACAAATCACACATAAAGCATTGACCTGAATCACAGTTAGATGCAATACTTACATACCACAGAAATAGTCTGACAATATTTGCTGGTATATGACATTTAAGAAGTTATTCTGGTAAGTGAACAATGGCATGAGATTTTTATTTCAGTCAGGTGACCCTGAACTGACCAACAAGGGATTCCATCCCATGGATGTCATCTTCAGGATACAGATGAGGGATCACAAAGGTCAAGCCTCTTTTCAATAGCCAATGTCCAAGGAGGGCTCTTTCTCTTCTGGTTTTCATCCTGATCCATATATTCCTGAATCCTTTTCCAGAATCCGTCTCCTGAATCCAGTTCCTGTCTGCCACTGAGTCCAGTCTGGGACTTCCCCAGTTCTGCCAGAGCATAATTGGTGACAGTGACATCATTGCCATCAGGAGCTGATATTGGGTTTGTACATATTTGTGTAGATTTTATTATTATCATCATCATCATCATCATCCTTAAAGCTCCTGCAGTTTTCTTTTCCAACCCATAAGTCTCTCTCGCTTATTCCCTTTCTCTTTCCTTTGGGAAGATAGAGAGCTTCATAGAGAGAATCTGTCACTCATCTAGTGGTCAGCCCAGCCTTGACCCTTGATGCTTGGCCAGTGTCAGACCAATTTTGACCACACCAGCTTTGTCTGGAAAAAAAGCGGGCTGCAAATCCACATTGTCACATTGGTCACATCAAGCGGTAATCTTCAACTTGTCTTAAGTCCTTGCCTGGTTACCAAATTTCTATAGGTTGTCTCCTTCAAGAAGAGGAGAACAAAAGTGGATCAGTTATGGGCTGCATTTAAAAGCAGAAAATGCAAGCTTTTAGCTGCATTTAGACTGGTAAAACCCCAGCTGAATAAAACAAGCTAAAAAGCAAACTGTTCAGAAAAAAACCCAACTTTTATGCAATTCATTCTTCAATTAACTGCATTTTGCTTCTTACCATCTTACAGTCTGTGCCCTAAGGGTTGTGAGAAACAAGGGAGTGCAGCAGGGAAAGGAGAGGATTTGGTTACGGAACTGAACGCGTGCGATCATGAAATTCTTTTAGCTTGAACATCACTAGTGGGGAGAGGAGAACCTGACCAGCTTTGAGGAGAATCAAGCATGTCTGTGAACTGGAAGGTGGGGCTGGCTTTGGGCAAGTCCTGCAAATCTAGACTAGCCTGAGAGCCGATGACTGATTGCTCTGTCAAAGCTTTATTGAAGTGGGAGCATTTATGGCCATTTAATAATAAGGAATCTTATTCATAATCTCTTGTGCTGCCTGCCCATTCATGTGCTGAATCATAAGTAATGTAATTTATTTTCTAAAGGAAGGACCTTCCTGTGGAAATGGAGCTAAAGGCAAATAAATAAAAATTTCATTAGTCACCCAAGAGAATTTACATCTTTTTCTGACTTCCAGTTCCCCCAATAAATTTTATAGCTATTGAGAATGAGCAGGAAGATTTAATGTGATGGGAAGTAGTACGTCCTTCTCTCAATCTATTTTTTTCTCAGACCAGCCATTATGAAAGTGCTGAAGCAAGTAGTTCCTCTGTCTGTCTTCTGGTTCCTGGTATGTAAGTGAAGCAGAAAAATAAAAAAGTAAATAAATAAATTCTATATTATAGGCTGGTCTTAGAATCATAGAATGGTTTGGGTTGGAAGGGACCTTTCAAGGTCACCTATTTCAACCCCTCTGCAGTGAGCAAATCAGATTGCACAGAGGCTCAATCAACCTGACCTGAAAGGTTTCCAGGGATGGGGCAACTACTACCGGTTGTCTTGTAGTATCTCAGTATGACTGAAAGCAGAAGTGACTGAAATCTCATAAGGACCTTTTCCAGTGAGCTTCCCTGTTCATTTCTGCAAAGTCA
Source organism: Galbula dea (assembly GCA_013399015.1). Classification (NCBI taxonomy): domain Eukaryota; kingdom Metazoa; phylum Chordata; class Aves; order Piciformes; family Galbulidae; genus Galbula; species Galbula dea. Next base: position 1,105,766 of record VWZX01005204.1, on the reverse strand, counting down.
GGAGGTGCAGATAAGCTCTTCAGTTTTTCAGAACTCAGTTCTAAATCTGATGCACAGTTACAGAAAAGTTTTTTTCAAATTGCTTCATGGTGCTAAGTGTCTCAAGGTGCTGTTTTACGTTGAATGACACCTGCAGATTTTTCATCTCCCTAACAAATGACGTAGGAGAACAGTTTTGTTCCTGTCTTTCCATTGCACCCCACAGAAGCTGGAGACAGGAAAGCATCTCTGCAATAGCTGCCCCTTGTTCCTAGGACAGAACATAAATTTTGCAAATGATGTTTGCAGCAGAACAACATTATTCAAATCATGTGCAACTTCACCAATGTCAAACGTGAGGTGACAGATGAAGTCATTGCAGACCTGAGTATCGAATAAGCAAATATTTAAGAGGATGGTGGTAAATGTTCACTTGTTTGCATAGAAGGTTTATAGGGAGTCATGAGAAATATTTGCAGCCAAGAGGGACTGAGGAAGTGACTTTAAAGAGGAAATCAACTTCCTAAAAATACGAGGAACCTTGGGGATTTTATTTCTCTGTTCACTAAGCCTTCATATGGGGTTGGACAAGATGACCTTGAAAGGTCCCTTCCAATCCAAACCATCCTATGATTCTATGATTCACAGGAGATATGTTAGGTTTTGGTTTGGGTTTTTTGTTATTTTACAAATTATCCTGTGAAATGCTATGGATTTTGGCTTACTGCTAAGCCATTGCCTGCTTTTATTATTCCTATATCTTATTTAAAGTGATTCTTTAAAGGAAAAGCCTTACACATCTGGCACCTACTTCCCACGCAATACAGAGCACACTCTCGGGGAGCCCTGGGCTTCAAGATCAAACAGAATATCACCAGAGATGCTTTCAGAAGTGCCAAGGAGTTGCAGTAACCAAGCCTCCAGGCTCTGCTAAAGCACAGTCACTTTTCAAAGCCTCATCTCTCGTTAAATGTTCCAATGTTTGTTTTGTAGTTGTAGGAGACACAAACTTAGTCTTCACAGGAGGTGTTCATACACTCCTTAAATTTTCCTCCAAATGAGGCAGGCATCCTTTTTATTTCTTTAGATTGAAGAAGAGCACATGGAAACTTCCATACAGTGTTTTATACATCTCCATCTACTGAGTAGGAAACCTATTATAATTTAATTAAGGAATATCTGATACAGAGTGAAGACTGTTGAGAACAGCCAAGCTTATTTACTATATTGTAATACCAGCTTGCTTTTAGGATGATGGTATACATTTTTTTTGATCTGTAAAAGGACTGTCAATTTCATAGAATCAAATAATCACAGAATCTTCTAGGTTGTTAGGGACCTTAAAGAACATCTAGTTCCAACCTCCTTGCCATGGCAGGGACACCTTCCACTAGACCAGGCTGCTCAAAGCCCCATCCAAGCTGGCCTTCAATACTTCCAGGTATGGGGTACCCAAAACCACTCTGCACATCCTGCTTTAGTGCCTCACAATGAAGAGCTTCTTCCTTACGCCTGATCTAAATCTGCCCTCTTCCAGGGCATCACCCCTCATCCTATCACTACATACCCTTGTAAAAAAGCTTCCTCTCCAGCTTTCTTGTAGGGCTCCTTAAAGCTTTGAAATGCTGCAGTAAGGTCTCCCTGAAGCATTCTGTTCTCTAGGCTGGACAAACCCACCTCTCTCAGCCTGTTCTCATAGGAGAGGCTGGGAAAGGTTGTCCTCGTGGTCAGATTAGAAAATCTTCTATTTACAATTAAGGCTGGATCTGCTATTATGACAAACACTGAAACATTTCCCCCAGCAAAAAGTGGAACAGAGCTGGGTTTTTTTTGCACCAGGGCTAGAAACATGCCCTGGATTTGTCTGAAATTCAACCAAGTTATTGGACACTGAGAAAGTTCATTCCATTTCTAATTTAGAAATGCAATTCTTTTTCCCTGCTTACACGGAAATTCTCTGTGCTATAAAAATCTCAACCGTGATTTACTTGCTCTCTGCTTCCCTGCCTCATTTGACATAATACATTTTTAACAGCTTCTCAGAGGTGTGATTGGGTCATCTCCTGTTACATCCCAGCCTGATGTGAGAACCAGGATTTCACAGCTGAGCAAGCAGATTTGTTTTAATTACTACCTATGCCTGCTACTTAGCAACTCTGCCATTATTTGTTAGGCAGGATTAATTAATATTGTGGCTTGAAAGCCACAACTGAAAGGATATCAAGTTGTGTCAGTTCTCTGGGTAAGAGAAGGTGCTGGAGAACATATCTGGAGTCAGCATCATAGCTTGTAGCCGTGATTTGCTGCTCTGCCATGGTTCACTGAAGCTTTTGGGGGCTTAAAATCATGCTGAATAACTGATGCTTTTGCAGTCTTGCAGAGCTTAGTTCTTACACCAAAGCTGTCCTGCTTCTCCAGGGTCACACCTCCCATCTCTGAAGACCTGCCAGCATGGATTCAGAAATACCCTTCTTAGCAGCCACACGTTACGGCGTTAGCTAAAGCCAGCATGACATTCACAGTGTTTCCCTGAGGACTGTTTATGAAACAGCAGATCTTCATGTTATAGAGGAAAGCAAAATAAGATGACACTTTGTTTGGGGGAATATGACTTCAGCTGCCACCCAGCTGCTCCAAGGTTCTTGCCCTGATGGACATTGCTTTCACTTTTTTGCCCATTTTGGTATGTGTTTGTTTAAAAAGGTTCATGTGCTTTCCTCAAAAAGTCTACCACAAATGGAGTCCTTCTGCAGAAAATGAATGGGTGTTAAAACTACCTGTCAGCAGGGCAGGTTTGAACAAGGGTGTTTGCACACACCTATATCCACTACTGTGTAAGCCCAAAGTAATGAGCTACACCTGGTAACCACCAAAAATACACTGCAGAGCAAGGCTGCATTTCCTGCAGGATCCTCCTTTACTTTTTGTCAGTATTTTTGGTTTTATCCCCAGACAGAAGCATGAACTATTACTTTGTTACTGACTTAAGTAAAGAGCTGAGGGACTTGCAAACAGGATCCTCCTAGTATGTGACACTTCCTGTTTTCTCAGTGCCCTTCTTGTAAAAACTACTAACAGAAGAATATGAAGATCACACTTGATTAGAAGATGCAATGTATTTTCAACTTTCTGTAAACAGGTCCTGCAGAGGGCTAGATCCTCAACTGGTGTGCACTGGGTTGGGTTGAAAGTAGGTGCTTTGAATATTATTTGCCTTTTTCTCCTAGATTTGGGGACCTGGACAAGCTGGAGAATTGGGCCCATGTGAACCTCATGAGGTTCAACGAAGCCAAATACAAGGTCTTGCACCTAGGTTGGAGCAGTTCTGAGTATTAATTCAGATTGAGGAATAGAGGGATGGAGAATGGCTTTGTGAAGAGGAGTTTGGGGATGCAGGTGAGTTCAGGTTGTGCCAGGGCAGGTTTAGATTAGATATTAGGAAAAAATTTCTTCACTGAAAGAGTGGTGAGGTATTGGAAGAGGCTGCTCGGGGAAGTGGTGGAGTCACCATCCCTGGAGGTTTTAAAAAAATGGGTAGATGTGCACTTAGGAGGATGGTTTAGGGATAATAGTAGTGTAGGGCTATTGGCTGGACTTGATGATCTAGAAGGTCCTTTCCAACTGTGATGTTTTTGTGAAAAAGCTGGATGTGAATTGATGATGTGTGTTTACAGCCCAGCAGCTGACTGTGTCCTGGGCTGCATCCCCAGCAGGGTGGCCAGCAGGTCAGGGAGGGGATTCTGCTTCTCTGCTCTGGGGAGACCTCACCTGCAGTGCTCTGTCCTGCTCTGGAATCCTCAGCACAGGAGAGACATAGATGTGTTGGAGCGGGTCCACAGGAGGCAACATAAATGATGTGAGGGCTGGAAGCTCTCTGCTTTGAGGACAGGCTGAGAGAGTTGGGTTTGTTCAGCCTGGAGAACAGAAGGCTCCAGGGAGACCTTGCAGCTTTTCAGTTACTTCAAGGGCCTAGAAGAAAGATGTGGAGAGACTTTCTAGCAGGGCCTGCTGGGACAGGACAAGGGGTGATGGTTTTAAACTGAAAGAGGGAGATTTAGACTAGATCCAAGAAAGAAATTATTTACAGTGAGGGTTGTGAGACACTGTCCCAAGTTGCCCAGAGAGGTGGTAGATGTCCCATCCCTGGAACCATTCCAGGTCAGGTTGTTTGGGCCTCTGAGTAACATGATCTAGTTGCAGATGTCCCTGCTGACTGCAGGGGGGTTAGACTAGATGACCTTTGAAGGTTCCTTCCAACCCAAATTAGTCTGTGACTCTATGATTTGGGATTTCCAGGCTTTGCTTTTGATCCGATGGCTAATGCCCACTGGATAAAATGGCTGGGCTTGCCCAGAACTGACTGAGGACAGCAACCAGCATGAGTCAAACCTTGACTGCTTTGTACCTGGCACTCTTCCAATGGTAAACTAGTGAGGTCTCACAAGCTTTAACATCCTTTCTCTACTGATGGTAGACTATAATTCTATGATTTTTGCCTTGTGTGGCTTCTTTTCATGCATTTTACCAAAAAGTTTAGGATCTCTCCCTTCATCTCCTTTTCCCTGTGTATACAGCTCCAGCCTGCTCCTTTCTGTCCTCTCTGTATGTATTCTTACAGCTTGCAGGTTTTTTCCTTTCTGAGGAAACAGCACATCTTCACAATAAGCTTTTCCAGAGCTGTTTACCTATTTTAGTAGCTGTGAAGAATCAAGGAGCAAGTGATGTGTCCATCCCTCTCTACCCTCTCCCTTTCTTACCTTTCCTGCAGCTTGGTCAAACTAGACTTCTCTTTATTGATGTCAAAAGCTGAAGGAGTATTTTCTTGCAAAACAGAAACTGCTTGTGGTGGATATGTCTCCTTAAATTGGGGTAGAGCACCTGCCTTGGGAGCATTAGTGCTTCAAAATAAAGGTTAGCCTGCCTCCAGCCAGTGTATCAGAAGGAATAAGTCTGGTCAGATGCCTTCAGAGCTCCCGCTCAGCACCCTGTAAAGACCTTTATGCAATGGTCAAGCAAGTGTATGACATATGGCAAAAGTCTTCAGTAAAGGGGATGGTGTATGGTGACCTGCTCCCAAAGCATAGAGCTCCTGTTGATGGACATCCCTTCAAGGGTTTGACTTAAATACTGAGCCCCCTTCTTTACTGCACTGCCTTCGGTGAAACAGTTACCTCAACCCAGGCTGGAGAGCATGTATTTCACAGGGTAGGTTTCCTCTGAAGAACATTCTTGCCTCTTGTATCATCAGGACATGCCCCTGCCCAGAGGGAAGGAGGAGCTCCACTACAATCAAGTTATCTCATCCATGGTCTGCTGAATCCACCTGGACTGGCCCTTCCCTAATTAGGGCAACAGTCACCTGAAACACCTTCTCCATGGATGACCTTGCTCTTGCCTTCTCCGTGCCACACCTCCAGCCCAGCAGCAGAGGCTGCGCCTGTCCTCCTCTCACTGAAAAGACCAACCTCATCTTTGCTTGACTTCCCCTCAGAAGAGAAACAGGTCAGAAATTAATTAATGTGAAGAGCAAATCAGTTGTCTGGTTATGAAATTATAAACCCTATGTTGCTCATACATAGGCTGCACATGCCTTTACCCATGGCCTCTGCATGTGGCCAGAAAGGGGAATGGAGTGGAGGTCTTGGAAGGGTCCTCAGGACATAGCATTTTGGGGGCTGAAGACAGTCACTGAAGTGGTGACAACTGAGTGATAAGTTGAAGAGAGTTGCTGGGGGTGTTTAGGTGCTTGGGTGCAATAGGGAAGTGCACACTGGTGGAGATGGAAAGGAGCTACAGAGCAGAGGCAGGAGGATCGCTGGGAATATAGAGCTGTGGGTCACTGGGATGAGTCTTGGACCAAGGAGGATGACTCTGGGTGAAGGGCTGTGGCTATGAGATTGGGCACTTGGAAGAGGCTGTGAGAGGACAGGGCACCAGTATTGGGATGGGAGTATTGGAAACAGTGTGAGGCTGAGAACAGAAAGGTGCTTGAGGTGTCACTTGGTCAGTGACTGGGTGGCGGTGGTAGGAGTTGACTGAGGCAGTAGAAGATGCATGGTCCCCTTGGTTGTCGTCTTCACAGCTTCACCCCATTTCTTATCAGAGGTGAAAACATAGGGAAGAGACTGGGTGGCCTTGGAGGTGCTCTTTGTAGGAGAGGAACACATTGTACCAAATCACGAAACTCTTGCTGCTGTTTTTATTTAGCACAACACTGCTCTTGTCCTAGCCCCACTGCTCATCTTCCATCACTCTCTGCAAAGTCAGTAACTGTGGTAAACAAAGAGTTGTGCAGAAGGAGAGCAGTCAATGAAGGGGTGGCCATCACAGCTTCAGTTTGCTTACCACAAGGACAAGCTACCAATGCTGGAAACATGCTGAAGTGCAAAGACCTTATCCAGCAGTTGCTAATATCCCAAAGCAGTTTCCCCTTCTGGAATATGCTAAGCTTGAAGAGAAACACTTGTGCAGTGTTCTTGTTTGGGAAGGTCTTAGCACTCAGTTGTGGTGAAGGAAGGTTGGTTAAGCTAACTTGGCGTTGAGCACCTCTAGTATTGTACTGTCCCTCTAAAGCAGCTGAGTACTCAGAAACAGCATTGCTGGCACCTTCAGTGTGGTAAACAGCAGCTGGTTTCTCTAGGGATGGCACAGTGAAATGCCTCTTCACTGGAGACAAAAGGGATATTTGGATGATTTAAATTATAGCCATCTTGGGTTTGAGATATGAGAGAATTTAATGCTGCTATTCCCTGGAATTCTCTCTTTAATCCTGAGTGGTGAATAAGATGAAAGAATTTTCATCTTATATATAAGGGGCAATGAATGGTCAAACTGAAACCCAGGAAGTTCTATCTGAACAAGAGGAGAAACTTCTTCCCTGTGAGGGTGCCAGAACTCTGGTCAGGGCTGCCCAGAAAGGTTGTGGAGTCTCCTTCTCTGGAGAGATTCCAAAGGCACCTGTGAGACATGATCCTGGGCAACCTGCTGTGGATGACCCTACTTTAGCAGCGGGGTTGGACAAGATGATACCCAGAGATCCCTTCCAACGCCCACCATGGTGAGATTTGGAGATTGTGTCATACTAAATCCACTGAAGGAAATCACAAGCAAATAAGCCCATACAGGTAATGTTTTCTATTTATTTATATAAACAATTGCATTTTAAAAACATTCTTGTCCTACAAAAATAAAGTGAAAAACAATTCACAGAATTTTAAATAAATAATCTCAAACATACACATTTATCATGAGCAACTTGAACCCAGCCAAACCCAGCAGGTTGGGTCACAGGTAAGTGACTGTTGAAATGTGGCTGCAGAGTACAAAATGCAGAGTGAACATGATTCCTTTCTGAAGTAGCTCGAATGACATGGTCTGAGGAATTTCTCTTTACCTACCCCAAAATAGCTAGATCTGTCCAGACTTGTCTCCCTTTGACTCTAATCCAAACACTTTTCCTTGTCAATGGCAGAAGGGTGCTCTGAAAATGGATGCGAGTGACAACTGTGTTTACACCATCCAAGTGGTTGTCACTTATAAGCATGTACAGTACTGACCACCTTTTAATACAAGGCCACTGAAATTTTTCCCTTCTTCATGCTTCAGCTAGAACAGCATTTGTTTCCCTTTTTCCTTCTCCCACAGTATTCATAACAAAGACCAGCTCAGATCAGTTGCTAGTATCGGTTGCTACAGGAGATCTTGATTCAGCTGTTGAGGTTAACAATTACAAACTTCCACAGTACAAGGTAATCAGTCTCTACATAAATCAACAGAAGCAGAAGTGACAGTCAAGCTATACTACTGCCAGAGCTGTTACAACTCACGAGCCTCTACCAGTGCTTGAGAGAGTCAGATGAAATACAAAACTCAAGTCCTTTTCCACAAGTAGTCAAGGAATTTTGGGCAGGGGCACAGAATACCAGGTTGCTGCTCTATTCCAGTCTGAAGTGACTTTGTCTTTTTTACCTACAGTTCCCCAGCTGTTTTTATGGGAAGATCATCTTCTACATTTCCTCTCTAGAAATTAAAAAAAGATACCCTTATATGCAAAGTTTGAAGTGCTGGTACAAGATCCTGTGTAACTTCTTACATGCCCAGACAGGACTTGACATTTTAGTGCTGGATCAGGACAACTCTGTCTAGGAAATTTTGTGCTAACTAGCTAGTTTTAATTAAGCTTAAACTGCTTACTTAAAATGCCTTTGTTTATAAGTCATAAACAAAACATTATCCCTCCTCCCCCCAAATAAATAGAACTATAAGTGACCAGTATGGTTTGTGTACATAGACATAAGCTACCTTCAAGGCTTAGTGCCTTGAAGCTTTGTCAGATCTATTCTGTATTCCCTTCTGTGTGCACTCACGCAGTTCCTCAGCTTTCACTGCTCCTCAGTGGTCTGGGTACACAAGCCATACTATAGTCACACCCTTAGCTACAGCTACACTGTCCTTTGTCCTTACAGTGAGAAACTGGAATTATCAGGTAGACCAGGGAACTACAGCTATGAAAAGAATACCAAGACTTTGGACTTACTTTAGGACCTCCCCAAATATGCACAATATAACATCTGTATGAAAATGCAAGTAGCCTTGTAGTGCAGCCTGAGAGACAGCTCTTTCTAAGCTCAGTACCTCATTGTCATCCCCATACACAAATAATACTTCTGTGACATACACTTCAAAACCAAGTAGGATCCAAGAGAAGTTCGATTTTCTTTAAATAATTAAAAAAGCAGAATGCCACATAAAAGTAGCTTTACACATAAAAACAAACACATAAGTTACTACAAGAAGTGCCTTATTTGCAACGAGGGAGAGGTAGTATCAACAAATGCAAAGCATTTTCTGACTTTCCATCAAGAAGTGAGTCTCAAGTATATGTGGTTTTTGTTAATCTTGGGAGTGCTCACACTGAATTCATAATCTTTTCTGGCAGTTTTCATGAAGTCAACTTCTTCTTGTACTTTTAGTTCAAGGGCCTGTTTTCAAGTTTAAGAAGTTGTTGAGGCAGTAACTTGGTTTTTTTAGTGTTAAGTGACCTATCAAGTCAAGAGACAAAAACACCACCAACACCCTTTGTCAAGTATTAAAGTAACATTAAAAAAAATTGGAACCTTTGTCCACTTTGGAATACATAGTTCTGTTACAGAAGATTTTAAACAAGGGATTCACCACTGCAGAGCTCAAACACAGTAAAATCCCTTTTGTAAATGGAAGCCTTACCTGAGTAAGGAATCTAGGGCAAACCCCCACAACAAAGATGCTCAAGTTTTTTTTTGTTTTTCAACACTAAGCCATAAATAGAATAAATTAGGTAGTTAAATAAATAAATAGATGGATTTTTACAACTCAGCAGACCGCTCTTTCAGTAGTAGTGTGGGGTTGATATCTTCCATTGCTGTTTTGGAGGTACTAACATTGATAGTTGCCTCTGTGGGTTCAGGATTTAGGACGTGGAAGGCGGTGAAAGGACAGCCTTTCACATTGTGGCAGATCAGCTTCTGCAAGGAGGCAGTGTTGATGATTTCAAAGCCCACTTTCCCACCGAAGGTGCTAGGCTTCCAGTATTCAGGGGAGCAGATGGCATTTCCCATCAGTCCTTTCAGGGAGAACGGTGCTCCTATCTCTACCATGGTTTCACCGAAGATGGCACCCGGTCGTGGCTTTTCTACCAGAAGGCCTGGGTACAGCTCCATAGCATCAATGTCTCCGTAAAGCTCTTCCAGTTCAGCTGCCATTTCTTTCTCTCCTGTAATTATTGATGAGTACAAACCATAAGTGCTAAAAATAACCTTATTTTCATTGCAAGACTATGCTGTCTTGAGTCCAGTAATAGCACTGCAGGACTCTGTGAGCCATTTTAAGCAAAGGGCCCTTGTTTGTTAGGGAGGATGAGAACTGTTACCTGTAAGCTCTTCAAATGATTTGAATGGTTTCAACATGAAGCGTTTCCTGTACTCGTTCAGGGACTGGTATCTCATTTGTCTGCTTTGGTCAATTGAAGCCTTTGCCACTTTCTGTACAGCAACAGGAACATTTTTCCCACCAGCAACCTATTTAATAAAGATGAAAAGTAGTAAGATCTCCTGATAAGAGCCATGAGGAGGCCGTGTCTTATACTATATGATTAATTTTAGCTAGCTTTATTCTATTCCCTTGTCCCACCTCTGTTTTATGTCTCTACTGGTTAATTAACAACTTAAGAAAGTACCTACCCTGCCAGCGCTCTGCTTGGAGAAAGATTTCACCATGTGGGAAAGGCCATGTTCCAGCATTATCGAGTTGTTGTAGAGGAACTGCTGGAAAGTGTACTCCTGGTTGTGGATCTGGAAGGTGTCAGGCAGAAGGGGGTGCCAGTGGTAGAGAGTATTGAACTCTGCTGCAATTCGGTTCTGGTACTGAAACCGCTGGTTGAACAGCAGCTCAGGATCAAACTTGAGTTTGAAGTGGTAGCCGCTCAAATGTTGCACATAGTCCTCAATAACAATCTTGATTGTCTCTCCTGTTGGTCAGTGAAACAGATCAGAATATTGGTACTGGTTCTGGGAGAACCTTTACATGGTTAGTCTGCTCTGAGAAAAAGTGTCATTTCTGAACTGCTCTTTAAAAAAAAAAATACTGCAGTGACCAGGATAACAAACACCTCAATATTCTGTAATCTCTTCTAGAAAATAATATATTTTATGTGACTAAGAGAAGAGAAGCACTTAAGATCCCAAGAGTTTTTGGCTGTGGTAGAGAAGAGTTTTCTGTAGCCTGCTTCCCCCCGTCACTCCATGGTACACTTCTTTCCATGTTCCACAGCACACAGCAGTGTCTACACTGTGTTCACTTATACAACACTCTGTAGGACATAGGCAGGGGGTAATTAAGACAGCTGGTATCTGAAAGCAACTCAGCTTCAGAGCTGCTTAGTACAGTTGTCTTGGTTTAGTGTTTCAGTCAGTTTGGACAGGGTCTTTTCAAGCTTGGTGTACATCACCATTTAAGCAAGATGAAATACCACTGAACAGACAGCTAGACAGAAGTATGTGGAATTACATTTAACATGACTTCCTCAATTTCAGACTTAATCACAGCCTTTCCTTTAAAGCACACCTGAAATGACCCAACCCAAGAGGGGAAAAAACCCACAGAAAACCCCCTAAGATCTGAGAGCCTGAGGTCATATAGGCTCACATGCTTTCTGAGAAATGGACCTCAGCTTCCTGCCTTTTCACTGTTCTCTGTTTTTCCCTCAGATAAAGGAATTAAGATTCACTTAGATTAGTTTTCTTCAGTTCTGTCCCTAACATAGCTGGCAGGAAGCTGTATCTCAACACAGTCCCAGTGACAGGCCATGAAGGCTCGGATCTATGCCCTCACATGCCAGTTTAAGTCACAGCTTTCCCTTACGACACCCACTGCAGCTGCAGGAGGTAACAGGTAGAAGAGTCATGCTCAGAGAAAGTTAGAGTTGCATGTAGAAGTGACACTCACCTATCAATATGAGTCTAGTAGTTTGGAAGAGCTGCTCATCATCCCACTCAGGATGCTCCTGTTTCAGGATGTCACAGACCCGGTTGTGTTCCCTCAGCCATATTGTTGCATACATCATCAAGCCTGGGACCAAACCAAACACCTCCTGCCCGACGGAAAACTGCAAGTGTTCAGGCACATGAGGAGGGTAGATCATCTCTGCCTGAGTGTCCTTCACTGTTGGGGGATACATTTCTCCATCAATCATCTGCCAGGGGGAGGAAGAAAGAATAAACCAAGAGTTATAAGCTGTGATGCTTATGAGTTAGGCTGTGCTAACTCTGTTAGCACTGACTTGAGGCTTACACTTCAGATCAATCATACCACGAGTTTTAGGAAAAGTATGTTATCTACAAAGAAGGCAGGAATTTTATGGCAAGACCTACCTGGTATTTTAACTTTCCATCCTTTAGCAGTCTCAGTTTAAGCTGTCTCTCCAGAGTCTCTCCATAAATATGGTTCAAGTCAACCTATAAACCAAAAGCATTTGGAACATGAAGGGAACCTGCAGTTTTTGCTATTTTAGGATGCGTCTCACTTCTATGGATGCGAATAGGAGCTCATCCCCTAGCTGTTTACCTTATAATTATATTATTGCTACCTTATAAGTATCATGAACTGATATTTAAGATGAAGCCAAATTATTTCCTGGCAACTGGAGCTATCTCTGCATAAGAGCAAGCTGTTAAATTGGCTATGTAAAAGGCCTCTGTTTAAAGTGTCAGTGGCTTTCTATTATGCAGACAGCTCTTTGTATATACACCTTTCATAGCTTTGCTTTAGGCACACATACACTTTTATTGAAAATCTTTGTCCAAAGGCTGCCTATTCTGTAGATAATGATCTTAAATCCAAGTCTGCTTCTGAAGTTCTTTTTAAACCAAGTTTCTTCAATTAGCAGCAGAAGAGATACTTTACAGCACTGGAAACAGCTCTTTACAACTGATGGGAAGAGTCCAGAAAAGTTCTGGATACTCACTAGGTCTAACAGGCTTTAGGTGAAAGCAGATTCTTAGGAATAATAAAAAAAAGTCAGAGATCACAGTGCAGATATTTCAAACAGAGCCACATGCTTTGCACAGGTGGTTCTGACCCAGGAAGAGATGCTATTGAGTGCTAGAATTTTGCCTAAGGAGAAGTTACAGAAGGGGTAAACCCAGCAGGTTGTGGCAAACAGCACTGTACAGTGTGCACACTGATGTTCCTGTACCCCGACAGCCTGTAAGGCACCATTCCAGATGCTCAGGAGCTCCTCAGAACTCAGTGATGTGTTCAAGTTACAGAGTTACAACCGTACCCCATGGCCAAGACCCTTGGTGAAGCCAGGTCCTTTCTTGTGGTCTGTCTTGAAGAACTGATGAGTGAAGTGCTGGGCAAAGAAGGTGAACATCACATTTGTGCCTTGTGGGTCAGGAATAAATTTTCTCCTTAGCAAAAACTTCTCTACAATCAGCTTTGAATCTGGAAGCTCTTTCTTGCCTGCAAGGGAAAGAAATAGTGAGATAAGACAGCTATGTTTATGCAACACTTAATCTTGTTCCTAACAACAGAAAGCCTTGAGTCTCAATGCATTATTGAAGAATAGCAGCAAATAAATAAGGGACATGATCTGCTCCTCTATGTTCACTTTCTTGATTTTATTAGAAACTTCTAAATCCCCTATTTTTACCATGTAAGTCAATAATGAGAGCTAGAATAGTTATCTTTTAGGTCTTTACAGAGTGTATCCAAAACATGGCTATTCTTAAAGTCAGCTACACTGAAAAAAGGCTATGGTCAAGCATGTCTCATGGTATTTTCTAAGAAAATGAGACAAGTAGGAATTCCTAAAACTGAACATTAAGCATCTGGTTTATTCCTTACCTTTAACTCCCATTGGTGTTGGACAGTCAAGTCCTACCGGCGGAAGGCTTCTTGTGTAATAGGAAAGATTGGAATAAGCTTCCCAGCTTTTGTAACTATAATCACTATTGTAAGTTGGTGGGCTGTCAATCAAGTGTGACCTTGCTGAAAAAAGAAAAAGTTGGGATTTTTAACTGTACATTTTAGTCACAAAAGGTAAATCACAAGGCCAGATATTTTCCATGTATTTTGGCAGCAGTTGTGTCAACAAATTCCACACATATCAGATCTTAAATGGGATTACGGTTACTGAATAACAGCACTGGGTCCTGGATTATCAGGTGAATACAACTATTAATATGAGCACTTCTGTGCAAATTTTATGCTATCAGAATCCTGATTCTATCAAAGATTAGAGCAAAATGCATTTCCTTTTCAGAGCCTGTTTCACACAAGCCTGCATCATGTAGAAAACTTAAGGTTTGGTTAAAGTGCATTTTAGTTTGCTAACTTTATATATGGACCAATACAGTGCAATATTCTGGGGTTCTACAAGTAACTTCTGTCAGTTTAGAGGACTAGAAGAGAGGACTCATACTTACACGTTAATACATATCTCATAATAGCATCTCGTAAGAAGGGAATGTTGTTGATGATATTCCAGGCTCCTTTGAAGTGGGTGAGGATGTAGTGGACAGTATTTGGTGAAGGTTTCAACGTTACCTTCAGCCAGGTGAAGAATTCCGCTGCGAGCATCAATGGAAAGATGATTTTGAGTTAGCTATTGAGAATTATCTGCAGTGCTGGAACTGAATTCTCTAATTTCATTTCCATGAAAAGAGATTTAAGCTACTTACGTGTCGTACAGTTTTCCCCGTAATACCCTGTCCTTGTGCAGTCACACTCATACCGATCAGATCCTGTTGTCATGCATACTCCTCTGTTCTGGCAGGGATTTGAGCAGCAGGGGTTGGCTAGAATGAAACCAAACGCTCCTGTCAGCATCTTGTACAGCAACATCAGTGCCTTCATCTCACCAAGCTCACTTCCCAAACTTAGGTAGGCAATGCCCTAAAGTTTAATGCTTATCAGGAAGACAGAGAGCAAGCATCCATTCACACCAGCCTTTGGGCTGATACAGGCTAATAGTTATTAATAAAAGATTTGGAGTTTGTCTGTGTTTCCTGACCGCAAGAACTCTCCTCAGAAGGGCTGGATTATCTCGCACAGGCCAACAGCAGCCTGACACCCTTTCTACTATACATCAAGCATTCGAGAAATCGCAAGGAAACGTTAAAAAACCAAAAAGCAAGCAAACAAACAAAACCCCCAAACAACTAAATAAGCCATTCTGCAGCTGAACAGAAGAGACATCCCCAGGAAGGGTCCCATCACGCTTCGTCTGCCGCCGGCCCGGCTTCTTGTCCGCAGAAGGGGAGCTGAGGGGACGGGACGGGACGGGACGGAACGGAACTCACCTGCTTGTCCAGCCGCCAGAAGCGCGGCCAGTAGGGCGCAGGGCAGGAGCATATCCCGGCGTGAATAAGGCTGCTGACGGGTTGCTGCTGTTGCTGGCTGTGCCTCTGCGGGTGCTCGGCGCCGAGAACCCAATGCTGCTACCAGGTACGCGCCCGTCTATATATATCCCAGCTCCGGGGGTGAGTCACCGCCTGCCCAACGGAAACAACCACGAAATGGGGGAATGCCTGGCCCGGCCCGGCCTGGCCCGCCCCGCTGCCCGTTCCCACCTGCCGCGGGCCGCGACCCCTTCGCCCGCCCCCGGCTTGCCGTCACGGCGCGGCGGCGCTCTCGTCCTGCCTCCGCTGCGGCGCTTACCGCCGGGAGCCTGGGGAGCACCCACCAGAGTGGGTGGAAAGGGACTGCTGGCTCCCCTCCTCCCCCGCCCCCGGCTCTGTTCGAGTCTCCCGGTGGCCTCGGGAGGAGAAGGAGGCCCCTAAGCACCCGGCCTCGTCCGGTCGCTCTCGGCCGCCGCTCAGGGCAGAGCGACGGGAGCCTTCCGCGGGACTCAGGGCGTTTCGCTTCCGAGCGAGCCGGAGGGATCGAAATTTCTCCCACCCTCTCCCCGGTTTTCTGACCCTACAAAAACTGCTCCATTTCCAAGGGATGTTTTAAACCCGCACCTGCCTGGCCTGAGCTCGCGGCAGGAAACGCACTTCTCTGAGAGAAACTAAGTGCAGGAAAAAGTGTGACCACCAGGCAGAAGATACCAACTGGGCACCACCTGCCAGCGTGCCGTCGGTGTCCTCCTGAGGTTTGGCTTCCCGTCGCTGTCTGACAGCCCTGAGCGCCCTGGAGAACGTGGGGTTGGGGTTGTTAGTGAGGTGTTAATTTCGATATGTTCATTAAAGAAGCAGTTCAGGACTTAGCTCCCCCCAGGGAGAGCAAAAGGAGGTTCTCTGCAGAGCGTTTGTATCACAGATGAATGCACACGGAGGGAAGATGTGAATATCGAGTGTATTGAATTTTATTTCCAAACATATATGTTTCTGAGACCAAATCCCATTATTAAGCATCTTATTTTGAAAGTTTTTGCTTCAAGGTCCCCTCCCACCACTCTGTAGATTGGCTTTGTAAACACATCTTTGCTCATTTCCTTCAAGTGCTGCCCAGATTTTGCCATTTCAGAATGCTTTATCTTTTGGTCATAGCTTATTGTGTTTTAAATCAGTACACACTACTGCTATTTTTAATCTTGGTTGTGCGTGGAAAATGTGTTATGAAACACGTAGGATGTTGAGGGGTTGTGTAACCCTCTGCAGCGTGGTGCTGGGGGCTCACGGCCATCTGCCCATCTTCACCCCCAGTGTCAGCATTGTACACCAATAAAATCTGTGGCTGCCTCAGTAACAAGGAATGTTGAGAGAGATCTCTCTCTTGACCTGATCTTAGTGATCTTGAAATTGATATCGTGAAAAGGCATCTTGAGGTTCGATGCTGATTGTGTTTAAATTGCAAATCAGTGACTCTACAGAAGGTGGATTTGATCCAGTTTAAACAAAAATCTTATTTTTGGCCCAGAAGAATTGTCTTGTGGTTAGTGAATAATTTGTATACATCAACAGTAGGTCATCCTGGATGTTTTAGGGACTGGTGTGTGAACGTCTGTAATCCCATGATTCTTCTGGCACAGGGGAAGGCATATCTTTATATCTTTATGTCTAGATTTTGTATACTTTTATATTTATCTATTTATATATGTGAGAAAGCTACTGGCCTAGGCCATACACTTGATGGCTGTCAGGATCCTGTTGCTGCGTGCACCATAGGTTGTGGCTGCGTGCACGTCGTGGAGCTGTTGCTCACTCTCATCAGGTGTGAAAGGGGCATGTTTTGTTCCTGCATTGCAAAGGTGTCATGAGCCAAACTGACTAATTATGAAACACTAGTAATGCCCAGTGAAACGGAGAATAGGAAGGGGGGTGTGGTATGCACAGCACTGCAGATCAAGGGTCTGGCTTTGTAGATTGTATTTTTGTGTCTGTTTTACACTGATTTTATTCCATCTTACAAAGCTTTTATTGATGCTGTGAGATAAGACTATGCTGAAAACACCAGGCAAGTGAGATGTTATGTTTTAGTAAGATGTATAGGAAAATGGAAATCCAGAAAATGTTTCTAGGGTGTAGAACCAGCAATGATAAGGGGAAATTGTGTGCAGCAAGAGAATGACCCCTAAAATCACAGAATGATTAAGGTTAGAAGGGACCACCAGAGGTCATCTAATCCAACCTCCCTGCTCTGGCAGGGTCACCCTAGATCACGTTGCTCAGGATGGTGTCCAGATGATTTCTGAATCTCTCCACAGAAGGAGACTCCACAGTCTCTCTAGGCAGCCTGGGCCAGGGCTCTGGCAACCTCACAGCAAAGAGGTTCTTCCTCATGTTTAGGTGGAACTTCCTGTGTTTCAGTTTGTGCCCATTGCCTCACATCCTATTGCTTGGCCCCATCGAGAAGAGCTTGGCTCCATGCTCTAGACAGCCTCCCTTCAGATAGTTATACCCATTGATAAGGTCCCCTCGCAGCTCCCTCTTCTCCAGGCTAACCAAGCCCAGCTCCTTCAGCCTTTCCTCAGAAGGGAGATGCTTCAGCCTTTCATCATCTTTGTAGTTCTCCATTGGACTTCCTTCAGGAACTCCATGTCTCTTATACTGACGAGCCCAGAACTGGACGCAATACTCCAGCTGTGGCCTCACCAGGGCTGAGCAGAGGGGGAAGAGAACCTCCCTCGACCTGCTGGCAATGCTCTTGCCAGTGAGAATTAAAAGCTAAATATGCTAGGATTTGTAGGACTCTGGGGATATAGGTAGCTGCTGTTGCTTAAAGTTGTCAAATCAGAAATAATCATAATGTGCAAACTGAGCAGCAGGGCAGAACTTCAGCTGTAGCAGAGGACGCTGCTCCTTGGGAAGCAGCACTCTCTGCAGCTGCAAAAACAGTCAGCATATGTCACCTTCCACCCTGCCCTGCCTATGGCATGGTGGGAGCTTGCTGTGGATCTCATTTTGGCTGGGGAAGGTCAGTTGTGTGCCTTGTAGCTGCAGCAGAATTGAAAGGTTGCTTCAGCTTTCCCAGATGATGGGAAATCAGAGAGACATGGTAGTGCTGTTGTGCTGAAGGTTCTTGTCCCTGCTTCTTGCTTTGTCTATAATGAAGAACTGGTTATATATTGGAACAGGAATTTTTCTTAACAATAACATTGTTTTCTGTGGCAGGACTCACCACCACTCACCAGCAGGTGGAGGTTTTATGCCTCAACTAGCAAGTGTTCTGTGTTTTTTTCTTTTGTTTTTTGCATATAAACCATCTCTGCAAAACAAATTGGTATTTTTACTTCTGTGATAGTTATTGCAAATACCCTTTGGGCCAGATAAAGGCAGCTTGTGGAAGAAAGTAGATTCCACAATATATAAAAGATATAAAGCTATTGGAGTGTCTCCAAAGGAGTCCACAAAGATGGTGATGGCTCTAGAGGGGAAGCCATATGAGGAATGGCTGAAGTCACTTGGTTTGTTCAGCCTGGGGAAGAGGAGACTGAGGAGAGATGTCATCGTGGTTTAGAGCTTCCTGATGAGGGGAAGCAGAGGGGCAGGAGCTGCTGACCAGTAAGAGGAGCTAAGGGAGTGGCACGAAGCTGTGCCAGGGGAGGGTTAGGTTAGCTGTTAGGAAAAGGTTCTTTCCCCAGAGGGTGTTTGAGCACTGGAACAGGCTCCCCAGGGCAGTTGTCACAGCACTAAGCCTGGCAGAATTCCAAAAGCATTTGGACAAGGCTCTCAGGCACATGGTGTGGTTTTGAGGGTTTTCATGGGCATAGACAGGAGTCATTGTACTCAATGATCCTCATGGGTCCCTTCCAACTCAGGACATTCCAGGATTCCTCAACCTCAGTATTTTAACATTGGCTGAGATGTGTGAAGGAGATGATTACCTGAGAGCTGTTTGTTCCCATTTCTGGTTTAGATTTAACTACATCCAAAAGGTCCCATCTAGAATATATCTTGCCTTCACACCTCTTTACTGAGCTCATGTGACCATCTCCCTAAGGAAGGTTTCAGGGCAGTATTGGCAGAAGATAAAGCAATCTTTAAGGATTGATTAGCTTCAGGAATGCCAGTAAAAGAAGGGGTAAGGGAGCAGTACTAGTGAAAATGTCCCCTGGCAATGATGCTACTCCATTTTTGCATTGACTCCTGAAAATCCAAGGCAAATGCTGTTGTTCTAATAATTATGATTCTCTTGAGGTGGCAATTCTCTAGAAGGGAGATGGAGGCTTTGCAAAGTCCATTGTGTGTCTTCTTGCAAGGCACGTACAGCCACAAAATCTTGCCAGCAAATACATTTTCCCCCTGATTATTTTCATTCATTTTACCTGTACCTATGACTGGGTGGGAAAAAGTAGTAAATTTGTCAGTTCTCCTAGTGAGTATTTGCACCCCTGAAGGCAAATTTGGCTCTGCCAATCTGGGAAGTTTCTTAACAAGTGCACATGGAAGTTATACTCCTATATGTAGTGGAATATAAGGTAATATTTTTTTTCCCCTAGGACTAGGAAGAACCCCACATGACCTGTTTTTGGCAAGTTTTAAGGAAGCAGAGAGTATCTGTTGAGGGCAGAAGGATTTACTGAGTGTTACTGCCCTCTTTAGCTGGATGTTTGTTTCTTATTGTATGACATGATAAGTGATGATATGCAGCTCATTTTTGCTCTTCTTCCTGTTTAGGTGATACCCCATATGAGAATAAGCTCTATTAATTGAATAATTTACAATCTAAGCCACATAAAGCTCTGTTTAGTAACTGAACTTTGAAAGGTTAAGATGTCATTAGAAGTTGTTAAACAAAAGACAGGACAAAAATTGATTACACAGAATCCCAGCATGGAGAGGGTTGGAATGGGCTTCTGGGGTTCATCTAGTCCACCACCCCTGCTAAAGCAAGGTCAACCAGAACTGGTTGCCCAGGATCACCGCCAGGTGGTGTTGGAATTTCTCCAGAGGAGACTCCACAACCCCTCTGGGCAGCCTGGGTCAGTGTACAAATATAGGATAAGAGTTCTGGATGTTCTGGAAATGTTCTTGAAAATCTAAGGACTCTTAGGAGGAACTCAATGTCTTTGAGCTTCTTTCACTTCCTTCTAATCAGAAATGTGTTAGGTGAAGTGTTTGGTTGTGTGGTTGTTTTAAACTTTCATGTAATCACCCCCTGGTTTGTATGGCCAGGCAACTGGGCTGCCAGCCCAGTGTCTCTTTATTCTGTGTCCTTAGGGGAGTGTTCTGGTCATTTGGGTCCTGGTTTCATTGATGTTATTCATTTGATTCCTGTAGGTACTGCTGGAAAACAAAATTACTCAATTAGCTTGCTTTAAAACAAGGGAGATTTGCTTATTTTTTTCTAGGCAAATCACAGTAAAAAGGTGCCTTATGTGTGGGGGGTTTCTACACTTCTGCAATTTTGGTTCTGTTGTCTGGATCATGAAATAAATTTGTTCCAGTCAAAACTACCTATGAATAGAGAGTATGTGAGCTCTGGGAATGGAACTGCCTCACACTCCCCAAAAATACCATGGACAGTGATTGGCAAGAAATGCTTGTGCCTGCACAGACCTGTCTGAGAGAGACTGAGGAGCATGTGGCTGAGGAAGGAGGTCAGTTAATTGGGGTAACTGTGGGCATTGATATTGCTAGGGAAAATGGGAGTATACCTTATTATCCAAATTAGTTTGAGTTGGGTTTTTGGTTTGTTATGTTTTGGTTTTTTGGGTTTTGTTTGTTTGTTTGTTTTTGGGTTGGGTTTTTTTTTCCCTGTCCTGGAATTATCCAAAAAAGAAGTGTACAAAAAATAGGCAGATGGCATGAAAAGCTATGGCTGATTTAGGCAAGACCTGAGCAAATTTGGGCTCCAGTTTGTTTTTTTTTTCCCTTTTCAAAGCAGCATGCCTTTGCACTCCAGCTACTGAAGAAGGTACATAATCTATTGGTTGGGTTTTATTTGGAAACCAATGGGAGTTTTGGGGGATGCCTTCCAATATGGAAGATTGCAATTTCTATCATTAACTTCTGCTTGTGGGCAGCTCTGTTCAAGTAACCCTTTCCATGCTTATGGTTTTATTAATATATCTGAGTTCTTGTTTTAATCCTCTGACATTCTTGATAGAATCAGTTAAGAGCCAAAGGCTGGAATGAAACTAAGGTGAAAAGAGTGACTTTACATCAATTTTTACTGGTGAGACAGGGTCTGAACTCGACACTTGTAGGCTTCATCTACATCATTCTGCATCATGGCCAGGTTTCTCCCAGGAAAACCTGTTTGCTTTGCAAATTCTTTGCCAGTTACCTGTATTATAATGTGGCTATAGGGCATCTACATGCTTCTTGGTATGTGGTAAACATCAATTTGTCACAAAACTAAAGAGACAAAGAACTCAAGGATTGCTCATTAGTAACAGCTAAAATATCAGTCTCTACCTTATCCAGAGCATGGTTGAGCTCTTTGCTTTGGGAAGTGACTAGACTCTGAATTCACCTGCTTTTAAATGAAAGTTGGTGAAGGAAGCCTCAGCAGAAGGGCTTCCAGACCTGTCTTTTGTTTTTCAGCTGTAGTGTGTTTGATGATATTATTCTTTTCCTCATTTGCAAAGTTGGTAGTCACAAACTCAGTCCTGCCTGACTAGTTCCTGAGAAATGAGCCCTAAATGACTTAAACTTAGCTTGAAGCACTCTAGGATGAACTTTTTCCAAGGAGTGTAGTCAGATGAAGCATGAAGCACAATGTTTTTATCCCATATGATAGGTTGAGGCAGAGGCAGACTGAAAATTTCATCCTAGCTACTACCTGTCCAATTTTTTTGTAGAGTTTTTGTAAATATTTTTGTAATTCCTCTTTATGGATAATTTAAAGAAAAAGGCCATGAACATAAGCTGTTTGGTTTGGGCAGCTATGCTCTGTGGGTGCTTTTTTTTTGATTTAAAACAATTTTTCAGAGACCTTTGGATACACTTATCTGTGGGCTTTGCCTCCTATTTGAACTGTACCTGTTAGAGTGGAAAATATTTTTCATTGTTTCCTGAATGAAGAAAACCAAGTTTTCTTTCTTGGCAGTTGGCTCTTGAACTAAATCTGTGAGCTTCTCTGCTATTGTGATTCAGTTCTCTGGGTTTTTCTTGCAGCAGAGCCCCTGTTTTTCTCTCCCTGCAGCCTCAATATGCCTTGTATTTCCCATGTAGACATTCGATCACAGCTCTGAGAAATACGTCAGGAGATTTTGTAACTCCTTCCCATGAAGAAACTCCAGATGACATTTTATCTGCTTTTTGTCATCTCACAGAAGGGCTGTAACTCATATTGGGAGAATTGCCTCTGGTATGTCATTTATAGCAAGCATTGCATATCAAAGCAATCCTTCTTTTTTTTTTTTTTGGGTGGAAAACCTCCATAGCAAATCCAGCCATGGAGAGGAGGTTTGTAAATATTGCATTCCTCATTGCAGATGCTGGAATTTTCTGTTAACTACTTCCTGCTTAACTTTCAGTGAATTCTCTCATCCAGTCTCATGCTCTTTTGTTGTGCATCTGAAAGCTGCTCTGTTGTTACACAGCAAATACCATCCTTTGTAATTTTCCATTGCTTTCCAGCACGCTGACATTAAACTGCATAAAGGAAACTCTAGTAGGTTTCACTGAGTGGAGAAGAGTTCCAGCATAATGTTTTTTTACATAAAACACCTGTTTGGGCTTTAAGGTTTATTTTGTTCTATTCTTTAATCCCCTTTCTTACTCAGTTTACAGAAAGTAAACCTTATTTCTGCAAAGGAGAGGATCTTTTTATTCCACAAGAGCATTTACTAGATCAATATACAACAGTGCAAAAACTGCTGTCCCATCTAGTAACCTCTGCTCCTCAGGGTTTTGTAAGGTTTACCGAGAATTCATAGTTTCATGAGGTGAGATGCCTTCAGGCACTGAAAGAATCCCACACATCCTGTGCATACAGCATTCACAGGAGTATTTATCAAATGCAGGAGCTAAACCCAGATGTGATACAGATCTGCTTTTGTCCTTGAACTCCACTCAGAACATTTATCTCTCTGGACCAAATATATAAGTATATATTAATATGAATAATCTGTATTACAGAATCCCAGCATGGTGGGGGTTGAAAGGGATCTCTGGGAATCATCTAGTCCAACCTCCTGGCTAAAGCAAGGTCACCCAAAACAGGTTGCCCAGGATCACCTCCAGATGGCTTTCCAATCTCTCCACAGAAGGAGACTCCACGACCTCTCCTGGCAGAGAGGCTCTTGGCCCCCTCACAGAAAAGAAGTTTTCCGTTCTGTTCAGATGCTATCTCCTGAGTTCCAGTTTGTGCCCAGTGCCCCTTGTCCTGTCACTGGGCACCACTGAGAAGAGTCTGGCCCCATTCTCTTGCCCCCACCCTTTAGGTCTTGCTCTGCATTGAGCAGATCCTCTCTGTGACTGCTGCTCTTCTCCAGGCTAAGTAGCCCTAGGGCTCTCAGCCTTTTCTCCTCCCAGAGATGCTCCAGTCCCCTCAGCATCTTCGTGGCATCTGCTGGACTCTCTCCAGTAGTTCCTTGTCTCTCTTGAACTGAGAAGCCCAGAACTGGAAACATTCCTCCAGCTGTGGCTTCACTAGGTCACAGTAGAGGCAGAGAAGAACCTCCCTTGACCTGCTGCTGGCCACACTTCTTAATGCACCCCAGGAGACCATTGGCCTTCTTGGCCACAAGAGCACATTGCTGGCTCCTGCTGAACTTGTTGTCCACCAGGATTTCCAGGTCCTTCTGTGCAGAGCTGCTTTTCATCAGATCAACCACTAACCTGTCCTGGTGCATGGGGTTATGACTCCCTAGGCTCAGGACCCTACATTTTCCCCTGTTCAACTCCATGATGTTCCTCTTCTCCAGCTCTCAGCCCATCTAGGTCTCATTGAATGGCAGCACTGCCTGACAGGTGTCAGCCACTCTTCCCAGCTTTGTATCTTCTATATTCACAGAATATTATGATCAAACACTGCAAAATAAATTAAAAAAAAAAGACATGCACTAAATGTAGGTTGTACTTCTTCTGATGGAGGTATTTGTCTGATGGGGTGCTGAGTTTTCCCTTGGAAGGCTCTTTGATTCATGAGGCTGTGCAGAATGATACAGTTCTGTGGGCAGTTGGAATCAGCCATTGACTGTGCAGAGATTTATTAACTCGGGCAGTTCATTGTATACTTCTGTCCTGAATGCAATACTTAACAGAAGAATTGGGATATTTTTACCATCTGAAGTACCTGGATGTAAGATCTCTTCAGGATTTTCCACTCTCTTAGCTACAGATGAGTTTTCATCAAGGTCTAGTACATCACATTTTCTATATATAAAGCTCAAGTGTGAATGATAATAGCAAATGCTTAAGCGCACAGTGCAGTAAGACTTTTTGTTAGAACTTCATCTTCAGTACATGGCAGGACTTTGGTGATCAGAAGCAGAACCTCACAAGGAGCTCATCTAATAACTGTCAGCAGAGATTTGTTTTGATGCAAGTCTATGGAAGCATGAACTATCCTCAATTTGTTTTCAAACAGAATCACAGAATCCTGAAGGTTGGAAAAGACCTCCAAGATCAACTGTCACCACCATGGACACCAGGCAAATGTTGCCAAGGTTGCTGAGCAGGTTGCTCTGACACTCCTGTGATCAGCAGATTTTTGAAGTAATTCTGTGAGGGGTTGTGGTATGATCAAGCAGAGCTTGTTAGGTAACAACATTCAGTGCTTTGAGAAGGGGGTGGCTCCCCACTGCAACCTCTTGTTGGGAGCCTTCACTCAGCACCCACAGAAGAAGATGCCATCAAGGTATATTCTTCATGGAGGGCTAGATGTGGATTAAAATATTGATATTAAGATGTTGAGTTCATTAAAACTGAGTCTAGCTGTTGACAGCTGGGAGGCCAGAGGAGTCATATGGTGTCAGACAAACAAACGTTCCATGACACAGATCTCCTGGGAGCCCTTTGGGATGGAGAGCTGACCGTGCCCGTGCAAATTACAGTGGGAGCTTGCACTGGGGTGGGGAGGTTCCTGGAGCAGATTATGCCCAGTGCAGGCTACCCAAACTCCCAAGTCTCCTTTCTAGTCATCTCCATTTCCAGAGTTCAGTCAGGAGTGTTTTCCAAGATTCTTGTACTGCCTTGGCACTTTGCCTCACTTCCAACACACTGCCACAATTAATGAACGGCAAGAAATCAAGACATAAAAGGGATGAAATGATATTAAATGAGCTGGGCACTGGTGAGGGAAAAGGACTTGAGTACCAGATAAAAAACTGTTCCCCATGATCCTTTTCCTTAAAAGGCCTCTAGAAATTCAAGTGATTGGTTGCTTGCTGTAATTATTTGTAGTTACCAGTGGGAATTTCAGGCACTTTAAGAAATATTGGGAATTCAAATTACTCAGGTCACAACAAGAGTTTTAATCCAGGTAGTATCTGCCAAGAAAAAGTACAACTCAGGAGAGAAAATCTGGAGAAACTCCTGTTTCTTTCAAAGTGAAATTAGATGATTGTGAAGGAGACATCACATCATGTTTTGTCTTGCCAAGACATATGACTCTAAGCAAAGGCAAATCATTTAGAAATTGTTCAAATGCTTTTCTGTGTTAAGAGACGGACAATTATGTAATGGCACAAAGAACCGGCTGGTTCCTGGGGCTTGAAAGCAAGGCTCCAGGAGAAAATAATACCATGGCTATGCTCAGCAGGAAAGAAATTCTGGCTGCTTTTAATTTCTTTTTCTTAGAATTTTTGATTAAGGAAAGTGTTTAATCATCAAGCATATAAAAATAGAAAATAATTAAGACGATGCTGAGGGGACTGGAGCATCTCTGGGAGGAGGAAAGGCTGAGAGCCCTGGGGCTGCTTAGCCTAGGGAAGAGCAGCAGCCCCAGAGGGGATCTTCTCCATGATGAGGAAGACCTAAAGGGTGGGGGCAAGAGAATGGGGCCAGACTCTTCTCAGTGGTACTCAGTGACAGACCAAGGGACAGTGGGCACAAACTGGAACCCAGGAGGTTCAGCCTGACCAGGAGAAAAAACTTTTCTGTGAGGGTGACAGAGCCCTGGCCCAGGCTGCTGAGAGAGGTTGTGAAGTCTACTTCTGTGGAGAGATTCCAAAGGCACCTGGAGGACATGATCCTGGGCAGCCTGTTTTGGGTTACCCTGCTTTAGCAGGGTGGTTGGACTAGATGATTCCCAGAGATCCCTTCCAGCCCCCACTATGCTGGGATTTCGGGATTCTGTGTGACACAAACACTGCAATGGCTGTAAGAGATCAGACCCACAGCCCAGCTAGTTCAGTGTCTGTCAGGGAAAACATGAGACATTTCCTTCTGGTGCTTGGGCTGTGTCGTAGGTTTCAGCCTGTATGCTGCAAGCAGAACGTCATTCACTCATTGTTTCTATTTGTGTGTTAGGGAATTGGGACCCAATGAACTGTACTGCTGCTGGGCACCTTCTGCCTGTAGGAGAACCCCTCTACAACAAGAAAACCAGGCAGTACCTCCCAAAAGGATGCTCTCTTCGGTAAGAGTGTGTGTTTGATTTGTTCCGCTTTCTGAATTGTCAGTGTACAGGTTAAAGGGCTAACTCACATCCAGCTGAGCACCTCGTTGCTGTTGGTAAAGGTAATGCATGTGATCCTCTGAACAGTTCATTTCTTATCGTACTCCACATGATTCCTCCTATATCATGAATATTTATGGTATTTCTTTGTGGCACAATTGTAAATTTGGCTTAATATTGATGTGACTTCACTTCCACCATTTTTCTGTTTATCCAGAGCTGGTCTCTGAAATATTTTTTTGGATTTATTTCTCATTGTAGCCCTCAGTAAAGAGAAGATAAATCATACAAACCCAACTGAAAATATTTCAGCTTGTCTCTCGGTGAAGAGAAGATAAATCATACAAACCCAACTGAAAACACTTCAACTTGTCTTGTGCAGTTGTTTCCACCAGCTGTGGAAATTCTGTGCTGGTGCCACCCTGTGCCTTGCTGCGTGCTCCTCGTAGGTAGTTCATTAAGTAAATGAGGGCTTTGCAACATGTTCTGGCAGCGCGTGTTATTTTGGGTTTGTGTTTCACATAGCAGCTTTCCTGGGATTGTTTTGGAGAGAGCTGCCAGAAGCCTGGGCCAGTCAGCCCTCAGCTTTGGCTGGAGGCCAGGTTTAGTTGGAAATAGCAGGGTATGTTTCACCATTATAGAGTTCTCTCTGGGGAGTTAATTTTGTGCTGGTCCTCCCAAGGAGCCCGTTGCTTCTTTGAGCCACCACCAGTTCCTTTGAAGTGACTGGTTCCAGACCACTCCTGTGATAGACCTTCAAGGGTTGCAAGGTCAGCAGATTGTGGCGGGGCTGATGGGGATTACCATTCCCTGCTGCCTCCCAGTGAGCTTCTCTGCTTTGCCTGCAGCTCCTTGGGAGTTTCATCTCTTGCTGGGAAAAAACCCCCACCACCTGACATTCTGCAGTGTGTCTGTCTTTCCTCTTGATTTGATTTTTGTAGGGAAGGGCCACAGTTCCTATGCAAATAGCTCCCCCATGACTCTAACCACAAACACAACTCCCAGAAGGCTCCTCCACCCTTTCTCCTGGACTCAGTGAACTCAGATGATTCTGGGTCAGGCCCTTGGGCATCTTAGGGTAGCTGTTAAGGGAAATGTGGATGTGGCAAGCAAGACCTTGTGAACTTCCTCTCGGTGAACTCATTCGAAATAGCTGCTGCTCCTGCCTGTGTCAATTAACTATGGAGAGTTTCACGCAAAGGTGTTGGAACTTAGCTCTTGGGGGTTTTGAAAGGTTTATAGACTTTCCAGAGGGTAGGAAAGAGGAGAAATATTTATGTGTAGAACATTTTGTTGTTTCACTTGGCTGGTAAGGATGATTAGCCCCCTTGCCCAAGGCTCCTTGTCCCCTGCTCTTTAACACTAATGAATGTAAATGACATAAAGGCAGTACTGTGAGAAGCCATACATTATTGTCACACAAAGAGCAACACCGAATGGGGAAGAAAAACCCCCAAGAAATGCAAAGCACTTTGCACAGCAGGAATTACTAGGTGATCCAGGCAACATCCTTCTGCTGTTTGCTGCACTTCACTGTGCATACAGCATTGTGGTATCAGTCGATTTATTACCTGCTCCCAAACAAGTCTCTGCAGCTCCATGGAGATTTACATTGCAATGTTTTGGATTCTTGATGAGCCTTACCCCGAGGATGGAATGTTTTAGTGATTGCCAATTACCTGGAGGTCCTCCTCAGCACAAGGCAGTATAATATTAATGTGAAATAAAGAACTTTTGCACAGTGTCAAAATCTGGACAGTTAAAATGTTTGTGGTGAGCAGGAGCGAAACTGGTCTGGATGCAGAACTCTGTCTTCCACTCCAGAAGGTTTCTTACACTGCTGCCAGCCCAACAGCTGGATAACACTTACCTAACTCTGACTTGGAACCAGTTCCTATGCAAAAACTATCACTTTAAGCTTGCAGTCACCAAAAGTAGCATTGATTGGCATAGCGATAGCCTGTTTGGATTTCATCCAGGTGAAAATTTGAAAACCTTCCCTTTCCCAGAGTGTTCTGGTTCCAGCTTAATTAGGAGGGTAATTTTAATTGTCCTTTTGCCAAATTGTTCCTTTTTCTCAGATGCTTAACCAAAATACTAATTGTTAAAACATGCTTTTTACCACCTGGCATAGCTATGTCCTCGTCGTAAGGCAAATCTTTTTCTCTTGCTTTGAATTTCATATTTCTTATGGCCATTTTAAAACATCTTTTTAAATTATCAGTATCAGTTCTGCTTTTGGGATGGAGTGCTGAGCACTGAACTCTAATCCCTGTTATCCCCAAGGTCAGGCAGTCACCAACTGCTAGGAAAGCTCGAGAAATGTCTTTCAATAGAGTGATCTCTGCCACAGCCATAGTCACAGCCAGGTCTGAAAGGGATATTTGAAGCTTGCAGCAAACATTGTATTCCACATTTGCATCGTTTTTGTTTAAAGTACAGCACTGTTTTTTCATGAGTGTACACAAAGAACTTTGTTTTGACAAGAGCAGAAAGTATTTTGGTCCAGCCTGGCTTACAGCCTCACCTCTCTGCTCATTCCATGCATTTCTCATAGATTAGAAGCATGGTTCCTGGGCCATGTTTTTTATCTTATACATTTTATCTTTTTTTTTATATACATATATTATAGATATGTTTTTTTCAGCTGTTTGAATCAATACTGGAAGACAAAAGGTGTTTGGGAAAACATGAAACACAGAAGCTGGACAGACAGGTTTTTGAGAAAACTTGCTGTTATTTTATGTCCAAGAGCACATCTAGAGCTGGAGAACTCTCACAGTATGGCAGTGTTGCATGGTTTTTCAGGTACAAGGTGAATTATGGCCAGAGAGCTTCCCAACCAGCTTTCATGGGTTTGTGTAATAACCCACATAAAGCATTTCATTGTGTCTTGTACTGGATGGAGGATTTGGAGAATTCCTCTCCTCTTGTGCTCACAAAAGTTATGGAACAAGAAACTGCCAATGTATTTGATGTTAATGTGTGCCTGATTCCTTTGATGAATTTTGTTGGCCAAGCTGATTTATTTGCTGAATTAAGTATTACTTCAAAAGTAAGTCTTTGCTCCTGCTAACTTGAGAACAAGAGTCATCATTTATTGACTTCAACACAAAAAGGAGTAGATGATAACCAAAATCTCTTTTCCTCCCAAACTCCTAGCTTGTACCCTCAGCTTTCTTCACTGAAAAAAACCCTAGAAATGCCTATTATGAGAGTCAGTATATATATATATGTATGTATGTATAAAAACCTGTGGGGGGGGGGAACCAAACCAAACCAAAACCAACCCAAACTTTATTTTGCTAACTTCAAAACCAAAAGGTAATAATTAATGTTAAGGTAAGTAACACTAACAGAGCTACATATTTTGTATAGTTACTATAAAGCAACATTAGGCAAGTTATGTAACAAATTTGAATGGATGTGCAAATCCCAGAGGGAATTAATCCTAAAATAATCCCTACAAATTCTACTGTTGCTACAGCCATCTTGTTCTTTGAGTTCACACCACCTCCCTTTGTCTCTATGGCGTGACAGGGCATGGGAGTTGTACGAGAGAAGCTTGTTTGCCTTCTCCAGTTACCAGAGCTGTTCAGCTCACAGAGGTTGTCAGAAACCCCACCTCTTGAAAAGCCTGAGGATTATAGTGAGCTGCCAGCTCTGCAACACCACATTATTCTTGTGCAGCTGGGGTAGTGTCTTCAGTTCAGCTTTTGGGCTATTGTTAACAAACAATAGTTGATCATTTTTGGCTTACTGTTGTTCTTTTATCTGTTTGACAGCCCAGAAAATATGGGTGAGAACTTAGCGAGACTGAAAGTGATCACCTGGTTGTAGGTTCTCCTCCTGTTGTCTTCCTGTTTCCTTTCCAAAAATGAAAATTGTTGGTTTTCAACATATTTGCCAACTGAAAATGCACAGCACCTTGCTTTCAGCTGGATGTGTACATGTGCATGATTCAGATCCCTTTTGGCTGCTAATAGTCTCAAACTTTCTGTCATTTGTGACCAAGTAGAAAGCATAATATTAGAAAGTGAATAATTACTTTGTGTGTTCCTAGTTTGTCACAAATTTCCATGTTGCCCTCTTGTGTGAGGCACTGCATTTTCATGGTAAGCTTTCCCAGGGATGTCCCTGAAGAAATGTAACACTCAGGATGAATGAACCAGTTCTTCTAGAACGGGAAGAAGGGTGACTTTGAGATTAAAATTAGGCTTTTGTCATTAGCTTCATGTGTAACCTGCTGGTAATCTTTCAGGCTCCTATGCCAAATCCCTAAGTGCAGCAGAGGAAGAGGACTTGTTTGTGGCCTTTGCCTTGTCTTCTGGGCAGGGGCAGTCTTCTGAGTTCCTGTGAAATTCAGTATCCCTGGATTGCAGCATCTGTGAGAGTCTCTGGTGTGATAAACGGCAAATAATCGTAGAATTGCAGGCTGGTTTGGGTTGGAAGGGGCCTTTCAAGGTCATCTAGTCCAACCTCTCTGCAGGCAGCAGGGACATCTCCAACTAGATCAGGTTGCTCAGAGCCTGATCCAATCTGACCTGGAATGGTTCCGGGGATGAGACATCCAGCACCTCTCTGGGCAACCTGGGACAGTCTCTTGCCACCCTCAGTGTAAGAAATGTCTTCCTTCTCTCTAGTCTAAATCTCCCTCTTTTAGTTTCAAACCATCACCTCTTGTCCTGTCCCAACAGGCCCTGCTAAAAAGTCTCTTCCCATCTTTCTTTTAGGCCTTTTAAGTCCTGCTAGGCTTTAAGAAGGTCTCCGTGGAGCCTTCTGTTCTCCAGCCTGAACAACCCCAACTCTCTCAGCCTGTCCTCACAGCAGAGAGCTTCCAGACATCACATGATTTTTGTGGCCTCCTCTGGACTTGCTTTCATGAACAAGATGGATTGAAGTTTTATGGTTGTAAACTCTGGACATTAGGTGTGGTTTAAGCTCATTGGATTGACTCTCTTTATACATTTTAAATTACAATAGTTTTTCAGGTCCCTCATGATGCATCCTGAGAAAGGATCTACAACCATAATTTTACTTGGAGAGAAATTTCTGGGAAGTGCTGAACTAGTATAAATTTTAAATGTAGATAAATACTGTAGTGGATATATGACTGTTGTGTCACTAGGTCTGACAGGTGTAGGTGTGATTTGATGACTCAGAATTCTGTCTAATTTGAGGTATTTCTGTTCTAATAGCAGCACTAGGTGGCACACAAGGTCAGGTCAGAGTACCTTACTTCAGGAGCCAGGCTTTACCTGCTTCCTGGGATCACCAGTTGAAATGACTGCACTGAGCCTGTGGCTCACACTTCAAGGCCTCTTGCCATCTATTCTTCACCACCTCTCTGGGCAGCCTGGTGTCTCACCACCCTTAGTGTAAAAAAATATCTTCCTCCTCTCTAGTCTAAATCTCTCTCTTTTGGTTTAAAACCATCACACCTTAACAGCAAGTCAAGCAGTAGAGAGCATGGAGGTAAGCAGAGTCATCCTTGAAGCTTTTAGCTGTATCTTCTATCTGTTTCAGTGAAAAAACACAGAACAGTGGCATTTATGTCTCCTGTATGTGCCTGTCACTAACTGAAAGATCAGATTTCCCTAGTCCTTCAGGCAAAAAAAGTCAAAGGAGTGGCTGAGCAGGATCCCAGCTAGGAAGCTATGAGGTGTCAAGACAAGTTAGCAGATAAATCATCTGGGAGAAAAGCAGAGGATTACAGCTGACAGCCTAGTGAAGCCATCTTTCCGCATGGGGAAGAGCTGGACGGGACTGTGTCCCAAGAATTGCAGCCTTTGGGGAACATTAGCAAGGAGAAAATTGAATCCAGAATCAACAAGGACTCAGAGAGTGATGTGTCAGCAGACATGAGGATATCTTTTGTTACAGAGAAGAGCAGCTGTCATTTCTGAATGACAGAAAGTGTCATTCTTAATCCTCCAGCTTCATTAACAAGAGTTTGTTAAAGCAGAGCAGGTCCTGATGTATAGAGAAAACCTCAGCTGGTAAGTTTTTCTCCTTTTCTCTTAGTTGTGAGTAATTGATATCATTCACTGTGTTGCAGATTGTGTTTGCCTTGCTTTATGGGCATGGTACTGGCTCATACCATACTGGACAAATGTACTTCTAGAGACACAGAGTGTGTGTCTGTCTGTATGTGGCACATCTAACCGTACCAATGTAAATTACAGGATTTTCTGAGAGTCCAATGTGAAAAAATACCTTGGTGTGTCTGAAACTCTAGACCTGATTCCAATCTGGAGAAGAAATCCATAGTATGTTATTTTATAGAATCATGGAAGAGTTTGGGTTGGAAGGGATCTTCACAGGTCATCTTATCCAACCCCCTGCAGTCAGCAGGGATGTCTTCAACATGAGCAGGTTGCTCAGGGCTCCAAACAACCTGACCTGGGATGGTTCTGGGGAATTTCTGAAAGGTCTGGCTGTAGTTAAAATTTTAGATAAAATGTAGATAAAATCTTGAGATGAACCATCTTTGGATCTTGCAGTCATCTCAGTTTAGGTGTAGATTATTTCAAGCTAATAAAGCAGGTGATTCACATGGATGCAGAGGCTTTATGTGGTGCTGATGGTTTCAGAGTGTCACCATGCTCTGTGGGCACCAGAGAACTGTTGCACTCAAAGAAGGTAAAATTAATGATGGCAGATGGATTTCCTGGCCTTCCTTCTCATCCTTTCCTCCTGCATTTCCATCCAACCTGTGGATGAGAAGGTGGCACAGATCTTTCTCTAATTTGGGAAGGAAGTGCAAGACAATCTGCCTGTGCACTGGGCAGCATCATCTGAGGCATTGCATAATGCAATCAAAACAAACAGAGCTATTCTGGCAGTGTCAAATTGGCATGGAAGAGGAGCAGTGTGCTTGGCTAGAACAAACAGTTCCCTTATTAAGAGACAGAGCAAGCACTGGGGTGTCCTCCTTGAGATTCTTGCAATTCTCTGTACTAAATTTAAATTGAAAAGATAATTTCCATTTAATTGTTAGGAAAGGAGCAGTTAGATTTTTCTTCCTAACCTTTCCTTGCTGATGACCCTCTGTCTCTGCTGGACTACTATTTTCTCTCTGAGTCATGACATCTGCCTGGCAGGTGAAGAAAACCTACTGTGGATGTATGCAGCTTAAAAATCTACTGATAACAGGTATTCCTAGTGTGGAATAAGGGTGCAGGGAGCAGGAGTTAGTGATTTCTACTCAAGATTTTGCTAAGTTGCAGGAAGAACAGGTTTACTTTGGCAACCAGTGTTTTCTGACATTGAGGGCAAGAGCTGTTAACCTGGATTGATAAACTGAGTTCAGCTTGAGCTGTCACATTTGATACCTTCAGAAATGTTAGAATTGTTGCTCAGTTCTTAGAAACACTTTCAACATCTGGATACTTTACATTGAGGCATAAAAATTTCAAAATAAAAATGTCTAGGGCGCAAAGGTCTGGACCAGATGTATTTTTTAGGCTTAAAAAATGAATCGAACTTGCAAAACTTGAGATATTGTTTGGTTCAAAATGCTACATGATACCCAGGAATAATAATCTACCCCTCCAAAATTCTAAAATTCCTTCTTAAGGGAGTTTTACAAAGCTAGTGGCTGAAGAGATGGCAGCATATTATAAAGCAGAGTGTGAGTGAAACATTGTCCAAAGGAATAAAAAGGAAATTCTGTCATCTCAAGTGCAAAACTCCTTGAAATTTCCAGTAGACTGGTAATGGGCTGAGGAAATAAACCAAAGGCAATCCAATGGTCTCCTTGCAGCAGTAACTTCCCAGTCAGTTGTTATTAGTAAGTTAATTGGTTATCTCTAAGTGATAATTAAATTTTGGACATTTGGAAAAGAAATTGTAATGCTTGAACTACTTTGATGAGGACCTGGATTATTTTTCAACTGATAAACTGATTACTAATGGTGGCTTCCTAAGAGGGTTTTGTATTCTTCTGAATTTGTGCCAATACAAAAAAAACCCCCAACTTTAAAGACATGGTAATATTTTATTATGGTTTTCCTCTACTGCTGATTTTAAGCTTCCAGTGTATGAAGTGTGAGAGAGGTCTGTATATGGAGAAGCCTGACATGACACTGTATGGGAGGAGATTTGTGAGGATAGAAAGGCACAAAAATGAACATACAGTAATGAATAGCTGAAGAAATCAGGACAAAGATACACTAACTGAAATTCAGGATAGGGGAAAAGCAAACAGCTACATCCAAAAGAAAACAATCTGGAAAGTATAGGAAAAACAAGGAGAGAATTATGTCTCTGAAGTTCTGGTGTACCAATTCACAGCAAGTTTATTACAGCTTCCCTTAACAATCCAGTGTAAGCTTGAGGTTGGTCCCATCACATACCAGAGTGGAATGTAGTAATTTTTTAGTGCAGTTGGACCTAGATGATGGCAGTTGCTTCTGTGCAGCAGACAACTGGGAGAAGTTCAGAGCAAACCCAGAAATACAAAAGGTAAGTGGCTGGAAGGTTTGGGTTATGAGAAAGGGTAGTAAAGTAGTTAAACACACTGTGTAACTTGGCTCAATGACAGGAGCACACTCACATCAAAGATGTGAGTTGAAATGGAACCTCCTGGGTTCTAGTTTGTGGCCGTTGCCCTTGGCCTGTCACTGGGCATCACATCCTCCTGCCCCCATCCTTTAGCTCTTGCTCAGTGTTTGTCAGATCCCTGCTGGGTCTGCTCTTCTCCAGGCTAGGCAGCCCCAGGGCTCTCAGCCTTTCCTCCTCCCAGAGGTGCTCCAGTCTCCTCAGCATTTTTGTAGCCTCTGCTGGACTCTCTCCAGTAGTTACTCTCTCAGTGGAGAGCTATCTATGGACATTGGAAGGGTATATACAGGAGGATGAAAGGAGAGTTTCAGGTGTCTTTAAAAATAGCAGGGAAAGTAATGGAGGAAGCATTCATCTGGATAAAAGGGGGGAGGAGGAGGTCCTTTAACAGTGATGTCTCACAGGCCATCACATTCCCTCTCTGGGAAGCAGTGGAAACAAGTGTGTGCTGAGCAGCAGGAGAAATGGGGAGGAGGTGGCCTTGTAGGGAGAGGCAAAGCAGGCACAAACAAGCGGCAGGAGAGGGAAAAGCGGCAATAGTCTGTTCTCTCCTCTTCTCAACCATGCTTGGCTGCTCCTCCTGTTACTGCACTGCAGCTGACTTCTGGAGGACACCCCTTGTGCTGAGCACTGGTGGTTTCATCTATGAGAGCCTTTCCAGGTCCAGCTTCTGCAAATGTTTTATCTCAGCGAGCGAGAATTCATTGAGTCCTGCTTAGAACATGCATTCCATATGAGTGACAGCAGATCTTTCGTTAGCAGCCCTTTTCTTCAAGTGATTGGTAGCAAGGAGCTCTGGTGTGAGGAGAGCTTGAGCTGAGGGCTGGCCTGGGACCAGAGGGATGCATGCCCATCCAGAATAGTCATGGCAAGAAATGCCCCAAACCTACAGTGACACCAACTAATCATGGAGTCATTTCCAAAATTGCGCTCTTCTGGATCTGTTGTTTAGTTATATTCCTAATGGGCCAACGGGAAAGAAATCAGAAGGCTTGAGAACATAACTGGAAAGATGAAGTATGAGTGGAAAAGGCTCATGGCAGAAGGATTTCTTTGGTGACCTTTACCCATTGGTATTGTTATAATAAATTCTTAGGAAATGCACCTAGGAAATTGGTTTTTTGAAACAAATAATGGCCTGAAAGAGCAGTTTGCAGCCGTAGGCAAAGCTTAAAACCAAAGACGTAGCTAATTAATCATTAACCACAGTAATGATTTGTTTTCAACATTTTATTATAAGAAAAGCAGTGTTTTAATGTCATGCCTGAGAATTATTACTCAAGCTTTAGAAATTTCTCCTGGTTAGGCTTAGGATGGCTTACACATACAGAATGGAGAAAGGATTTTGTCTTGAAAAAATGAATGTGTGGACATGAGAATTCATTCCCCTGAGGGAAATGCCAGATCCCATGGGAATTTGAATGAATGAAGCAGGAAGCCATCTATGACCCATTTCAGACCAACATTTAACTGTACAATTAAAATAAAGCATATGCTTAAATTTCTTTGACGTCAATGAGACTTCAGCAGGGCTTATGTGATGTCGTGAATGGAGAAGCTTCCATCACCTTATGCTTTTGCTGACTTAAATCTGGGCTAAACCAGAAGTCCTTACTGCCTATGTGGTCTTTTATGTGGTGTTAAAATTCTACTGTCAAATATGTGCACAATAGAATAAAATAGAATAAGTCATATTAAGAACAGGAGCCGAATTATTTATTGCAACTTTTTGTATAGCTTTTGCTTAATTTTCTAGACAGGAAGCTTCAGTTGGAGGCATACAGAAAGCTGTTTCATTAGGGAAGAGGCAGCAGGGAACAGTTTTACATTCATTGGATTAGATGTTGTCACAGAATGACAAAATCCCAGCATGGTGGGGGTTGGAAGAGACCCCTGGGGATCATCTAGTGGTCCAACCCCCTGATAAAGCAGGGGCACCCAAAACAGGTTGCCCAGGATCACCACCAGGTGCCTTTGGAATCTCTCCACAGAAGGAGACTCCACAACCTCTCTGGGTAGCCTGCACCAGGGCTCTGGCACCCTCACACCAAACAAGTTTCTCCTCCTGTTCAGATGGAACCCCCTGGGTTCCAGTTTGTGCCTAGTGTCCCTTGGCCTGTCCCTGAGTGCCACAGCCCATCATCCTCTTTCCCCCAGCCCTTTAGCTCTTGCTCTTCATGGAGCAGCTCCCCTCTGGGTCTGCTCTTCTCCAGGCTAAGCAGCCCCAGGGCTCTCAGCCTTTCCTCCTCCCAGAGATGCTCCAGTCCCCTCAGCATCTTCGTGGCCTCTGCTGGACTCTCTCCAGTAGTTCTTTGCCTCTTGAACTGGGGAGGCGAGAACTGGACCCAGGAACCCAGATGTGGCCTCATTAGGGCAGAGTAGATGAGGAGGAGAACCTCCCTTGATCTGCTGCTGTTCACCCTCTTCTTAGTGCACCCCACATCCTGCCACATGAGAAGAAAGGGAACAGTAGCCAACAGGGAAACAGGGGTTTTATTCTGATAAGCATAATGCTGGAATAAGCTCTGTGTTCTTGGCATCCAGTTAGAGGGAATGCTGATATGAACTGTGCTGAACTTGCTGTCAGGTCTGGTTTGCTGCTTAGCAAGAAGAGTTGTGCTTGCTGAGGTTGAGTGTTGATAACACTTGCTGAAGGCTGGTAATGATTTATCTTACTTCTGTAGTTTAACAAAACCCAAACAAGAAGAACAATTTTGGAGAGTGGTCTGGGCCTGAAAACCCAGAAGTAAATAATGCAGCTGCAGGTGAGGCAGAGTCATAGAATCACAGACTGGTTTGGGTTGAAAGGGACCTTTAAAGGTCACCTATAGTCCAAACCCCACTGCAGTGAGCAGAGGCATCTTCAACTAGATCAGGTACCTGGTCTATGGTTAGTGTTGCTTTCACAAGTGCTGCTATGCAGAACTCCACCAAATACAAGGAAGAACAAAGAAATGGTGAATTCTGGAAACATTTCAAGCATAACAGCTGCTTTTTTTCTTTTATTTTCTGCTTCTTCACTGTTTCTAATAACTTCCATGCTTGCTTTGCTTGTCACCACAACAATCTTCACTGGGGTCTTTATGAGAGTACCAAAATAGTCTGTCCACTGTTTTTCTCATGTGTTTCATTCACTTGGCTGCTTCTCCAAGTATCCTGCCCCAGGACTATGTGTGTCCTTCTGCCTGTAATGGGCTGCTTTGTCTTATGGAAACACTCTACTCTCACATATTAACAAAAATAGAGTTTATATTTAATCTGTAATTATTTTTTCTTCAGCTGTTTCACTTGGCAGCTTCTCAGGAGTGAACCTTGCTGTACTGATGGTAAATATGGAGTTATATCCCTTAAGATAATTCAGTTTGTGAATATCCAGGAATGCAGAGAAGCATAATGAGTGAGGACTAAGCTGTTGCACCCACTTAGTTATTAATAAAAGGGATTATTCTATCAAATAATAATATCCTCTGCTAAGTCATGTATAAGGTTTGTTTATTTGGCAAATTACTGTATTTTCTTTTCCAGTAGATAGAGATATATGCAAGGGACAAGGGTTTCAGCCTGTCCTTTTCCAGGAAAGAAAGCTGTTTTTCTGGTCTTCTGCAGTCTGATTTTTGGTTCTCCCCTGAGGCTGTGGGTAAATGAGTCTGGCAGTTTAAAGGAAGGATTATGGAGGGAGACCTTCCCAGAAGAGTGAAAGACCATATCTAGAGGGAAGAGAGCTGCCATGAGCTGACTGCGACTTCATTCAGTGCCACCTCATTATACTGGTCAGTACTGTACACTGGTGAAAGTGTGCAGTAAAGCATTAAGAAGTGTGGCCAGCAGCAGGTCGAGGGAGGTTCTTCTCTGCCTCTACTCTGGCCTAGTGAGGCCACAGTTGGAGGAATGTTTCCAGTTCTGGGCTTCTCAGTTCAAGAGAGACAAGGAACTACTGGAGAGAGTCCAGCAGAGGCTAGGAAGATGCTGAGGGGACTGGAGCATCTCTGGGAGGAGGAAAGGCTGAGAGCGCTGGTGCTGCTTAGCCTGGAGAAGAGCAGACCCAGAGGGGATCTTCTCCATGCTGAGCAAGAGCTAAAGGGCTGGGACAGAGGCTGGGGCCAGACTCTGCTCAGTGGTACTCAGGGACAGGCCAAGGGACACTGGGCACAGACTGGAACCCAGGGGGTTCCATCTGAACAGGAGGAGAAACTTGTTTAGTGTGAGGGCGCCAGAGCCCTGGCACAGGCTACCCAGAGAGGTTGTGGAGTCTCCTTCTGTGGAGAGATTCCAAAGGCACCCGGAGGTGATCCTGGGCAACCTGTTTTGGGTGCCCCTGCTTTATCAGGGGGTTGGACCACTAGATGATCCCCAGGGGTCTCTTCCAACCCCCACCATGCTGGGATTTTGTCATTCTGTTTCCTGGTAGTTGAAGACTCTGTGGTGGTGTTTAGGAACTTTACTGAATATTGAAACATGCTGTAGAATGAAGGTACCTCTCTGCCTAGTGTAGTTTCTTCTACTGATCTGTAGTTTTTAAGTTTTATGGACATGAGATATGGAAAGTGACATTCAGGAGAAGTAAGACTAAATAACCTGAAACAATTAGAGCAGAATTTATTAGCAGAAGATGCAATCCTCAGCAGACACATTTCTCAAGAGCTTCTTCATGTGATTCTGTCACACCTGGATTCCTGGTTGGTGAGCACTTACTGGAGAACACTGCTCCTTAGCAACAGGCAGCACTCTGGAAATAGTATCTGAGAGTTCGACTCATCTGGGTTTCCACTGTAATTTCTGATATGGGTATTGAGTCTCTTCTTGTGGTCAGACTCATTTTTAGTCAAAGGAGAAGCAGAAGAGTAATGGTGAAAAAATAGCCCTTCTCATACAGGAGAAATTGGAAATCTGGGCTTAAGTAACAAAGCCAGCTGAGAAGACTGGATTTGAAAAGTTCGTTGGAGGAGATGCAGCTGAAAAAATGCATGACCTTCTCATTGTCACACATTTTCACTTTCTCAACTGCCTGTGCAAATAGTTCCACTACAAACAGAATTGTATTAGTACGAAAAAGAAATTTTGGGAGAATTTTAAATGCTTCATTGAAACAGACTTCTTTAGTGCCAAATAAGAAACACTTAAAAGATCCTTCAGAAGAAAAATGAATGCCAAAAAGAGAGATTGAAGATTTGCTTACAGCAGTGTGTTACTGTAGTGGAAAATTTGTCCTAAATAAAACAATAAGAATCTTCCCCATCACAAAAAGGAAAATAAAGCAAACAAACAACAAACCCAAACAAAACAAGACATTATAACAGAAATGCAGTCATATAGGAGAGGAAATGTGCAAGTTACCCTTTAACTGGAGTGTTGCCTTTGAAGAACCTGATGAAGTATGCAGAAAACCTGTGACCCGTGATGTTAATAACAGTGTGTCAAGAGAATGCTTTTTATGCAATAACTCTCAAAAGGGCAAACAAGGTTGTCCAAACACTACCTTTGGCTTTTTAACAGAAATATTTTATCTCCTGAAAAGTGTCTCTCAAGTATAAACTATGGGTTCCTCTCAGTTTTCTTATAATACTTGTGTGAGTTCTCTGCAGAAAACATCATTCACTTGAGTGAAGCCTTAACCCTCCCCAGTACTCTACACTCAAACACAGCAAGTCCTCAAGCTGCTCCATACTGTGTCAAGGTCAGAATCTTCTTTCTGAAAGCCCCCTTTTATGGTGTTTGGTTTTTTTTCTTTTTTGAATCATGCAGTTTTTCCATAGGTCTTTTCCATGTGAAATACTTCAAGAACAGAATAAGCAGTGGGTCCTGGAAATAGATATTTTTGTAGCATTTTCTTTATTTGAACAAGTTCCATGAATAAAGGTTTGTCAGAAAATGTGACTGTGAAGGATGGGACATGATGAAGTCCCTGAATGCCCTAC
Organism: Galbula dea; assembly: GCA_013399015.1. NCBI lineage: Eukaryota > Metazoa > Chordata > Aves > Piciformes > Galbulidae > Galbula > Galbula dea. The sequence goes on along the minus strand of VWZX01005204.1, from coordinate 1,064,814 downwards.
ATTCATTTTCTTGTTGTCTGTGACGAACAGTCTCAGTGTGTGCTTCTCTGCTTTTCACTGATGTGGCTCCAGGATAGTTTGCTTTGAATATTTTGAACCACTCCACTGTTTAGTAGAGGAGTTGATTTAGCTTCTTTTAATTTCTGTGTTGATGCAGGTTTTTTTTCAGATGTCCTGTTTGATCCAGAACAGAACTGGTTCAGTTCAGTGATTTGACTTTTCAGCTCAATGTCTTCTCAGTATCTTCTGCTTCTTTATGTGACTGACTTTTGTTTAGACTGAGGCAACTTTATTTACTTCTATAAAGTAAATGGTGCTCCAGTGTATAATTTAATAAATTATTTGGTCCTGGACTCATCTCTTTTAAATTGAATGCTTTTAAGTGATCTTAGTGTAAATAAGATTAGCATTAGTGTATAATTAGTCTACTTTCTTGAAAAGTCACATTATTTTCCTGTTAAGCATGTGACAAAGAAGCTGGTAACACCAGGTATGAGCTTTAGATAATGTAAAACTAAATATCAAGTGCTGTGCAATTACTTAAACTGATCTGGTAGCTCACAGATGGGCTGTGTGGTGTGTTCAGGTTGGGCTGATTGAGGAGGAGTCCAAGTGATGTGCCTCTCTGTGGTAGACACAGCTGCTCACCAGTTCAGGATCCACCATGAAGAACAGCTCTGCCTGTGGGGAGGGGTTTGAGAAGATGGAGCCAGGCCCTTCTTAGTGCTACATGGTAGGGAGACCTCAGAGGATGGGTGTGAGTTGAAACGAGAGGTACAGAAGAGATCTAAAGAGAAACTTTTCCTCCACAGTGGCAGCCCAGCCATGGCACAGGCTGCCCAGAGAGGCTCTGCCACCTATATCCTCAGAGGTTTTCAAGTTCCCTCCGGATCAAGACCTGGGCAACCTGCTCTGACCCTAGAGATGCCTCTACTTTGAGCATGAAGTTGGACCAGAAACCTTTCCAGCCAGAGTTACCCTATGATCCTGTCATTTTATAAGGTCAGACGTTATAGATATAATAGCAGACAATTACAGAGACTAACTTCTTCCTTAATGTGAAGGTTTCACGCCATGTGCTGTACTTAAAGCTCTCAGAAGATATTTCAGGATGGCAGGACTGTGTCTGAAACCTGCTGTTATTTTAGCCCTTCGTGTTTGTTTCCATAACTGCCATGGGTGACTTGGCCACAATCCTAGAAAACCACCATGTAGGTGGGAGGAAGGACAGAAAGAAGGGATCTGCCAAGGAATCAGACACCTGAGCAGAATTTCCTTCAAGTGCCAATGTTCCTTATTCACAGGGAAAAGTCCTCCAGAACAATCAGCTATTTTTTTAGGTGATAGGGGAAATGTTTGCCAGTGGATGTGGAGCAGCAAGTGCAGAGGCCAGCTGCCTTAGAGGAAATCTTTTTTGCCAAACCAGTGCCTCTGATAGATTGTCTTACAGGAGCCAGCTGGAAATTAAGAGTGCATTTATTCTGCCAAGTAGGAGGCACGGGGTAGCTGCAAATCCAGCTTTAGGCAGAGACCCAGCTATACCATTTCAGGTTAGGCTGTTGATAAGCTAATGGCCATTTTTCACTAGAAGCAATCTTAATATCAAAATTTACTTTTTTTTCCCCCCTGTGGTGTTAGAGTCAATGGATCAAATTATTTCCAGCACAGAAACAGCAATATTTAATCTGAACAAGAGCTATTGTCTCAGACCCTGTGGGGGCCTCAGGAACGTGGAGCAGGAGGTAGTCCTAGATGGAAGAGCTGGGGTTTGTAAGCCTGATCCAAGAGTGATTTTTGTCTGATACACTGTGCTAGGTCATGCAGCCAGATCACAACCACCCCATGAACACTCCGGGCTTGAGGCAGAGGCTGGAAATCTGCCTGGTAGAAAATGACCTGGGGGTGTTAGTCAACTGGCTGAAGATGAGCCAGCAGTGTGCCCAAGCTGCCAACAGCATCCTGGCTTGGATCAGCACTAGTGTGGCCAGCAGGACTAGGGCAGGGATTGTCATCCTGTACTCAGCACTGGTGAGGCCACACTTCAAGTCCTGGGTTCAGTTTTGGGCTCCTCACTCCAAAAGGATATTGAGGTGCTGGAGTGTCCAGAGAAGGGCAATGAAAGTGGTGAAGAGTTTAGAGCACAAGTCTTGTGAGGAGCAGCTTGAGTGAAGTGGGGTTGGTTAGTCTGGAGAAGAGGAGGCTCAGGGGAGACTTCCTTGCTCTCTACAACTACCTGAAAGGAGGTTTTAGCGAGGTAGGGGTTGGTCTTTACTCCCAGGTAACAAGTTATAGACCAAGAGGAAATGGCTCCAAGTTGTGCTGGGGAGGTTTAGGTTGGATATTAGTAAAAACATCTTCCCCAGAAGGGTTGGCAAGCCCCGGAAGAGGCTGCCCAGGGCAGCCATCCCTGGAGGGGTTGAAAAGCCATGTACATGTGGTGCTGAGGGACATGATTTGGTGGTGACCTGGCAGTGTTAGGTTGACAGTTGGACTCTATGATCCCGGAGGTCCTTTTCAACCTTAATGATTCTATGATTCTAGGTGTCTATGCTTAAAAATGACTGGCAGAAAGCACCCAGTTTGTGTTAAGCATCTGTCAAAATATCCCTTTTTGTTTACTTAGTTGCTTGTTTGCCCTGATATGCCTGGTCTGACTTTTCCATGGTTTGACTCAAATCGTATCTGAATTTTGACGCTCTTGAGCAGCACACACACACTAAAGTGGCCTCTGTCTTTTGTCAGAGCTTCCCTTACAAGGCTACTTCAGAAGAGACCTTTGTCTCCTTCATACTTCACAATGCTGTTTTCCATACCCTGTAATTGCCTCACCACAGTCCATGTCTGGTTTCCACTGCGGACCAGCCGCTGTCCAGGAGAAAAGCTGAGGACGCAGCTTGTGGTTGAGGGGCTCCAGAAGATCAAAACACATAGAGAGCAGGGGTGGATCAGTGGAGGGCAGCAGTGACATCTCCTGCTGTGGGGTGCTGCAGAATGAACAGCAACAGCAGGCAGTCGTTAGTGGCTTGAGATTGTCTGAAGTAAAAAAAGACATCTTCACACAACAGAGACTGGAAGGAGGTTTCTTAAGCCATATCATTCAGAGGTGAATCGATGAGGCACTCCACAAAATCTTACACAAGCACAGGGAGGTGTGTGGGCAAGAATGAGAGATGAGGGAAAGCATCTGCTAAACTTGCATTGTCACAGGAAAAAAACCCCAAATCCTGGAAACCCTACCTGTAGTTTTCTTGAAGAAGTAGGATTAAGACCAAAAATAGCTTTCAATAGTATTATATGAAATAACAGGAACAGTCACAATGTAAAAGAAAACTTCATTTCTTCTTACATCAAAGGAGGAGGAATTTTTGCTCACCAGTTAGTCAGTTCCTTATCAAGAGTCTGTGTTGTTTCCTTGGACAGGGAGAAATAGGAGTTTTGCCACTTAGCACTAAGTCAGGGAGTTTTGGTGGCAATCCTGGAGTTCCCCCATTTGTTGGGGAATTTGTTTTGTGTTGATTTTTGCATTTGCTATCTGTAAAACCACAAAGAAGGATATAACCAGAGTCATACCCTGGGAATCATGTTTTGCATAAATTCAAAATGCCAAGGAAGAGAGTTGGAGGTGAAGCCTTGATCTGCAGATAATCCTTCCCTGGCACAGCTCAGGGACAGCTAATCAAGCCTGTGAGCAACACACAGCTCCACAGAAGTTGGTGTGTGGCTGGAGCAGCCTGGAGAAGGTTGAGCAACCAGAGCCTCAGGAGAACAGCTAGTGAGTGGTCATGGTCATAGAATCGTAGAATTGTCAGAGTTGGAAGGGACCTTAAAGATCATCTAGTTCCAACCCTCCTGCCTGGCAGGGGCACCATCCACTAGATCAGGTTGCCATCTCTGAGACACAGGCAGCCTGTGGAAACTGCCTCTCCAGCACTCAGCAGTATGTTGTTCCTGGCTGGGACACTTCAAAATGAGAAACTATGAGGGATATAGAGTACAGGAAGGGGGTAATGCCCTCAGCCTTGCCAATCGATCACCACTCAAAGGGAAGTAAGTAATTAACCTGCTAAGAGCAAATCTATTCATGCCTTTTGTCATCTCTACATGTCTCAAGACCACTACTGAGCTCTTCTGACACATTTTGAACAGTCCTTTCCTACTAAAAGAAGAGCTGATGGTGATCTTCAGACAGTAGCTGACGTGGAGGTCAAAAGAGCCTGAATAATGACACCATTGTGGTTTCACTGCATTTGTCTGGTTAATGACCCCTCAAATAGGCATGATGAGGAAGAGGGTGAAGAGGCTGTCCACATCAAATAAGTCCTTTCTGAGCTGGCAGTCCTAGGTTTGCTTTCTAAACATAAACTTACCCTTCTTTGTGACAGCACTTACAGGAGAGCACTTTCCTACCATGCCTTTTTTCCTGATGAGACAGAAAATTAGGTTACAAGTAATGGCCAGAGTTGCTCAGCTCTTGCAGTGCATCATAGCAGGAGACCAGTAAGATGATGGAGAAAATGAGGTTTCTGGCTTGCATTGCTTTGCACCAAGGAGTGGCTTTCTGTCCTCTAATTGTGGCTACTGATTACTACACATTAAGGAACCTTGTTAGCAGAATGTTAGTTTACCTCTCACTTGTGGAAGTGTACACTTTTATTTTCTGGGCTTTGAGGAGGTCCTAGTTGAGTCATTTAAGCCTTTTTTTTTCCCTTTATCTTTGCTTTCTTATGGCCACATTTTTTAAAGAAGTGAGGTCCTATTTAGACACTAAATATGTGCAAAGCCCCACCAAATTCCAACATAAAAATGGGCATTGGGGAAGAGCTTGATGTCAACATCAAAGTGAAACTCAGTCTTGTCTTTTGGTGTGCCTAAGTAAGAACTGGCTAGTTATGGGCAAGCAGCAGCTGAGGTTCAAGCCTGTCAGGTTCTCCCACTGACTCACTGTGAAATATTTTTCTGGGTGTTCAAGATGCAGCAAATAATACAATACTTCAACTTATAAATATATTTCAGTATATTTCAAACTATTTAAATCCTGTAAATCAAAAGAGAAAAAATGTGGAAGGGAACTTTAAGGTAAACTTAAATCTTCGCAAGGGGAAAAAGTGATAGAATTAATAAAAATGAATGTGTTGCCTTTAAAAATAACCCAAAGCAGCCTGCTGCTTCCCTTAATCCCCTCTTTCCCACTTCCCCTTCCTCCAGGGAAGACTACTACACACAGCCAAAATGTGCAACTTCTAACTACGTGCCAGATGAGAAGCCAGTGGCATAATGCGAACAAGGTGTGATGGAGCTGTGCTTCAGACTGAAATCTTTAATAATGCTGAACTGTGAGGGGAAGCAGTAGCTTGTCAGTGAGAAGTCTTAGTGACAAGGAATGACTTCCATGTGTGTGTAAGCTCAGGCAGCTGAAATAAAAGAGCAATTCCATGATGGTGTTGTGTCTACACAGATAATTCTCAGTGCTGTTTAAAATCTTCATCAGTGGGATCAAGTGCACCCTCAGCAAATTTGGAGACGACACCAAGCTGAGTGGTGTGGTTGTTTGACTCATGTGAGGGGTGGGATCCATCCAGAGGGACCTGAATAGGCTTGAGGAGTGAGCCTGTGTGAACCTCATGAGGTCCAACAAGGACAAGTGCAAGGTCCTGCTCCTGGGTGGGGCAATCCCTGGTGTCAATACAGCCTGGGGGATGAAGGGATGGAGAACAGCCCAGTGGAGAACAACCTGGGGGTACTGATGGGTGAAAAGCTGGAGATGAGCTGGCAATGTGTGCTTACAGCCCAGAAGCCAACTGTGTCCTGGAGTGCATACCCAGAAGATTTGCCAGTAGGTCAGGGAGGGGATTTTGCCTCTGCTCCGCTCTGGGGAGACCTCACTTGCAGTACTGGGTCCAGCAAAGGAAAGACACAAACTTCTTGGAGTGGGCCCAGAGGAGGCAACAAACCTGATTCGAGGTCCGGAAGTCCTCTACTGTGAGGACAGGCTGAGAGAGTTGGGGTTGTTAAGGCTGGAGAACAGAAGGCTCCCCGGAGAGCTTCTTGCAGCCTTTCTGTACTTAAAGGGGCCTAGAAGGAAGATGGGAAGAGACTCTTTAGCAGGACCTATTGGGACAGGACAGGGGGTGATGGTTTGCATCTGAAAGAAGGAGATTTAGACGAGAGAGAAGGAAGAAATGTTTTACAGTGAGGGTGGTGAGACACTGTCCTAGGTTGCCAAGACACGTGGTAGCTGTTCCTTCCCTGGAACCATTCCAGGCCAGGTTGTTTGGGGCTGTGAGCAAAAGTTGCAGCTCTCCCTGCTGACTGCACGGGGGTTGCACTAGATGATCTTTCAAGGTCTCTTTCAACCCCAACCATTCCATCCCGCTCCGTCCCCTCTCCTGAGGGAATCGCGGCTCGGTGCCGTGGTGCAGCGAACTCTCCCTCGGCCCTTCCTTCCCCGCCACAGCCCCGGCGCCGTCTCAGGCTTCCTTAACAGGCGTTGGCCAGCGCGCGCCTGGCACCTCCCTCAGCGGGCGGGAGAAAAGCGCCGAGTGTCCGCAATGGGGAGCGGCAGCGTACCCCAGCCCGGAGGGACGGCCGAGCCTGTGGGACCCCCGGCAACCGTAAGCGCGGTGCCTGTTTCTGAGGGCTGCACGGAAGGGAGGAGGGCTGGTGGCACGGAGGGTGCACCGAGGACCCGAGCTTAGGTGGTGGGGGTGAGGAGAGGTGTTGGCCCCCCTCCTTCTCTCTCTCCTTTTTTTTTTTTTCCCCCGCGGCAGGGCAGGCGGCTGGCCGAGCCCCCTTCGCTCTGCGAGGGGTCCGAGGAGGGCGGGCGGAGCGCCAGGCGGAGCGGAGCGTTAGTTCCCACGGCCGCCGCCGCCGCCTCAGGCACCTGCCGCTTCCCACCCGGCCCGGCCCGGCCCGGCCCTGCCCTGCCCGCGCCCTGCTCCAGGTACCGCTCGCCTCCGGCAGAAGTGCTCCTGCCGGGCGGTGTCGGCCCTCCCTGAGCACGCAGGGGCCCGAACCGGGGTTTTCGTGAGGTAAAAGGAAGGCAGCGAGGGGCGAAAAGCTGTTTGCCGTGTGCGTGGGGAGGGGTACGAGGCCATGGCCGGCGTGATCCTGCTGCTAATAGGACTGCAGAACTGGGGCTCAAACTTCATTAAACATTGCCAGTGCCTTGTTCTTGGGGCGGTAGGTCTCTGCTTTCTTCCGTCCAGGGTGGCTGGAACTGGTTTTGGCAGCGATGCCTGTGGGTTCGGCGTCTTATTCCCACAGAGCGTGTGCGCGCGATGAAGCAATCGCTTCGGAAGTTATAGGGAAGTAAACCGATCCATCTGTTGTGGAAAAGTTTCACAAAGCGTCTGCTGCGGCAGTTTTTCTGTTGGTTTTGGTATGAAGAGAATGCGTGTAAGGGTTCCTGTTGGTGACTTGGAGCAGGCATGTGCTGGTGCTCCTCACAGGTACGATCACAGACCGTAATCCCTTGTCATCGGCTCCTCTATAGGACCCAAATTACACACTTGCTGGTAGAGGTTAATTTATCGTCCGAGTTGACCTCTGCTTAGTCCTGCTGCATCGTTTGGAGAAGCTGCTGCCTCAGTGGTGTGACCAGTTCCTGTGCTGGTGATTGTCCTTTTCCCCCATCCAGTAGCTCAGGGGTTTGCACTGGTACAAAGTCTGTCGTCTTCCCTTAAGCAGATACTGACAGTGGGCTATGAGCTGGAGCTGCTGATCTCCAGCAGCCTTTGACTCTGTGACTTCCTCCTTCCCAAGAGCTGTGCAGAGCTTGTCTGTTGGCTCCTGGTGTCATACCTTTGGGGAAAATCCATTTGGCCACCTGAACTATGGAACGTGAAACTTCCAGTTTGGAGGTTCCTTGCAGATGAAGGTGTGTAGAATCTCAAACTAGATAAAGATGTAAACCCAAGTGAGAAGCAGTGGTGTGGGTAGGTCTTCTAACTGCAGTGGATGCTCCTGGCAGGAAGATGATCTGCACCAGAGCAGTTTGGAAGGGACCTTTGAAGTACATCTAGATCAACTCCCAGGGTAGACTTAGGTACCTGCTGTATAAAACAATTAATTCTTGGTATCAGCTGCTTTCTGGTTACCAACAGTTTTTCAGTCTACTAAGAATTTTGGAGAGAAAACATGAGCTTGAAACTGATATGCTTATTTTATTTTCTTTCTGTTGGGGTAGGCTTATATAGTGTAGAGTTAAGTGCTCACCTGGCATTATTGTCTCTCAAAACCTTCATGTTGTCCCTTTATGACCACTTTCTGCACACTCTTTTGCTATACCAGGGATATGAAGGAAAAGAGAAATAGAAATATTTACTTATGCTTGAATCACATAATTTAATCTTCTTCTGCATGGCCGGTTAATCTGCACTGGAAAAATACCAGTTGGACTCTTGGCACCAAGTGCTGTTTGACTTTTTCTTCTTTAAGAATTAGGAAAAAACCAAACCAACCAACCAAACAAAAGCCCCCTCCCAAGCCCAAACCTCAAAGCAAACAAACAAACAATCCTAACAAAAAAACCCCATCAACACCCACCCCCTGCAATGCTGCTTCTTTACTAAGGTTGCATTGATAGAGTCTTAAAATGGTTTGAGCTGGAAGGCACCTTAAAGATCATGCAGTTCCTGCCACCTGCCATGGGCAGGGATGCCACCCACTAGATCAGGTTGAGTCCCATCCAACCTGGCCTTGAACACTGCCAGGGATGGAGCATCCACATCTTCTCTGGTCAACCTGTTCCAGCGTCCCACCACCATCTGAGTAAAGAATTTTCTCCTAACATGTCATCTAAATCTCACTTTTTCAGTGAAACCCTTCCCTGTTGTCCTATCACTATCTGCCCATGTAAAAAGTCTCTCTCCCTCTTTTTTTATAAGCTCCCTGTAAGTATTGGAAGGCCTCAATAAAGTCTCCCTGAAGGTTGCCTTCTGGAATTTTCATGATACTTTGAACAGATTACTCTCATCAGCTGGCCCAAAATAGCTACAGTAGGAAATGTTTCAGCCAGTCTGGTTTTTGCCTTTGTATACTTCAGTCCCTAACTTCTAGTCATGTGGGGGGAGAAGGGGAAAAGTATGGAGTGAGCCCTGACTACCCTGAACACCCTCAGAGGGGTTCCTGCGAAGCCGTTGAGCCAACTTCACTGATACTGGGTAACTTCAGCTCTCGTCCTTGAGATGTATCCCTGACAACACCAAGGGACTGAATCCAGTGCAGTCTAGGGGTGATTTTCCAGGAGCAATAGGAAATGGCTCAGTTGGAGTCTATTTTAACTGACATGCAATATTTAGGTATGTGGCAGCTTTGGTGACTTGTGTATAGCTTAGAAGGGGACAGTATTGGCAGTAGCACTGGAGCCATTCTAGAGACTAATTGAATTCCAATTGAATGAAGTTAATCAAATGGCTTGTGCTGCGGAATGCCAGGGGTAGGCTAGTGTAGCAGCCAGCAAAGGAGGTGTCTCCTGCTTGTACCCAGAAGTTCAAGCATAAGTACTGACTACAAAATCCAGAAAACACTTAGTTTCATAGAATCACAGAATCCTTTACCTTGCTAGGAAACTTTCAGGGTCATCTAGTCCAACCCCCTCGCAGTGAGCAGAGACATCCTCAACTAGATGAGGTTACTCGAAGCCCCAAACAACTTGACCTGGAATGCGGCTAGGGATGGGATGTGGAAACTTTCTGGCACTGGTGGAAGCTCACAGTATGGTATAACCAACCCATTGTTGGTGTGTGGAGTTGAGAGGTGGAAGTTAACATTCATTCTTTGCCTCATACAAAGTACAGGTGTGGATCAAGGTCTCCTTATCCTTCAAGGCAGCATCCTAAGAAGGAGAGTGACTTTGAGGGAGCAAAACTGAGTTCTTGACTAATTGTTTACTTGACACTGAGAGAGGAGGCTCCAGGGAGACCTTCTTACAGCCTTGCAGTACTTCAAGGGGCCTAGAAGAAAGATGTAGCAGTGCCTGGTGTGACATGACAAGGGGTGATGTAGAAAAAGGAGATTTAGACTAGAGGGAAAGAAGAAGTGTTTTACAGTGATGGTGGTGAGACACTGTCCCAGGTTACCCAGAGGGATGGTAGCTGTCCCATCCCTGGAACCATTCCAGGTCAGGTTGTTTGGGGCTCTGAATAACCTGATCTAGTTGTGATGTCCCCACTGACTGCATGGGGGTTGGACTACATGACCTTGAATGTTCTCTTGCATCTCAGGCCTGTCTGTGATTGTCTGATGGATGGGGAAGCCCCTGTTTCAGTGGTTGCTCTGAAGACAAGTACGTGCCAAAAGTATCTGTGTGTGACTTAACAGAGACAATTTAAGCAAATAAAACCCCAGCTCCAAAACCTTCCCTACAGCTGTCCTCCAGCTGGTGTTTCAGCTCCCACCTGCAGCCTGAGGGACCAGTCACAAGGCACATTTTAAAACTGAGTTTACAGCTGGTCTCCTTTTATTTCATTTGCCTCTTTCTGAAGAGAAGCTTGGTGTAATCTGGGGAAGGATTTCTCGTTGCTTTCACAGGCAGTGGCAGCAGAATTGGCTAGCCTCTGCCTGAGGGGTGATGAACTCTCTGGTCTGTGTTTGCTGTGCTTCAGTGATGTAACTGTGTCTTTTTCACTAGTCTGAAAAACAAATCCCAGAACCTCTCTTAGTAATGGAAATGATCTCATCAGTGCCCTGGGTTGTGATAGCTTGCTGTAGGAACAGAATACTTCCCAAAGAACTTTCTCTTTTTTTTTCTTTTTTTTTTTAACAATATTCAGACTTTCCTGAGGGCTTTCATTTACTGTTTACCTCAGAGAAATGATATGAATTTCCTGACTGTACCAATTCCAGTAGCCTGTGTGTCAATGTCTGGAGCAGTGTTACTCAGCCTAGGGTGCAGGGACAGGAGGAGGTGCTCCACAAAGCAGGAGCAAGCAAAGCACCAAGAATCAACAAATAGATTTTTGTTTATTTTAAAGAAATTGTGGGAAAGTAAAAATAAGTCATGAACATTTAAGCTTGAGCCTAATATTTTTAAAAGGGGAAATATTGTGGCAATTCTGCAGGTGAGAGTTGGTGGAGTGGCCTTAGAGGTATCAGTTAGTTCTTTAGAGTGAAAATACTGTACAGAATGAGGTGATTTCTATAAAAAATAAGACCACAGTGTTGGTGAGGGGAAAAATGTCAGACATATGTTGATAGATGATGGGGCCATTGCTGTACAGATTTTATTCTTTCTCTAACACTCATACTGAAACCCACAGGCTGTTGCCAGCAGTAACTCTTCAGCCTCTGTTGGTCCTGTATCAGCTGGCAGGTGTGGTGAAGGCAGTTTTCCTTCTAATACCTTTTCCTTTCCCAGGATGACAGTTGCTGAGATGGCACTTTCCATCAAATAGCTTTTGGTGTGTGCTAGCATTTCCAAGACTTGTCAGTGTGTGTGGTGACTGAAGATTTTGAGACCTGGACTGACAAATCATGCTATGATTCTATTTCTGTGGAGTGCTCTAGGTTTAGGGCAGAGTGGCTGGAAAGCTGCCTGGTAGAAAAGGACCTGGGGGTGTTAGTCAACAGTGGTTCAAGATGAGCCAGCAGAGTGCCCAGGTGCTCAAGAAGGCCAAGAGCATCCTGACTTGGATCAGCACTAGTGTGGCCAGCAGGACTAGGGCAGGGATTGTCCTCCTGTACTCGGCACTGGTGAGTCCACACTTCGAGTCCTGGGTTCAGTTTTGGGCTCCTCACTCCAAAAGGACATTGAGGTGCTGGAGTGTGTCCAGAGAAGGGCAACAAAGCTGTCAAAGAGTCTAGAGCACAAGTGTTGTGAGGAGCAGCTGATGAAACTGGGGTTGTTTAGTCTGAAGAAAAGGAGGCTCAGGGGAGACCTCACTCTCTACAACTCCTTGAAGGGAGGTTGGAGCAAGGTGGGAGTTGGTCTGTTCTCCCAAGGAAGAAACAATAGGACAAGAGGAAATGGCTTCAAGTTGTACCAGGGGAGGTTTAAGTTAGGTATTAGGAAGAATTTTTTCCCCAAGAGGGTGGTCAGGCATTGGCTTAGGCTGCCCAGGGAGGTGGTGGAATCACCGTCACTGGAAGAGTTCAACAACCATGTAGATATGGTGGTTGGGGAACATAGTTTAGTGGTGAGCCTGGGGGTGTTAGGTGTGTGGTTGGACTGGATGATCTCGGAGGCCTTTTCCAACTGTAATGATTCTGTGATTCTATTTTAAATGCAGACAGTGTAGAAGTCAATGTGTGGGTGAACTGCCCAGACTCTTCAAGTAATCCCAGGAGTTAAAATGCACTTCCAGGGTGAAATTAATGTGATCTTAAAGCAGATATCCAACAATCCACATAAATTATGTGCTGGGAGTGCTGCTTTCTCTCTGTTAGTAAAACACAGAGGAAGACTTCTGTATGGTAAGTATTTAAAGTGAAGTAAGGTGCATCCAGCCTCTGGTGTCTGCATCTCTGAGTGCAGCAGCCTCCTTTGCAGGCTGCACAGCTCTGATTGCAAGGACTCTTTTTGGGTTTGGAGATGCATTCTGCTTTCAGATGAGTGGTGGCATTGGTAATGGTACATCTCCGGGAGCTTGGAGCAAAGAATACACTGCTGCTTTTTGTCTGCTGATAATAAAATTACTTAGGTAGACATTTATAGGCTTAGTTAGTAAATTAAATGTTGCTCATTGTTCATTTTCACCACTTTAGGATGCTGAAAGCATGTTTTTTGAAATATGCAGTGTTTGCAAATGAGAGTCCTTGTCTCTCCATTGTCCAGCTTCCATCTCTAAATACACAGATTAAGGAAGGAAACAGAAAATACAGAAGCTTCCACATACACAGTTCAAAACTGTAGATTATTTGACTCGGTCACATTTCTGGTTTTTTTTGTGGTTATCTGATAGTAAAGCCATTGTACTGGCTCATCTTTGATAGTCAGTCTTAATATTTTCTTTAAAATGATCTCAGCATAAATCAGTAAAGCTTTCCTTTCTTTTCCTACTAGTATTTCTGTCAGTCATAACAGTGCTTATATCCTTAGCCAAGATCTGTAGGAGTGTGCACTGTTACAATAAATAACCTTTTGTATTTACAGTGATTCTAAAGTCATAGATTAATTTGCACCCACACAGAGGTTATAATGAGACCTGTACAAATGTGTGTTTCTTACAGTCACAGCCCCAGGGGATTACATTTTAGAAGCCATGTGTGATGATGACCGAGACTGATAGGTGAATGTTGGGGTGGGGTGAATGGGGATAGAATCCAAAATCATCAAGGTTGGAAGAGACCTTTAAGATCATCAAGTCCAACTGTTAACCTAACACTGCCAAGCCACCACTAAACCGTGTCCCTCAGCACCACATCTCCACATCTTTTGAACCCCTCCAGGGATAGTGACTCTACCACTGCCCTGGGCAGCCTGTGCTAATGCTCAATCAATTCTCCAGTGAAGAAATTACTCCCAATATCCAACAACTTAAGGCTGTTAACTGTAATCCTATTGCTTGTTATCTGGGAGAAGAGACCAACTCCCACCTCACTCCAGCTTTCAGGGAGTTGTAGAGAGCAAGGGCCTCCTTTTGTGCAGACTAACCAAGCCCAGTTCCCTCAGCTGCTCCTCACAAGGCTTGTGCTCTAGATGATGGAGTATGAAGCCCAGTGAATGCGTATGTATGGGCTATCTCATCCTGTCTGGTCCACTGCATTGGCCAAACTCTTAAGCAGAAAGCTCTGGCTTTTGGAAAGCCTTTGTAGGTTAAGTGGGGAGGTTTCCTTTTGGGGCTTAACTACTAAGCCTCATTTCTCGTGCATTTAACTTATGCTTTGTCAGTTGGATGCTAAAACTCAATGCCCCCAAGGAGAGGACTCCTTCTGCCCTGTTCCAAACTCCCTTGCTGTCAGCAGGAAAACAAACAGCACTCGTGGGTGATTGTACCAAACACAGAGAGCTCTTGCTGTGGCCTGACCAGCACTTTGCATACTCTTTCAGAAAAATGGTGCCTTTGTACTGCGAGGTGTAACTGTGCAAAATCAGCAGCTGCTGCCTAATGTTGCAGTCCTGTAGGAAAAAAACCCAAACCCACAGAACTACAAACTGTTTTGGGCAGAAGGTGACTGTGTAGACCTGTGGAATGTAACTCATCAGAATTGTTCTGGTTGTTCCTCTTGTCAAAATAACCTGTCGTGGGGAGCTGTAGAAGATAATGCCCTTTTGATGCACTTCTGTTCTGCAGGGTTTCCTCAGTGTGAATGCCTGTTTAAATGAACATCTCAGTCATCAACAGAGCTCGACCTAGGCAGTACTATTAAAAATCCAAACCCGTTCTTATGCTGCTCTTCTGTTTGAATCCTTTTCTCTCCTAATCCAAACAAAATTGATAGAGTTTCTAACCATAGCATTAAGTGCAACACCCCTTTCTATTTTTTTTTAAAATTATTATTATAATTTTAGCATGAATCTGCTAAGTTTTCAGAACAATGGTGACACAATTCAATTGTGCAACTCCAGCCTGTAGTGTGTGGCAGTCATTTCCCTTTCAGCCCAGAGTAGGCAAGTCTATTGGTGTTTTACTATGCTGAGGGAGAGGCTGAGTTGGCAAAGGAGGCAGTAAACCCTCGTGTCTTAAGAAATTGTTAAATTAAAAGCTTAGATTGTTTGGTAAGACAATAGTCATAGTCCATGGAAGTTTTGCTGAACTGTCTCTGGGTGACCAATCCTCTGGGCCTCAGAGGAAAGCATGGAAGTCCCCCCTTATATCCCAAATTTTGCAAAGCCCTTTGAAGAAGGGAGTATGTAAATTGGGGGTTTCTTCCTGACTTTGATTGCTGTCCATTTACTTCTTGAGTCATCGTTTGTGGCTCCTTGGGCAATGAAATTGTTTGTATCGAATTCCTGAAGGCCACACTGAAAGTCTGGATTACTGCTTTTGTTAGTGATGTGCATTCTGTTTGCTTTATGTAACCTTTGGTGTACGTAACCTCTTGGTATTGGTAGAATCAGATGGCAGTGAGGTTTGACATATCTTCTTGTTGATCACAGGATCATAAGACTTGGAAAAGACCTCCAAAATCATAGAGTCCTACTGATGATCTAATAGTGCCAAGTTGTCACTAATTCATGTTCCTAAGCACCATATCTACAGGTTTTTTGAACAGTTCCAGGGATGGTGACTCCACCACTGCCCTGGACAGCCTCTTCCAGGGCTTGACAAGCATTTTGGGAAGAAATTTTTCCTTGTGTCCAGCCTAAATCTTCCCTTGCACAATCTGAGGCCATTCCTATTGCTTCTTCCTTGGGAGAACAGATCAACTCCCCACCTGGCTTCAGCGTCCTTTCAGGGAGTTGTAGAGAGCAAGAAGGTCTCCCCTGAGCCTCGTGTTCTCCAGACTAATCAACCCCAGTTCCTTCAAGCTGCTTCTTAAAAGGCTTGTGCTCTAGACTCTTCACCACTTTCATTGCCCTTCTCTGGACACACCAGCACCTCAATATCCCTTTGGAATGAGGAGCCCAAAACTGAACCCAGGATTTGAAGTGTGGCCTCACCAGTGCCGAGTACAGGAGGACAATCCCTGCCCTAGTCCTGCTGGCCACGCTTGTGCTGATCCAAGCCAGGATGCTGTTGGCCTTCTTGGGCGTCTGGGCACTCTGCTGGCTCACCTTGAGCCACTGTTGACTAACACCCCCAGGTCCTTTTCTACCAGGCAGCTTTCTAGGCACTCTACCCAAAGCCTGGAGTGTTCATGGGGTGGTTGTGATCTACTTGCATGACCTGGCGCTTGGCCTTCTTGCATTAAATCAAAATGTTATTTTCAGTTTTAATCCATCTCTAAAGCCTTAGTTAGTAAAGTTCTGCATCTGTTAATGGTAGCTTAGATCCTTCACCTCATCCTGTCAGGGCTTGACTATGTTGAGAACAGTAGCACTTGCGATAGTTCTCTAAAAATGAAGCCAATCTCACCCAATTCAAAGCTTTCTTCCTAAATAGGAGAGGTTGCACTAGAGCTCTGCAGCAGCTTGGCATTTTTGCTTACTCAAAGCTCAGCTGAAACGGTGAGGCAGAAGATTCGAGCCTTTTTGGTGCTGCCACTGTAGCCCTGGGAAAAGAGCAAGTACAGGCACTTGTCAGCTGGAGCATGGACAGAGAAGATAAGTGGGGAACAACGCTTCAGAGGCATGGTATGGAAAGAGGAAGCTGAAGAAGGGGCAGAGTAACGTGCCACTCCTTGTGCGGTCTCTGAACAGGAAGATGGCTGGAGGAGCCGCAACAAAGTCTTACTTAAGTCGTAGAGGAAACAAAAAGCCTTGAGGAAATGCTTTGCTGGTGTAAGTTTGGTTTCAAATGCAAGGTGAAAACTCGGGAGCCTTTTTGTAACTGCTCCAAGCCTGGACTGCAGGTGGCTGTGTAGGGTCAGACAGGCTGTGCCCCAGGCTGTTTGGCTTTGGATGGAAGCTGGATGTTAGATACAATGTGAAGGGCACTGGTATTGATGCACTTTGTATTGCAGAGGTGTCCAACCATAGACTGCTCCAGCAAATGGATAGGGCAGTTGGGCTATCTTGCTAGCTTTGATATATAATTATTAAATCACTTGATTACAAAATTATTTATATATGAAAAATACCAAAAAATATTTAATTCTCTAAGTTTACCACTTAGTTTCGCCCCCCTCAAAAATGTCATAGGATCATAGAATGGTTTGGGTTGGAAGGGACCTTCCAAGCTCATCTAATCCAACCTCTGCAGTCAGCAGGGACATCTCCAACTAATCAGGTTGCTCAGAGCCCCAAACAACTTGGCCTGGAATGGTTCCAGGGATGGGACATCTACCATCTCTCTGGGCAACCTGGGACAGTGTCTCATCACCCTCATTTTCTTCCTATCTAGTCCAAATCTCCCTTTTTTGGTTCAAAACCATCATCCCTTATCCTGTCACCACAGGATAAAAATCTCTCCCCATCTTTCTTATAGACCTTTTAAAGTACTAGAAGGCTGCAAAAAGGTCTCCTTGAAGCCTCAGTGGGGATGTCTATATTTGCATTTGTCTATATGTTTGTATGTAAAGCATACATTTGTATTAGTTAATCAAATTCCAGCTTGGCAATAGCCATACAATATTTCCATATAAATTTTACTGACATCATTGCCTGGCAAGGTGCTGGAATCACCATCCCTGAAAGTGTTCAAAAAACATGTAGATGTGGTGTTTGGGGACATGGTTTAGTGGTGAGCATGGTAGTGTCGGGTGGATGGTTGGAGTAGATGATCTCAGAGGTCTTTTCCAACCATAATGATTCTATGATTGAAAAGAGGCTGAAAAGTACCAGCGTCAGAAGATTTGTTCGTGACTACTTTTACTAGAAAGCCCTGACAAATTTCCTTGAGTCACTCTGAACTACTTTGTCATGCTTTGAATGTTATGACCATCCAGACCAGAGGAAGTGCTGCACAATTGTCCCCTTTCTTGCAGACAGTGACCAGAGCTTGGATTTTGAGTAAACAGTCCAAACTCAGAACTTGAAAGTTGTAATGTTTGAGTCATGTTGTACAGACACGATGAGTGTAAGACAACAGAACACACCTTTGTGTGCAGTCCTTCCCCCGTCCTGGCGGTGCTGCCATGCCAGTGCCCATATGCACTGACGGGCCTTGTGGTTTTTGCTAAAATGCCAGGAAATTCAGACCAAAGCAGCAGTTTGGATCACTTGCTTGGGGTACTTGGTGAAATGGAAAAGAATACAGACAGATATTTTAAGGAAATGCTTGCCTAACTTTCAGCTAAATTTGGCTGCTTGCCGTCATGCGTTACCTGAACAGAAGCCAGCTGTTATTTCCAGCAGCTCCTTGCGCTTTTAGCTGTTACTGTGGTCGTTCTTTTGTGTGTAACCACTGCAGAGCTGTCATCTGCAATTGAAACCTGAGAGCATTGGGCAGTTTTGTGTGCTTGTCTCTTCCCCAAAAAGTTAAACATAGGGTCTAGAGCACAAGTCTTTTAAGGAGCAGCTTGAAGGATCTGGGGTTGGTTAGTCTGGAGAACAGGAGGCTTAGGGGAGACCTTGCTCTCTACAGCTCCCTGAAAGGAGGTTGAAGCCAAGGGGAGGTTGATCTGTTCTCTCAAGGAAGAAGCAATAGGACAAGAGGAAATAGCCTCAGATCGTGCTAAGGGGGATTTAAGTTGGACACGATGAAAAATTTCTTCCCTGAAGAAGGGAAGGGTTGTCAGCCCTTGGAAGAGGCTGCCCGGGGCAGTGGTGGAGTCACCATCCCTGGAGATGTTCAAAAACATGTAGAGATGTTGCTGAGGGACATGGTTTTATGGTGGCTTGGCAGTGTCAGGTTAACAGATGGACTCTTGGAGGTCTTTTCTAACCTTCATGGTTTGATGATTCTGTGATTTTTGTGATTTCTAATCATCCATATTTTATAGCAGGGAAGGAAAAGAAGGAATGAAGGCATAACTAAGTTAAAAGACATCTAAGAACCAAACTCTCCTTATTTCAATACAATCTTTAACAGATGTTGGCCCAAAAATATTTATAAATTGGCCACCATCCCCATTCTCTTCCAGGGAAGAGTGATTTGGACTGATCTTTGGAGTCTAAAGCTAATGCCCTAAGCCATTCAGCAACAGTTCTTTCTGCTCTGCTGATGAGGCTTCTTCAAGGGGAGGTTTTGGCAAGCAGTAGGTCTTGGCCAGTTTACTGCAGCACTGCAGGGGAAATGGAAAGTTTTGTCAAAGATCCCAGAGAGAATGAAGTGCATCTAAGTTTTAGGTGCATCTTCACCTGAGTTTTAAAGGAATATGTTGAACAAACAACTCTGTCCAGTCAGGTGTTGCACTTGAGATGTATATATAATTTAATTTTAAAAACTGTTATTTCAGTTTTTGCTACAGGGAGCCTGACCTACATAGTGGGAATTACTGATCAGCTGCTTGAAGTTTTTTTGACAAATTTTGTGACTGCCATCTAAACTCTCTGCCTTGTTGCTTGGCTATCTGTAGAAAAAGGCAGTGATGTTTGCCATTTTTAAAGAATATTCTTGGAGTCCCTCAGCTGAGCTTTTTCTTACAATCAATACAGTTTTTTATATTTAGTCCCATTTCAGTTGATGTAAAATGTTAGATAATGGAAAAAAGTTACATCAAGGAATTACCTTAAGGAACTCTCTCATTCTCAGAGTAAATGAATTTCTTCTTTTGAATTTACTCTTTTTTTCCACTTGCTAAAACTTCTGCAAGTCTGTCACACAGTAAAACCATGTGTGATGTTGTGGGTTTTTTTTTGTTTTGTTTTTTTGTAACCTCTCAGAGTCTGGCAGCGAGTGTTTCTTGTTAACTCTCCTTTGCATAAGCAGGAGAGTTGGAAGAGGAGCCATCGTGCCCTGAACCTGTTGCCTTTTCCTTCAAGCCTCTGGTCATGGTGGAAATACAGTACTTGGCTGGATAGGAAATGTGCTGGGAAAGAAATTCCCTTTCTGATGTGAAATAGATACAGATATTCAGGCAGAAATGCTTCCAGCCTTTTCAGCGTTCCCCTTGGGAAGGTCATTCCTTGCACAATGTAAGATGGGAGTTTATTTTTTTTCTCTTGGGCTAAATCCAGCTTAATTAAGTTTATTACAGGAGCATGTCTGATTTCCCCTGACTCACCCAGTATTGCCTCCTGTGACAGGAGGTTGCTCATGATGGGAGTTCTCCAGGAGGTGCTGGACAGCTGTCTGTAGAAAACTGGCCTGAACATTTTACCACTTCAAATCTTCCTCGCTTCAGGCCTCTAAAGTAGCATTCAAAGTGTAAATTTAGCTGGTTCAAGCTTTCTGTTATGTCTCCAGGGTTTCAGCCCTTCTAGGGTATTTTGTAGGACTCTCCTTCCAGAAAGGAAACCTTAGTTAGTCAGTGTCACCTGAAGTTTCATTCACTGCTTACAGGCTGACAGGTCATCTTTCAGAAGGAGATTCACTGTCTTTTAGGCTGTAACGTCCTCTTAGGAAGCAGGAAGTCACATGTGGTTTCCCAATCTTAAAATCTCCTGTCTAGCTCTTTATGCTCTGTCATGTTCCTTACTAAACTTCACTCTAAAGTATCCTCCAAAAATGTGGCACAAAGGTCAAGCATTTTGCTTCTCTTCTCAGAATCCTTTCTTCCACTCAAGCTCTCTTAGCAAGGCGTGGGCAGAACAGTCATTGCATATCAGCAAAGCAGATACCTTCTCATTTGTGATGAACATGGAGTGATGGGTGCTCGGAACAGAGAGAGGTAAACTTTATTTCTTGTGTGGGAAGACCTAAATGAAGCAGTAACATTCAGTGATTTTCCAGGATGCTAGGCAAAATCATGTAGAAACAGATTGTTGTTATTTCTGTTAGACAATCACAGGATCAATCTGTAACCAAATAAAATTCTGTAATCTGTGTTGATAAAAATGGATGGTGACATTCATACCAAAAGCCTGAGACAATACTTAGCTTAGTTTTCCCCTTTATTCTTATCGTATTAGATGGAGCATTAATGACTGTACCAGTGAGTCGCACTTATTCACTTACTGTTTTTAATTGTCCATGTCTTCGATTTTTAAGAAGAATTGGCCAGCTTCCCATAAACAATCTGTCTTCTCTGATTTTTCTTATGATCTTGAGGACATCTTCTGGTGGTGACATTTATACTGTGCTGTGCTTTACTCATATTTAGAGCTTTTCCGCTTGATGAGACTGACTGTGGAGTAATCTCATACTCAGCGTGACATGGGAAGATCTCATTCTTCTCCTTCCTCCGCGACATACCCTGTAAAATGGAATTATATGTAGCAATGTACTGGATCAAGACTGAGAAGGAAAACATTCCAGTAGTAATCTCTGCCCTAGTGTGTTCTTTGAGGGTGCAGAGCTGTGGTCCAGGATGCCCAGAGGGGTGGTGGAGAGATTCCAAAACAACCTGGAGGTGATCCTGGGCAGCTTGCTGTGGGTGACCCTGCTGAAGCAGGGAGGCTGGACTAGATGATCCCCAGAGGTCCCTTCTAACCCTAACATACTGGGATTCTGTGACTTTTTTTGGGAATCATCCTGTTGTTGTTGATCTTCAGAGACAATAATCCCTTATCCAGTCCAACCCTAAAGTCACCTACAGTGGAAGCAAGGTAAGATCACAGGAGAGTCTTGATTGAAACAAGGATCCACCTATCCACTAATAGCTTGTTTCTTTTGATGTGCAAAACTGTGCCTAACCATTAGATGCTCTTGGGCCGAGGAAAGTTCACTTTAGGGTGAAAGTGAATTAGGAACTGAGCAGAAAGCTGTCTGTGTGACATGACCCAGGTAAGCTGTGGCCTGTTCCAGAGGCTGTGTCTTGTAAACTCGGGCAATTTGTGAATTTGGACATTTGTCTATCAAACATTAAGAAGTACATGGTTAGTCAGCCTGGCCAGCTAAGTTAATTTTGGTGATACTGAATGAACTGACAGGCTTTATGCTGGTGGTGTTGCAGAGGCACTGCCTGTGAGGTGATTGGCTAGTCCTTTAGCCCTGGGAACAGCACAGTTTGCAGATGATGTGATCCTACCAGATATCAGGGAAACAAAACAATTCGTGTTCATGATACTAAAGTGTCCTTGAAGATCTGCTTAGAGACACCACTTTCCCTGCAGTCTGTCAGCAGTTGGCCTGCAACCAGCTTCAGCTTGAATTCAGTTGTGTGCACTTGTGATACAGTCCTGAATTAGTTGATGATTTTATTTTCCATGAGGATTTGTGGGGTGGACACTGTAGGTGAGATAATTTTGGGATCACAGCAATATTTACTGCAGATGTTTGAAATAAACATTCTTCAAGACTTAATGAGTGTAGTCTGTTCCTTGTTAGTGCTGTGTGTTGGCTCCTCTGCCACACTAAGATTTTTAGATAGAGAAACATATTAATGTGCTTAACCTCCACTGATAGTGTAGTGCAAGCTTGCAATGTGTGTGATGTGATTACATTAGGGTCTGGTAACTCTGATTTGAATTAAATCCACTATGAAGGACGTGAATATTTAAGTCACTTAAACACAGATGTCTGCTACCACTTCAGATGTCCTGCTTGGCTGCTGGCAGAGCATGGATCCTTGTCCATCTGCCAGCCCAGTCTGGTGCCTCAGGTACACTCATATGTCCAAAATGGCACTGGATGCTTGTCTTTGAGTACCTGCTGCTGTTTATCACACCCTGAAAGACTGTGATTAAGACAGCAGCCCAGGGGCTTCAGTTTGAAGTAATACCAGCGTGACTAGGGCTGGGATCTGTCATGCTGGTGTTTGAAGCTGTGTGGAAAACCAAGATATTTAGCTTTACATGTCACATCAGGGGGTACTTGCTCCCTGGCCCTTTGCTCCCTGTTCAGACACTCTGCCTGTATGTCTCTGTCTGGCAGTTTGTCCTTGTGTGTTTGTGGTGCAGTTGTTTATGACGTGATTGCGTATTTATCTGTCTGCATGATCCTTGCCTCATTCAACGTGGAGGACGGATGGCGCTCAGGGATTCATTATGGCTCTGTAGTCAAAGAGACTGTTGTTTGCAGCATCACAAATGTGATTCCTGCAGCTGTTGAAAGAAATAAGGCAGGGGCTTACAGGGTAAGAGAGGATGACCTCATGTCTAAGCTAGTCAACTGGTCGAGTGATGATCTGGAGGACTGGAACTCTGCCTCTAGGGTGCTGGACATAGAACTTCAACCAGGCTTCTTGACCCAGGGCTGACCCATTTTCTGATTTCTGCAGATAGTGCAGTATCCTCAGCTTGGTTTTGTGGATGGTAGTTGACTGTGCAGAGGAACCAGTGTATTTTCTATTTGATATAGCCCTCACTGTTCCCTTTCCTGAATGCCTTTGTAGCAGTTCCTCAAACACTAATACGACAAGGGCTTGTTCATCAGGATTCCCCAGTGTCAGACTTTAAGTAGGACCCAAGGTAAAATAAACTTGGCTATAACACACCAGCTGTATAACCACAATGTTGCTTCCCTTTCATCTGCCTATTTATGTCACTGCTGAATTTGGCTGATAGAATTTTAATCAAGATAAGTCTTTGCAATTATTTTTGCAGTAAGAGAAATAATGGTGGATTTGTGTGTTAGAGAATCACAATAGAGAATAGAAGAGTTATGGAATAGAATCATAGAATCCTTAAGGTTTGAAAAGACCTATGACCATAACCCAGCAGAGAACCAGTCCATCAGTTTCCATGTTTTTTTCAAGATGCAGAAAGGAATAACCTTTCTCAATATTTTCTACTTTGTTGTTTGGAAGCAGTTCTGAAGCCACAGGCCTCTGGTGTCTCCTCATTTCAGTAGAAATCTTCACAAAGTGTTCAGTAGCTTATGAAGAACCTGTTTTAAATCCTGCCAGCAGTTTGCCCATCAAAGCCTCCTGTGAATCTCTAGCCAAGTGGGGTGGCCAGGGAGGTTATACATGGATTCATCAGGAATTTCCTTCCCGGGTTTACAGAGGGCACTCTTGCTGCTGCTTGACAGTTGTATGAGGAGCTGCCAAGTGAGCTCTCTGTGCTGCTGCTGAAGATTAGGTGCTGGAGTTTTTCTCTTCTTTTCTTGGGTGCAGTTACGTGCAACTTTGGGAATTTGCTGTTTGTGGAAGATGTTTTCTAAGTGAAGGTGAGGTCAAAAGCTGGGTTAAAAACAGACCCTTTAGGTGAAATGTTGCAGTTGTCTGGTGCTGGTCCCTAACTGGTGTGCTTGTGCTTTCCAAGTGGCTTTTCAGTTCTAAACTTCATGTCCCTTGGTGAGATCGCAGGGCATATCCTCATACCTCACCTTGTACAGACAGGAGGATACAAAGAGGACCTTCATCTCTATCCTGTTCTGTGTGAACATCTTAATATAGAAACACAGTGTGGAAGCCAAGAATTTGCCGCTACAGTAAAAAGGCTATTAACAAAAAGAGCTGGACATGAGCCAGCAATGTGTGCTCACAGCCCAGAAGCCAACTATGCCCTGGGTTGCATCCCCAGCAGGGTGGCCAGCAGGTCAGGGAGGGAATTCTGCCTCTCTGCTCTGGAGAGAGCTCACGTGCAGTGCTGGGGCCAGCTCTGGAGTCCTCAGCACAAGAAAGACATGGACCTGTTGGAGCAGGTCCAGAGGAGGCCACAAAAACGACCTGAGGACTGGAAGCCCTCTGCTGTGAGGGCAGGCTAGGGTTGTTCAGCCTGGAGAACAGAAGGCTCCAGGGAGACCTTCTTGCAGTTTTTCAGTCTTTACTGAAAAAACTAGAAGAAAGGGCCTAGAAGAAAGATGGGAACAGACTTTGTAGCAGGGCCTGCTGGGACAGGACAAAGGGTGATGGTTTTAAACTGAAAGAGGGAGATTTAGACTAGATCTAAGGAAGAAATTGTTTACAGTGAGAGTTGTGAGACACTGTCCCAGGTTGCCCAGAGAAGGGGTAGATGTCCCATCCCTGGAACCATTCCAGGCCAGGTTGCTTGGGGCTCTGAGCAACCTGATCTAGTTGCAGATGTCCCTGCTGACTGCAGGGGGGTTAGACTAGATGACCTCTAAAGGTCCCTTCCAACCCAAACCATTCCATGATTCTATGCACTAATTTTATTTGTTTATTTTTAAACTAGGATTGTAATGCCTGGAAACACATGCTTTTGAATGTATGCAATAGATAAATATAATTGCTCTTTTTTGTTTCTTTGTTTATCTGTAGAGCTGCTAGAAACACTTGGATAACTGGAGTTCAAGGTACTTGGTTCCTGCTCTTACCTTGAGGTAGAGGAAATAATCACAAGACATTTCTCCAGTTCAGGCAAGTAAATATCTTTACCCCCATACCTTATAGGAAATTGAGCTGTTGGTAAACAAATGAGTTGTGGGAACCTTCCTAAAGGGGAGGAGCCAATTTGCTTTGCTGTGAATTACACTTTAAACAGAATGTAAGAATATTAATTTTTTTGTTTTTTAATAGCTACAGGATCTATATCATACTGCAGTCTGCTGTGAAAAACTAGCAAGTCTTTTCTTTGTGGAATTGAAATAGACTTTTGACCATTGCCTTGAATAAAAATTAAGGCAAAAATGTCTGTCATCGATCCTTATCAACACATTGTGGTAAGTAGCTTTCAGTCTTGTGTGTATGCTCCTTTGGGTAATGTATACTATCTCATCTGATGTCTCCTATGGGAAGTTGCTCCAAAGAAGCACAAGAGTATTAGAGTTATCATGAAGTCCTTAAAGAAATAGTAAGCGTGGTTAGGGCAGATTTATTCAGGAGAAGGCAGTGCTCAGGAGAAGGAAAAGGAGCAGGGTCAGCAGGAGCTCAAACAGGCTAAATGTCCCAGTAAATTTTCTCCTTCATACAGACCATGTCATTTATAGTCTGGGATATGCCTGTAGCTAACTCAGGTCAGCTGCCCTGGCTGACTCCAAACTGCTAACAGCCTCCAGACCGTGGCTGGCCCAGGATTCTCTCCCAGCCAAATTAGAATATGGGTTAAGTTGGCAATTTTTTATGTTTAGATCTAAAATAGTGTGTATCAGTGATGTTGATTGAGAGAGAATTTTCAAAATATAGCCTGTAAACTCTAGATATCAGTGAAATGATCTGGGCCACCCAACAACACACTGCTGCCAAAAGCACCTGCTCCCTCCTTCCTGCTTTATTCTAGTGTTCTGCTGTATTCCTTGTAGCAGCTATCAAATGTGAGTGGAGTGAGCCAACTGACAGAAAAATGCTTCAGTGCAAAAGATGAGTTCTCTCCAGTCAGAACCGGCCAGAAGGAGGGCTACAGCCACAGGAGCACAACCTGTGCAACTGGAGAAGTAGGGGCGAGGGAAGGAGGAGCAGAGAAATGGGACCAGAGCTGCCCTTTGGATAGCAAACAGTGGAGTGGTTCAGCAGCTTGTTGAACACTGGCTTTCAGCTGTAATATTCCCACATCTCTTGGCTTGACTGACTTTCCAAAGTAAACACTGAAGCTGCAATCCCTGCTCAAAGTGAAATCTTGAACCTAAGTGGGTGTGTTCATATGAGGCATTTCTCTTAACAGTCCCCAAATCTCACAGCAGGAAAAGGTGGTGTGTGCTCAAAGATAGTTACCATCCACTTGTCATACTCTTGAACTTTTACATTGCTAAAAATACAGCATATGCTTCCTTGAAATGATCTCTTATCAATGCTGTGGTTTCTACCCCCCACAGTCAGATCTTTACATGAGTTAGCAGCCAGCAGATGTCAAACTTGTGTTTTACTCACTCCATCGTTCTGAGAGTGGTGCTGGTAAAGAAAGCCAAGTTGCAGGTTGATGTCTGTATTTAAGAGTGTTAAACAAATGCCCTATCTTCCTCCTTTCTGCATCAGTGCCCTCTCCTGGCTGGAATCTATACCTTTATGGGAGAGATCTCTGTCACTCTGTCCTACTTCATTGAATCATTCACATAAAAGACCTTTTTTGATACCACTCTATATACCATAATGAACAAAATGGAGCCTTAGAAGTATGTGTAGTTACAGTCCTCAGGCAATGCTGAACTGCTGCTGTAGGACTGTTGCTAATGCAGGAAGGGATGCTGTTCATGCAAGAGGTGATCCTATAATTGGTTGAAAAGTGAATGTAAATCTTTGAGGTTTCTTAATTTGAAAATTAAAACTGCATGGAAAGTGTTACTAAAATTTAGAAGAGTCAAGGGTTGCAGGCTCATCTTGAATTTTTAATGGCATTTGGCATTAAAAGACTCAGTAGAATTCTGCATTTTCCAAAAGTCCTTCTGTTAACTATTACTTGTTTTCCAATCCTTTTTTTTGCTTTTTCTTTCTAGTTTTATCAAAGACTTGGTGAAATAAAATAAGGCATTCACAGGGTGACTGCAGGTACAGACAAAACTGACTGTACCAAAAATGCTTTTAGATTCAGAGGATAAAGAATTAAGATGTGTGATACATCCTCACAAAGCTGGGAACAGTGGCTGAAACCTTGTGAGGCTGTGCTGTTATTCAGTGACAGGCTGAGAGTTGAGGGAGAGGAAACTCATGACATTGAAATAGAGCAAGTGTAGGGTCCTGAACTTGAGGAGAAATAACTCCATGGGCCAGGACAAGTTAGGGGTTGATATGATGGAAAGCAGCTCTGCACAGAAGGACCTGGAAATCCTGGTGGACAACGAGTTCAGCAGGAACCAGCAATGTGCCCTTGTGGCCAAGAAGGCCAATGGTCTCTTTAAGTGCATGAAGAAAAGTGTGGCCAGCAGCGGGTTGAGGGAGGTTCTTCTCTGCCTCTACTCTGGCCTAGTGAGGCCACAGCTGGAGAAATATTTCCAGTTCTGGGCTTCTCCATTCAAGAGAGACAAGGAACTACTGGAGAGAGTCCAGCAGAGGCTAGGAAGATGCTGAAGTGACTGGGGCATCTCTGGGAGGAGGAAAGGCTGAGAGCCCTGGCGCTGCTTAGCCTGGAGAAGAGCAGGCCCAGCACAAATCTGCTCAGTGCAGAGCAAGACCTAAAGGGTAAGGTCAAGAAGATGGGGCCAGACTCTTTTTAGTGGTGCCCAGTGACAGGCCAAGGGGCACTGGGCACAAACTGGAACCCAGGAAGTTCTACGTCAACAGGAAGAGGAACTTATCTGGTGTGAGGGTGCTAGAGCCCTGGCCCAGGCTGCCCAGGGAGGTTGTGGAATCTCCTTCTGTGGGGAGATTCAAAAGGCACCTGGAGATGATCCTGAGCAACCTGCTGTGGGTGACCCTGCTTTATCAGGGGGTTGGACTAGATGATCCCCAGAGGTCTTTTCCAATCCCTACCATGCTAGGTTTCTGTGATTCACTTACATTGATACAGGAGAAGTGAAACATGGTTGTAAAGCTAGGTTACTTTGGATAGTAGGATTTAGGTTTTTTATTTAATTGTGAGCTTCTGAAATTGTTAACTAGCTTAGGTTTTTGAAGGTATGCAGATGTTGCTCCACGCAGTGTTGCAACATTTAAGTGATTTATATACCATCATCTTCAGAAACAATTGAGGAGATAGCAATGTGCAGATTTTTATCAAGACTTCAAGTGAACATAAGTCACTTTAGAAAATGGAGGTTAGTCATCTAAGCCAACAAGGACTGGATTTGTAAAGGTATTCCAAGTCTGTCTGCTGCTTCTGGTATTTTCAGGGGGCATCTAACTTCTTTAGAACTCAGTCTTTCCAAAAACTAACCAAAAAATTCTTCTGCATGTGAGCATTTAAGCTTTTTAATACCCTTAGGTGCTGGATCCTAAGTGGAAAATTGCTTTAACTTCCGATTGCACTTCAGTTGCATGAAAAATGTTTATTTTTTTGGGAAAGAACAGATCTAGACTTCTGAGCTGAGTTTCCTGTGTGTCTCTGTATATTTTTTTTTTTAACTAAGAAGTAGAGAGTTTATTTTAGTAGTTGCAAATTTCTTCTAAGTGTGTGATTATGTCCAAATATTAATAACTCTGTAATTATAAGCCTCAGCGTGTTATTTTGGGTAAGAGGTGGGGAGAGAAGATAATGTCTTTCTGTTTTGCCAGACCTCTGTTTGCTCACATTTGTTCTGGAGGATACCAGATCTTAAACCACGCTTCACTGTCTTGGCAGAACAGCAGCTGGAGTGACAGGGTTTGCTGCTTAAGTCAATAAAGAGCAGTTCTCACGATAGCATTAGCAAACCAGTTATCGACTCGTAATAGAAAATAGTGATGATCTTTGTACTGCTGTAATGAGAATACACTAGAAAGTGGTGGCTTGGCCTTGTTTGAGAATCATGGAATGATTTGCGTTGGAAGGGGCCTTTAGAGGTCATCTAGTCTAACCCCCCTGCAGTCAGCAGGTACATGTCCAACTAGATCAGGTTGCTCAGAGCCCCAAGCAACCTGGCCTGGAATGGTTCCAGGGATGGGACATATACCACCTCTCTGGGCAACTTGGGACAGTGTCTCACAACACTCACTGTAAATATTTCTTTCTTGGATCTAGTCTAAATCTCCCTCTTTCAGTTTAAAACCATCACCCCTTGTCCTGT
This sequence comes from Galbula dea, assembly GCA_013399015.1. NCBI lineage: Eukaryota > Metazoa > Chordata > Aves > Piciformes > Galbulidae > Galbula > Galbula dea. Next base: position 1,035,814 of record VWZX01005204.1, on the reverse strand, counting down.
CCCAGCAGGCCCTGCTACAAAGTCTGTTCCCATCTTTCTTCTAGGCCCTTGAAAAGCTGCAAGAAGGTCTCCCTGGAGCCTTCTATTCTCCAGGCTGAACTACCCCAACTCTCTAAGCCTGTCCTCACAGCAGAGGGCTTCCAGCCCTCAGATCGTTTTTGTTGCTTCCTCTGGACCTGCTCCAACAGGTCCATGCCTCTCCTATGCTGAGAACTCCACAGTTTTTGGTGGTAGGCATTTTACTTAAGCACATGAGTTTCATCAGTACGACTAGGAGATGTTTACAGAAGTGCTTTTTGTCAGGGAGCATCCTGTAGTATCTCAGTTTTACATCCAGGGCTCTGGGGTACATGGGTTCCAAATAGCAGCTGAGAACTAACTCAAGCACGCCCATGTCCCATGCTTGTAACTTAATTGTAACTCCATCCTCCTCTTTGTTGCTAAATCTTCAGTGATATCTGATTTGTGGTCCTCTGAAAGAGGACAGGCTCTTTCTTAACAGCTAAGAGTAAGGAAAAGGGTGGTGCTTTTGTCCTGTGGGCTGTTTCTCTTAATTATAAGGTTGTATGTGACAATAGAACTAGAGCTTTGTGTGAACAAGCTCTGAGGCCAGTGCTGCATTGTGAAACCCTCTCTTCACTGATCTGACATGCCTGGGAAGGTGGTACATGCTGATAAAACAGCTTCCAGTGCTATCCTGAAGCAAAATGAAAATAAGAAACCCTGAGAGTCATTGTTTGCTGAAGATTCACAGCTCACAGCAGTTCCTGGAGCAGGATAAATGACAGAACTGGGGTAGCTTTACATAGCTGTTTCCAGAGCAGTACCACCTCTTCCCAGACACTCACTAAAATCCCTCTTTACCCTCCTGAGATGGAAAACTCTAGACTTCTTTTTGCCATGTAGCAGAGGTAGAAGTTTGTTCAGGGAGAAGTCCCGTTGTCCTTCCTATAGATCCATCCACTCTTGGAAGCTGTGTTGCAAAAGACTATGGGAATCATTGGTATGTCCTCATGTCAGCATAGCTGTTGGCTCATAACAAATTGAATTCTCATATTTAAACCCTGTATGTTGGGTTTGATGCTTTTGGGATGAGTTAAATGCTGTTTGGGAGTATGTTAGAGTCTGGGTTCCGTTGTTCTGTTTCTCCTCCTGCTGTGCACCGAGGGTTTCAGTGTTCCACTCCTAAGGTACTAGTTTACATTGCCACAGGTTTCTCCCTGCCTGCTTAGTTCTTCTTGGAACCAGACAACTCCTACAGCTTGCAGGGGAAAAATGACAGGGATGAAGTTTACTACTGGGCAGACTATCATGAAATGTGCCTCTTGCAGCCGTCGCAGCATGTGGGTGATCACAGCCTTAATAAAGATGCAGTAATTCGGTGTCTGGGTTGGGCAGTGTCTGCAGTGAAGTCATCCCCTTAGTATCACTGTGGGCATTATCTCCTGGATGTTTTGCCATGGGGATGTGGCTATGCTTTTGCAGATCTCTAGACTACAGACTTGTGGAGGAGTTTGTGTCGGTATTGTTTGTGTTGTTATTCCAGTGTCCTGACTCAGCTGTTACTTAAGCATTCACAAGCCACTTCTCCTGTCTTTAGAAGATTGATTTGGGCATTTTTCAAGGAAATGATATATAACCTGTAAGAAAATGTCTTTAAATTTATTTGTATTGGAGGAATCCAATTTGTTTCTAGTTTCTGGATGTGAGCATGTTGTAGATGTGAAATAATGATGCTTGGCTGAAACAAACGGTTCTGAAATAGCTATGAGAGCAACCTGAAGACCCTTAAAGTCTAGCAACTGAAGAAGCAACAACTTAAATGGAGGCATGTGCCTCTGCTGAAAACTAAGCTGTGCATGGGTTGAAAGGTTTTGCTGGCTTATCTCTTTGTTCTTTTTAAAAGAGGTTTAGAAAAATAGAGAAGAAGGAAGTAGCAAGAAGGCAGCAGGCACAGCCTGAATAAGGGTGTCCCATGTCCCATATCAAGGGTATTGTCTACCATTTTAAATAAACTTCATTGACATTTCCTGACTCTTGCTATTTCGACCTTTTCCTTCTGTTTGGAATATATTGTGAGAACTTTAGTATTTGGTTGGGGTTTTTGATCTCAGTGGCTGATTACAATGTTTATTTTCATGTATTTCACAAAGTTCATGTGCTGTTAGGAACAGATAGGAAATATCCCAGTTTCCATATCTCGTGGACATGATCCTGGGTGACCCTGCTTTAGCAGGGGGGTTGGACTAGATATCTTCAGAGGTCTCTTCCAACCTCTACCATGCTGGGATTCTGTTTTAGAAGTGCAAGCCTGAGGTAGGGCTGTAGATGACCTGAGGTCCCATAGGATGTATGCTTTTGATACAGTGGCTTGAGCTGTAAGTCTTGAGCTTGGACCCGATAGATGGTCTTCACAGAAGCAGTGCTCAGGTGAGAGGTGTTCCCCTCCCAGTGCCTGAGTTTCTGTTGCAGGAGAGTGAGCTGGTGTCCTCCAGGTTCTACCAGCAGGTGAATCAATGTTGAGGCATTGTGGCCAGCCAGATAGCTTGAGGGTCTTAAGACTGCCTATCAGATAGCAGTGTAATGTAAGTGCTGAGAGGCAATGGTGTCAGACCTGATAGATAAAACTTCCTCCCAAGCTGTCTCCTGTGTCCCTGTGAAGGCCAATGCAGTCTGCAGTGGTGATTCTCATAATGGTATGCAGCAGATTGGCCAAATTTAGGGCTCTGTAGATAAAGCAACAGTAGAGTGAATCTCTTCATTAAGTTCTTTGCTTTTGTTTCTTGATTTCAGATCTTTTTCTAGTACCCTAGTTCATTGAGGGCCGATTTACTTTTAGCAAGGCAGCTCCTGCTGTGTGCTTGGGCTTTGCAGGAAGCAGGAAGCACCAGAAACTGCAGGGAATTTGCTGGTGAATGTTTTAACAGTTTGCTTCTCACCTTCCCTCCATTGTCTTAGGGACACTTGCACTTTCGATACTGATGTGTACTACATTACTACCTCCATCCATTGCATGTGCAGCTTGCATCTCTCTCTTCCAGAGTACACTTGGAAATAATTGCACCCTTTCTTTTTACTGGAGCAAGGCTATTGCAAAGCCAAGCACGGTGTAAACTACTCCCCTTTGTATTTTGTTGTCCCTGACTGACTAAAATGCCTTAAAGCAGGTTCTGTAGAGAGGAGGAGTGTTATTCATTGAGATTAGTAGGTGTGGCTGCAGGAAAATCAAGCAACCCTAGTAGAAGGTCTGACCTTTCAGTAAAGCTCCAGGGTGCAGTTCAGCTTTAAGATGCTCTATCCAGTATGAGTTTCACTTACATTTTGACTGGGTGATTTCTCTCTCTCTCTTTTTTTTTTTTGTTTTTTTTTTTTTTTTAACAAAATGATACCTGTTTTGATAGATGGATTTTGTTTCTGCAGCTTAATCACCTCTAACTCTTTGACTTCCAGGTGGAACACCAGTATTCACACATATTCACTGTGACAGTAAGGAAAGCCACAAATGTCACCAAAGGAGCAATTGGTGACATGCGTGAGTATTTGCTCTTTCTGTTTTGTCTTTCTTCTGGGAGACTGTTGCTGGAGGCAGGGTGAGATGACACCTCAAGCTTGTCATGCATTAAATGCTTGTTAGTGGGTTGGTGGTTTTTTTGTCTTGCTGGTTAAAGCTAGGGCAGTGTCCCCATTTCATGGCTCAGAAGGCAGATTTGCTACTCCTTCTTTCCATTGATCCCAAAAAGCTGAGTGAGTTGTAAGCAATTTGCCTACAAGCAAGTAACACCTACACTTAGCTTTTTGGCTCGGTTGGAAGTGCTGTTCTGAGGATAGTAAAAGGCTGTGGTTTGGTGGTGGGAACACTTAGAAAGAAAAGCTGAGAGCTCTGCTGAGTCAGTGCAGTAAGAAGAAAATAAATAACCCAAAGCAGATAAGCAGATCTCATGGTGGAGAGCTACATAAGCCACTAGCACTTCTATTTGGCTTCTGAGCCTCCAGACTTAGTAGCTGAACAGGAAACCACTGGGAAGAATGACCCATGGAAAGTCTTGTCTGTTCTTAAGGGGGGAAGAGGGATAAGCTAATGTGTTGGCTGGATCTTAAAAGAATATCCCTGCTTCCTTCATGATGACTGCTGGGCTTTCAGGTCCTGTCTCCCAGGTGCTTCACGGGGAGCATTGCATAGCCCAAGACTTGCAGGCTAGGGCTGGAAGGATGAGTGTGGTGCCTTGTCCTGCTCTCTCCTCAGGCTTGTTTGACATGCAGTTGTTTCTCTCCCAGCATGGTCCTGGGAACTGCTTTCAGTTGAAACTAGAGCAGCTGCTTTGACACACAGCTTTGCTTCAGTGGGTTTAACGTGGGGTTTTTTCTTCATAATTAGTGTCTACTGCTGTTGTTCAGCTTGGTGAGTAAGTGGGAGGAACAGTTGGAAAGGTAATGTTCAGGAGACTCAGGTATGAGGGGAGGGAGGGAGGGGAGCCCTGGCAGAAGAAAGTGGGAATCTGTTTAGCATCTACTGTGGGTTGAGGGAGAAGAGCACACAGAGAAGATGCAGTGGGGTGTTATCCTGGTAGCCTCTAAGAAGGTCTTCGTATCAGAAGGCTTCTGAAAAAGCATAGAGGGTAGAACAAGGGGCCCATGGGTTTGTGTGTATAAGGAGAAGGGTTAATGAAAAGACTTTGGGTCTTGGACACAGGGACAGTGTGAGGAATGTGGGAAGGAGAGGATGTGGAATGGAGACCCCATGATATGACATTAAAGGGAGTATGGAAAGGGTGAAGAAAGCCAGAAGACTATGGCTTTTTAAAATTTATTTTTCCTTGTTAAGACAAGTACAGTCCTGTAGTATAAATTCCAAATATTATCCATCAATATAATTGGATTTTTTCTCCCAGACAAAACTGTTATCTTGCTAAATCATCAAAACCAAAAAGCTCCTCAGGAAGAACTTTTTATTGCTAAAACCTGACAGAACTATGCTCAAGGGCCACTGAAACCTGCTTGGTTTCCTGTCTGAGGCAGCTCAAAGTGCTCTATAGCCTGAGGCTTCTGAAGTCTGGGGCATCTCCCAGTGAGTTTCCAAGATCCTGGGGCTTGTTCATGGAGTCCTGGCAAATCCCTTTAAGTGAAAAAAAACCCTAGATCGTTTCTTCAGGTTTTATTTTGAGAAGATGAAAACTTTTTATTTCCCCTGTATATACCAAGCTTGGTGTGTTGGAGCCTGGAAGCTATTTGATCAAGTCAGTAATCACATTAATTACTTCAGATGTATGAAGCTGTGAGCAGTGGAGGGTCTTCACAGCTGATTGTCCCAGCCATTTTATATATGTACCTGTTTTATTTTTTCATTTGATTTGCCAAAACTAACTTACTGAAGGAATTTCTCAACTTTTACATTGGGTTTCTAATCTCAAGGGTAGGATTCACTACCAGGGAGAGTGTCTGTGCTACATGACAGGAGATGCCTTGGTTAGGGTGGGTACCTGAGTGTTGCTGTCCATGACAGACACTGTCAAGATGTGGACTCTTGTGGTGGGTTTCTCCTGATTTGTTCTGCTGTTGCTCCAGTTTGTGTAGAGAATGACTGCCCTGTGGGTAAGAGAGGTAATTGTACATGGTTGTGGTATGAAGGCCCCTGGGGGACATGAGAGATTTTGTGTAATGTTTTGCTTTTTTTTTTTCTATATCAGTCATTCCAAGACTTTCTGGAATAGCTGTGAAAGCCCTAAGTAAATCTAAGGAGTTTAAATATATGGAAGTGTTTATAATTTTGCTGCTTGTGTGATATCTTTCATCTTAAGGATTTGAAGTCTACCTCTGGTCAAGGAGTTCTAGATGAGAGAACTGGTGTGCATGGTGCACCAACTCTGTGGGTGGGCATGGACTGCTCATGACTCTCTGGCATGGTTATCCCCACCTAGGCTGGGGAGCTATGCATTATTTTAAGCAAGTTTGTCAAGATTTCTTGAGTTCTTCATTAATGGAGATTGTAACTGGTTGTGTTATCCTTCCAACTCGGTAATAGATGCCTTTTAGACTGTAATGTCCACAGACAGTGTGCTTCCTTGAGTGAACAGTTCATCTACACAGCACTGCTGACTCAAGACATATTTTTAGTGTCCTGACTGATCTGGGTGGCTGGAACAACACAGAAAGCTGGAGCTAGGATAGCTTCCAGCCCTCTGTTTTTATTTTATTTGGCTTAGATTTCCCATTGTCTCTGTAAGCTTTCAAATTTCTGTAGAGTGATCTGGCAAAGACAAGCAATCAAACCTGAGTCTGGGTCATACCAGGATCTGAGTAGTTAAGCTCCAGTAGCTGCTTTTGTTCCTCACTGATAAAGAACATCAAAATAAACAGAAATGGCAATAATTACATCACAGAAATTTTCCAGGCAAATGCTTTTCATATACATGAAGGAAGTTAGTCTGCTTACCTCACTTTGTCATTCTGTGAATGTCTGTGTGTGTGGATGATAAATGAGAATTACTGTAAGAGCACAGGATGTTTGGGAGGGGGAAAAATGGAGTTCTGGGAGCAGACTCACTCCTTCCCAGGAATTGATTCAAGTTCCTTCTTATTTCAGGTCTCTGCTGATTTACTGTTGCCTTCCTACAGGAGTGCTTTACTGATTTCACTGGTTTTCATTTTATGGTGTCTCTTTCAAGGTGACTCTTCTCTAGATACTGTCCTATCAACATCCCATCAATGCAGCTCTATCTTTACAGAAGATTTAACTTCTGCTTCAGTAACTGCTGCTTGTAATAACTGTGCTTATTCTTCTGGCTAAGTCTCTTTTCCTGGCTGGAAGATTGATGAGATGAGCAACTGCAGCAGATGTGTGGTGGGTTGACCTCGGGTGGCCACCAGGTGCCCACCAAGCTGCTCTCTGACTCCCCCCTCCATCAACAGGACAGAGGGAGAAAATATCATAAAAAGCTTTCATGGGTCACAATGAGGACAGGGAGGTCACTTACCTATTACCATCACAGGCAGAACAGACTCAGCTGAAGGGAATGTACTTTAATTTATTGCCAGTTAATTGTAACAGAGTAGGAGAGTTAGAAATAAAACTACTTTCCTCCCTTCTTCCCAGGCTCAGCTTCTCTCCTGGCTCTTCTCTATCCCCCCAAGTGATGCAGGAAGATGAGGAATGGGGATTGCAGTCAGTGTATAACGTACTGGCTCTGCCACTCCTTCTTACTCTCGCTTTTCCCCTGCTCCAGTGTGTGATCCTTCCCAGTGCATAGTCTTTCATGACTTTCTGCAGTGTGGGTCCTTTCCATGGGCTCTAGTCCTTCGAGAACTGTTTCAGTATTGGCCCTTTCCATGGGGTACAGTCCTTCAAGAGCAAACTGCTCTGGCATTGATCCCCCTGCAGCACGTCCTCTTCCTCCTTCTTCATTGTTTTGGTGTCTGGAGAGTTGCTTCTCTCACATATTTTCTCTTTCTCTCACAGCTACTGCACAGTAAATGTTATCACAGAGGTTGCTGATGGGCTTAACCTTGGCTAGCAGCTGGTCCATCTTGGAGCCAGCTAAAACTGGCGCTGTCTGACGTGGAGGCAGCTTCTGATATCTCACAGAAGCCACCACTGGGTAAACCTGATACCAGATGGAATATCTCAATCTGCATGGTTTTGCTGAGGATTTAATGATCTTAATTGCTTAGCATTCTGCTGGTTGCAGGGGTCTATAGGCCTTGTAAAAATCACTTATCTGACTGGAGCTTTTGGAAAAGATCTTGTCTCCAGTCCATTGAGTTCTTACATAGTGAATGTTTAGTTTTGAATCTCTTCCAGATAACGCACCTTGCTGTAGAGCCTTTCCTTACTTCCATGACTGTACAACAACTTGTAGAAAAAGACTAAACTGCAGCATTCTGGAAGATGAATGCTTGTAGAGTGTGGTTCTACTTTCCATAGGATCTCTCCCCTTTGGGATTTTCAGGGGTCTTGGAGGAAAACTAGGTCAAAGGAAGCATTGTAAATTTTGTCTTTAATCTTTTAAGATCTATTTTTTTCTTCAGAAAACATACCTTTGTTTTAAAACAATTGGTAGCATCTACAAAGGAAACCAGTTGTATGACTCTGCTCTTAAAGATCAGTAATATTCCTTAATCATGTTTTGGATTTGCAGCTTTTGTTTGCTTCATCTACTTGTCATGCTATGACAATAGGGGACTGGAGCATCTCTTGGAGGAGGAAAGGCTGAGAGCCCTGGGGCTCGATAGCCTGGAGAAGAGCAGACCCAGAGGGCATCTGCTCAATGCTGAGCAATAGATAAAGGGTGGGGGCAAGAGGCTGGGGCCAGACTCTTTTCTGTGGTGCCCAGCAACACAACAAAGGGCAATGGGCACAAACCGGAACCCAGGAGCTTCCATCTGAACAGGAGGAGAAACTTGTTTGGTATGAGGGTACAAGAGCCCTCGCCCAGGCTGCAGAGAGAGGTTTGGAGTCTCCTCTGGAGAGTTAACAGAGGCACCTGGACATGATTCTGGTCAACCTGCTGTGGGTGATCCTGCTTTAGCAGGGGTGTTGGCCTAGATGATCTCTAGAGGTCCCTTCCAACCCCCACCATGCTGGGATAATAATGCAATTCTGAACATTGTAAAGAAAAAGTATTTTCTTTAAAAATAAAACTATTTAATTTTTGGATAACATGTGGCACTGGTGCTCAGCTTCTATCCCAGTTCGTGTCCACCCAGTTGAAATTAAGGATACATTTCCCTTATAGTTAAGCTGCTCAGATAAATAAAGTAAAGTATGGGGAGCAGTCTAGTCAACAGAGCTCAGCCCTGGTTGCAAAACTTGCTATCATGGAGATGGAAGACTGCTCCTACAGGTGACTCTTGGCATAGTTAGCCAGATGCTGCTGCAACCAGCAACAGATGTCCCCTGGCAGTCAAGGAGACATTCTTCCACTGGGGCAGTGGTGCTTCCTGATTGCCTCCTGCAAGAGACAAGGAGTTGGTAGGATGAGTTCCCTGCCTGCTCCATCAGCCTGGCACTGGCTTTAGGTTCTGCTTCAGCAGCACAGAGGGGAAGAGTAGGTGATGTCCAGTGCAGGTTCAGTCACAAGTTTTCTCTCCATTGGCCTTTGCCCTGGGGCTGTGTTTGCTCTTCTTGGGGTTGAAGCTGTCCGATTTAAAGCCAGTGTCACCACAGTCTAGTGTGATTTAGATGTATCTGTGCAGTGTTTTAACACCGAGCTGGCTGAAACAGAAGGAATTGGAGATTTTCCTGCTTGTCTTGGAGCAGGCACAAAACCATTCCTGTCAGAGCAGCTCACTCAGGACTTACCCACCTGTTCTCTGCATTACAGCTGGCAGATCTTGCACCCTCACTTAGCTACAGTGTACTTGGTTTTACTGTTGAAGTGCCATCAGATAATGCTCTTCCTGCAAGGCCCTGAAGCAGGACCTGATTTATGCAAGGGAGCTTCAAGAGGAAAACAAGCCAAACTCCTCCCCTTTGCCAGCTTAGCAACCTGGAATAAAGTAGGTCAGAGGTGGCCAATCTTACAAGTCCTACAAGCTGCACATGCAGATGTTCACATGGCCAGAAGCTGTAAGCAGTACCACGTGTCTAACAGAGCAAAACAGAGGAGTGCGGGTAGTATCTCACAGGAAAGGAGATAGAAGTGTTCCCATTTGGACCCATGCTGCTCCCATCTATGCTAGGATAGCCTGGATCAGCAGCTGAGTCCCATGATGACCAAGCTGTCTGGGTTTAAGCAACTTCCCAACTGCCTTTGTACCAGCCCTACCGTTAGTCATGTCCTGTAGTGGTTCGTGCTCCATCACCAACCATAGCAGCTAGCTCTGGTTCTACAGCCATGGGCTAGTGCTGAAATATCATAGAATCTTAGATTGGTTTGACTTTCCAAGGTCATCTAGTCCAACCCTCCTGCTGTCAGCAGGAACATCTTCAGCTAGATCAGGTTACTCTGGGCCCCAAAGAACCTCACCTGGAATGGTTCCAGGGATGGGACATCTCTCACCTCTCTGGGCGACTGGGACAGTGTCTCAGCACCCTCAGTGATTTCTTTCTTAGATCCAGCCTGATCTTTCAGTTTCAGACCATCACCCCTTGTCCTCTCCCAACAGGCTCTGCTAAAAAGTATTTCCCCATCTTTTTTCTAGGCCCCCTTAAGGCTGCAAGATGATCTCCCTGGAGTCTTCTCTTTTCCAGGCTAACAACCTCAAGTCTTTCAGCCTTTCCTCATAGGGAAGGTGTTCCTCTCCTTTGACAAGATCCTTAAAAGATGAACAACACTATTAACTGCTCATGAAGTGTCTGCTGCAGAGCTCAGGCTGACATGGAGGCAGCTATAAACTAAATTTCTGTTTCCTTGCCACATGCAGGATTTTTGCCCTGCTGTAGGGTTAGCCAGAAGCAGTGCTGGGAGTTGGAAGTCATGTTGGAAACAGACTGATGTGTTCCACAGTGATACTGATCCAGCAAATGCTGCTTTTTCCAGATGTAAGAATATTCTTTGAATGAGAACCACATTCTGTCTTGGAATACTTGCTGTGTAGTTACTGAGAGAGGGATGGTGCCTTTAGAATGTTGGTGCAGACTTGTTTCCATCCTAGAGGAAGGTTCTCCTGTTCCTCCATTACACTCTAATGGTGACATCAGAGCAGCCATGCTGGCTTAGACCAAGGATCCAACTTGCCTAATCTTCTGGTTGAAGGACATCCTCCTCTCTCTGCTTGAGGCCCTTGCCACACTGTTACCAACTGCAGCTTCAGGAGAGTGGAGCTTGATTGTGACTGGGAACTGTTTCCGTTTCATGTTCTGTCATGTGTGCAGACAGGACTTTGTGGTGGGGCTCTCCTCCAGTTTTCTCCAGTTTTGAGCCTTTCCTTCTTCCATTTAGGAAGGGTCCTTTGTAATGATTTGATTTCTTCCTGCTTGCTTTTCTTTTCCTTCTAATGCCCTTTCCCAAGGAGGTCTTTGAAGTTGTGTTAGGGTTGGGCTAATGCCTGATGCTAAGGGAGAATCAGGAAGACCGCCAGTCATAGGCAGATACAAAAGAAAAATATGAATAGGGTGAGCATGTGAACTTCCCTCTGATCCTTTCCAAGCACTCAGTTGTCTTCAGTAAGGGGCTTCCTGAGCTAGATCTGCTTCTGATGTATTTAGTAGCTCTCACTGAGTTTCTCTTGGATAAGCTTCACTGCTTTTCTTTGGAACCACTAAAGTCCTCTCATCCACAGCTTCTTTGGTAAGGACTTCTGCAGGTTCCTATCAACTGCATGGGGAAGATTCTTCATTTGTTTGGAATACTTTTTTTAAGTGGATTTGAAGCATCCTCTGGGCACTGTGTTGCATATTGTAGAGGCTAACTGTCCCACAGATCAGCCTGTGCTAGAGAAAAGTTCTTTCAAATAAATAGACATGATCTGTTATATATTTTTTACTGAACATGCTCTGAATGGGAGGAAGAAAAAAAATCGTAAACCTTCCTCCTCTCCATCAGTACTGAAAGGAACACTTTTGTAAAGCCTGTCACTAAAAACTGTGCTCTATCCAAGCATCTGGCCAAGAGTGTTAGAGGACAGCTGAAACACAGGGGATGTCTGGCTAAGCTCAGGTTGTGCTGTGCTTAGGTGGATGGATTAACTCACATGCACAGTTATGCCTTTCACTTGGAGGACTTGTTAGTATTGATGAGCATACACTGCTCTAAGTGGTTTGCAGGCCTTTCTTCAGGCCTGTAAGGACCCTGTTGGGGCAGGAGCAATTCACAGGTGTCACTTTTAATTCTGAGTTTCCTGTAATTACTTGCACTGGAATTGATGATGGTTCTAAGATGTGATGTTTATGTAGCCAACATGAGCCTATACTTAGAATCATAGAATTGTTTTGGTTGGAAGAGACCTTTAAGATCATCAAGTCCAACTGTTAACCTAACACTGCCTGTCACCACTAAACCATGTCCCTCAGCACCACATCTACATGTCTTTTCAATCCCTGCAGGGATGATGACTCCACCACTTCCCTGGGCAGCCTCTTCCAGGCTTTGAGGGATGATGACTCCACCACTTCCCTGGGCAGCCTCTTCCAGGCTTTGGCAACCCTTTTGTGGAAGAAATTGATCCTAATAACCAGCCTAAACCTCCCCTATTCCAACTTTAGGCCACTTCCTCTTATCCTATTGCTTGTTATCTGGGAGAAGAGACCAACTCCCTTCTCACTCCAGTCTCCTTTCAGGGAGTTGTAAAGTAAGAAGGTCTTACCTGAGTCTCCTTTTCTGCAGCCTAACCAACCCAGTTCCCTCAGCCACTCAGCACAATACTTGTGCTCTAGACCCTTCACCAGCTTTGTTATTCTTCTCTGGATACACTCAGCACCTCAGTGTCCTTCTTAGAGTGAGGACCCCAAAACTGAACCCAGGATTTGAGGTGCAACAGTTCTGCTCAGTTAGGACAGCTCCAGGTTTTAAAAACCTTCCTGATAGTTGTCTGAATTAAGAAGACAAGAGAAGAACTTCTCACTCCAAGGCTTGGAGACTGCACTTCAGCAACATAGCAAATCAAGCTGTAGGGCAGTTGGTAGAGGACCAAAACCCCTAAAGGCTCATGATACCAAACACAGATCCAGTGTAAACTTGTTATGTTGATTCAGAGAACTTTGCCAGTTTAAATTTGTATTAGCAGACTTTATGCCAGGGTAGGAATAATCCATACTCCATCAGCTAACACAAATCTGGAAGAAAAGTCACAGTGTGGGTTCCAAGTCATTTCCCAGGAATGTGATGATAGTGCCTAAGCCTACTCCAGACCCAGTTATCACTGCCCACATCTGGCATTCCCGTGGACCCACCGTCACCGCTGGACTAGCCAGCCATGCAGCTCTTCCTTCTCTCCTGCTCCTGTCTTTGTTGGCAGAGTGAGATGTTTCACCAGTTTAAAACCAGAAGAGCTTTTAAGAACTAGAGATTTAATTTAAAAGAAACAACCAAACAAAAATAAACAAAACCCCAAGCCCCTTAGATTCTGGCACACCACTGCAAGAAAGAGTTTTCTCTGGGTGCTTGCATGCTGTTGTTTTAGTCACTTTGCTGTCTATCTGCAAAGGGAACTGTAGAAATGACCTTGACAAGTCAATGGTTTTTTGGTCTTGGTTTGAACCTGTGAAGGCTTCAGCAGACTTATTTGGGGTTGGGTTTTTTTGTGCTTCAAGGCTGGATCAGTGAAACCATTAGTGATGCCCCACCTTGGGGTGGTGGCAGGGCAGTGCCTGTGCTGGGAGTTCAGTTCCTGCCATCACTTAAGTAATGCTGGAGATGAAAAGCACTGTAATAAAAGGCACTAATAATCATCTTACCCAATCACAGAATTTCTCACAGCGTAGCTGCCTCTCTGGGAGCTGCATTACTTCACCATCTGCTAGTGAAATCTCACACTGCATCATCCCCTTTGCAAAATCCCTCTTGAAGATGAAGGCCCAAAGCCCTGGTGTTCCTTGTTGTACCTTAAACACAGACATCAAAGAACTGTCACCTCCTTGGGAACCCTTACTGGCAATCTCTGTGTGTACTCCTGACTGGTTTAGGTTCCCTGAGGCCTTCTGGCATGTCTCCAGACTCTTAGTCTAGCATCTGTATGACTGCTAGGCTCTGAATTTGCCTTTTTGAAGACTCTCAGAAGCATCTGCTCCATATGAATGGAAGGCCTGGATTCATAGAAGGGTCAGCTCTTTGAAAATGGAAATTTAGAACAAATCTGTTAAGTGTCAGGGCTGGTCTGGTCACTAGATGACTAGCAGAGACTCTCTTCCCAAAGGGAGGAGAAAGGGAATAAGGGAGGGAGACTTAAGGGTTGGGAAAGAAAACTCAAGAACTTTGCATTTCCTTCAACAAAATGAGATAGCCATGTGATGGCAGTGGCTTCGTCCTTTTTGTATATTTGAATAGACTCTCTAGTTTCTTTGTTATTCTACTGAAATAGCTGAAACCAGAGTGACTGAAATATGAATTACAAGTCTGAAATGCTAATTGTATTAATATGAAGGTCTGATGACAGTCATCTCATCAAACTAGTAACAGAATATGAAATGGTTGCTGCTCCTTGTAGAAAATTATGCAGGTTTATGTAATAAACAGTTTGCTTAAAGCATTCCTCATTTTTAATGTGAAAATGATTGATCCTAATTACTGTCTGTTGGGTGTTTCACTCTCTGGTTCATCATGTAATGTAGATGTAAAATTCTATAGCAATTACTTAACCAGAAGATAAATCAAATAAGGAGAAGTCACCGACACCTTTTTTTTCTACCTCTCTGCAGTGTTTTTAAAAAATGACATTTTACATGCTGACTCTGCTTTTGTTATTAGATATCTGTCTCCAGCCCCTGGAGTTTTGGTGTGAATCTTACAAAAGGATTATATCTAATATTTTGTTAATTACCTTTATAACTCATCTAGTTATAGTTGCAGGACCCTGTGGTAGTTCCACTGGCCTTAATGCTGAAATCCTTAATGTTATTTTTCAGTGTGAAGGTGGAGATTTACATACACTTGAATGTAGTTGTCAGTTTATGATTGTTTTTCCACAACTAACATTAATGGAGTCTGGTCCCTCTATTTTAGAGTGTTCTCTGTGCCCTTAGGGATGAGCAGGTGATGTTTTAGATGGGTGCACATGTGAGGTACCTGGGTGGGGGCAATCTCTGGTATCCCTGCTGGGAGATGAAGGGGTGGAGAGCAGCTCTGTGGAGAAGGACTTGAGGACACTGGTGGGTGAAAAGCTGGACATGAGCTGGCAACGTGTGCTCACAGCCCAGCAGCCAACCATGTCCTGGGCTACATCCCCAGCAGGGTGTCCAGCTGGTCAGGGAGGGGATTCTGCTTCTGCTCTGCTCTGGGAAGACCTCACCTGTAGTGCTGGGGCCAGCTCTGGAGTCCTCAGCACAGGAGAGACATGGACCTGTTGGAGCAGGTCCAGAGGAGGCCATAGAAATCATGTGATGTCTGGAAGCTCTCTGCTGTGAGGACAGGCTGAGAGAGTTGGGACTGTTCAGCCTGGAGAAGAGAAGGCGCCAGGGAGACCTTCTTGCAGCCTTTCAGTACTTCCAGGGGCCTCTAAGAAAGATGGGGAGAGACTTTCTAGTAGTGCCTGTTGTGTCAGGACAAGTGGTGGTGGTTTGAAACTAAAAGAGGAGGATTTAGACTAGAGAGAAGGAAAGCATTTTTTATGCTGAGGTTGGTCCCAGTTGCCCAGAGAGGTGGTTTAATGTCCCATCCCTGGAACCATTCCAGGTCAGGTTGTCTGGGGCTGTGAGCAACCTGATCTAGTTGGAGATGTCCCTGTTGACTGTAGGAAGGTTGGACTAGATGACCTTGAAAGGTCCCTTCCAACCAAACTGTTCTGTGAGTCTGTGATTGTGTTCTGTGTATCTTATACTGATTACACTTGCAAAACAAAAAGTCAGTTTTGATCCATAAGCCATTTCATAAAGCTGCTTCCTTTTAAAATCCTAATAGAGAGAACAGCAGTGATCAAGCTACTTTTCACTTACATTTTCAGATTAGTTTTTTTGAAAACCATATCAACAGCAGAACCTCAAAGGGGAATAAATCCATCCATGCAAAAGGATACCCACGATTTTATCAGTGTTTGATAACTTTGATGTTCTGCAGTACATTAAGTGATTACCTTTGTGTTACTTGCCAGGTTGCTAGTAGTTAGTTTTTGGTCCCCAACCAGTATTAAGGAGTAAGGTTTTGATTAATATAGTATAGTACAGCTTAATATAGTACAGCTTATAGCAGTATCTTAACCAGAGCACGTAGTCTTCCAGTATTTTTCCTCTTCATCTAAAGAAGGAAGTTATAAAAGAAGAGATTTTCCTTTTGGTAATTGAAAATAGCACAAAAGAAACTTTCCAACATGAAAGGGCAGATGATTAACTCTTTGCCTGGGGTTAATTAGGATAATAATGGCATGGAGTGAGGGGGTGGCTTGGCAGCCCTGAGTTCCAAAGACTGATATTTTTTTTTTCTATGTTTGGTTGCTCATTCCTTAGGTTTAGTTTCTGTTTCAACACTTACGTGGAGTCTCTCGGGTAGGAAGTTAGTAACACATCTGTATGCCAGCTGTGCCCTGGTATGGGCTTTCCATGTGCTTCAGGGGTTTGGATGTGGCTAGGGAACCATTGGCTGATTGTGTTTAAAGGAAAAAAAAAATCAGACTTTTGTACCTGATCACATAATCACATCAAAAATTAAATGGAAAGGGAAACGTGGATGTTTTGTGTAGAAGACTGCTCAGCAGCAGTATTTTGGGTAAAAAATGACCTTTTGTAGGCAAGTTCAGTCTCTTTGCAGAGCAAGTCTGAAGTATTTATTGCCAAAGTAGTGCTTGATATCCAAGACTTAGCAGATGAGATCTTGTCACTTCTAATTTTGGTAGAAATTTTGCTGTTTCATTTCAGGATGCCTCAGTTCCCTCCTTTCTGATATCATTTTGTGCAGTGATTCAAGGGAGCTAACGTTTTCTCTAGAAGTTGGCAGTTGGTTACATCTGCCAGGGAGAAAAGAAATTTCAAACCCACTTGGGGGGGATTGATCCCCCCCCCTGTTCCCTGACTTTAAGTGAGAGACAAGATCAGACATAAATTCTTAGGAGCTAATAAAGATTGCTATTTAAAGGCTTTCCAGCCTGATCCCCAACTTCAAATAGCTGCTGGTTAATTATACAGTACAAGTGTGACCTGCCAAATCCTTGCAATTAGCTAAGCCCTGCAGATATGGAGCATGAGGGAAAGCTCTTTGAGAAGGGTTGGAGCAGCCCAAGGAAATTCTCACAGGGTGAAAGCTTCCATCACAAAATGTTTTTTTGTACAAACTTTTAATTGAGGGACCTGAGTCTAGGAGAAGGTTTGTTTAATGTCCCTAAAGATTCCCTGGATTAGTGGAATACTTAATTCAAAGTGTGACCCTTGTGTATAATGCTGCATCTCCAGAGATACTTGAAGGTGATGGCATCACAAGGTGCAGTAGGTCTAGCTGATGTTCCCCACTGGAGCTGCCCAGGAAGCCAAACATTTTGAGTTTCAATTCCATTCTGCTCTGGGACACATACACAACCTCCTGAGTAGTTTCCAAAAGACTCTTTTGATTGCTAGTTGTGTGTTTTTTATTGTTGATTCTTTTCTTTAATTCTCCCAAAAATCATTGATTCTCATTTTGAAAAATAAGACTTTTTTGGTTCTCTCTTCTCCTCCCTGCTGATATGCCCATGTGGTTCAGGGCCTCAGCAATCCCTCTGATAACATGTTCCTGAAATCCAAGAGTTTTGGGAAACACTCAGCTTTGTTGAAAAAAGTATCTTTAGACAAAGTATCTACAAGCAGGAATCATAGAATTGTTTTGTTGTAAGAGACCTCCGAGATCATCAAGTCCAACCATGAACCCAGCGCTGCCAGGTCACCACAGGACCATGGCCTTAACAGTGTCTATAGCAGTACCCAAGTGGCCTGGCTGATTTCCTATAGGATTGCCAAACCAGCAAAGGTGAAAGAGGTTCCAAAACTATGTATGAAGCTGCTTCTTTTCATTACTAAAGACTGTTTCGGTGTAATATTTACTTCTATGACACAAGCCAAAACAATTAAAGGGTAGTCAGAGAGAAGGGGGTGAAAGCTTTTAAAAATGATTATCACTGCCTAGTAGAATTATACCTATCACACAGAATCCCAGCATGGTGGATGTTGGAAGACCTGGAGATCACCTTTGGAGATCACCTGGTCTAACCTCCTGCTAAAGAAGGGACACCCAGAGCAGGTTGTCCCAGATCACCTCCAAGTGCCTTTGGAATCTCCCCACAGAAGGAGACTCCACAACCTCTCTGGGCAGCCTGGGACATCTGCTTTCCATCGGATCAACCCCTAACCTGTCCTGATCCATGGAGTTATTTCTCCTCAGGTGCAGGACCCTACACTTGCTCTACTTCAGCGATGAGTTTCCTCTCCCCCAACTCTCAGCCTGCCCAGGTCAATAAACTTGAATTTCCAATAAAGTTGGATAGGTCCTGCTGCCATTCTGTTTGTTCAGGTCTTTTCTCCTTTCATCTTGGAAACATAATGCATGTTCCTTTTTGTTATGTTGTTTATATCATTGTATGTAGATGTAG
Organism: Galbula dea; assembly: GCA_013399015.1. Classification (NCBI taxonomy): domain Eukaryota; kingdom Metazoa; phylum Chordata; class Aves; order Piciformes; family Galbulidae; genus Galbula; species Galbula dea. The sequence continues at coordinate 1,017,676 of VWZX01005204.1, read as the reverse complement.
TACTGAGGGACTTGGTTTAGTCTCAGGAACATGGTTGTAGATGATGGTGCTAGGTTGATGGTTGCACTTGATCTTAGAGGTCTCTTCCAACCTTGATAATTCTGTGATTCTTTATCATTCATGTAATTATATTTATATAATCTACATAATTGGATAGTTTTCTGTCATAGACAGTGATCTGATCTGCAGTCTCATGCAGTTTTGTTGATTCTTACACCCCAAACTGGTGTTCACCTCAGGTGTCTCTTTTGCTCTGTAGTTGACACTCCAGATCCCTACGTGGAGCTGTTCATCCCATCTGCCCCAGACTGCAGGAAGAGAACAAAACATTTCAATAACAACGTGAATCCTGTGTGGAATGAAACCTTTGAGTTCATTTTGGACCCCAACCAAGAGAATGTTCTGGAGGTAAATGACTTGGCTGGGCTGCATCTGTGGTAATGGAAGTTGTGCAATGTCTGGAAGGCTAAAGGAACAGTAGCTTGTACAGCTATGACATCTCTTGTCTCAAGATGACAACTTGGTAAATATGAAAGGTTGGTTTTTGCCTTTAGGCATGGTGCTAAGCAAGAGATGTATAAATTATACTTTTTAAGGAATAGCCTTGTGAGTCATTATAATCTTATAATCATTATAACCTTATTACCTCGTGAGTTATCTCCCTCTGTCCTTGTGAGGCCATATCTGGAGTCCTGTGTCCCAGGTGACTGAGAAAAAGATGAACCTAGATGAAGCAACTAGTTCTTCAAGTGGCTGTATCTTGATTCCATTGGTTTTATGCAGAAGATAATGGTCCAAGCCACAAACATGATATTTTAGAAGATACAATTCCACAGAGTGGAAAAATATCATCAGCCAAATGAATTTGGAGAACTCATTTAATAGAAATCACGTAACTGGTAATTTGAAGTTATTTTCTGAATATCTTGCTTGAGAACTTGAAAGGTTGCTACTGAGAAAAAGCACTGCTAGACACAGACACACACAGATTAGAGCAAAAGCACTAAAGAGTGTTCTGCCATATGCACATAGATCTTTGGATAGTATCACAGGGTGAAAAGGTATGTGCTCTGACATGGAGAACATGAGAAGAGACTTGAAAGATCTGGCTGGATCCAGAGAAAAGCTTTGTGTCATTTGGAATGCTGCACTTTTTGCCAAACCATTGTTACAAAAATCTTGGTCTGTATACCCAATGCTAGGATGTATGGATTCTACTTTCACTGGAGAGGTGCTGTATGATTTTTGGTGTATCACATTTAAAACTACCTGAACTTCACAGGATCCCAGCATGGTGGGGGTTGGAAGGGACCTCTGGGGATCGTCTAGTCCAACCCCACTGCTAAAGCAGGGTCACCCACAGCAGGTTGACCAGGATCACCTCCAGGTGACTTTCCAGTCTCTCCAGAGGAGACTCCACAACCTCTCTGTGCAACCTGGGCTGGGGTTCTGGCACTCTCACACCAAACAAGTTTCTCCTCCTGTTCAGATGTTGCAGTTTGTGCCCAGTGTCCCTTGTCCTTTTCCTTGGCAACACTGAAAATAGCCTGGCCTCATCCTCTTGCCCCCACCCTTTAGCCCTTGCTCAGCATTGAGTATATCCCCGCTGGGTCTGCTCTTCTCCAGGCTAAGCAGCCCCATGGCTCTCAGCCTTTCCTTCTCCTAGAGATGCTCCAGTCCCCTCAGTATCTTCCTGGCCTCTGCTGGACTCTTCAGTAGTTCCTTGTCTCTCTTGAACTGGGGAGCCCAGAGCAGGACCCAGGACTCCAGATGTGGCCTCACTAGGGCAGAGTGGAGGGGTAGGAGAAGTTTCTTCATAAATAATTTTTACTGACTGGAAATTGGAAGTAATTGTATATGTTATATCTATAATTTGAAGTTACTGTCTGCTCAGAGAGATGGTGAGATTTAGTGACAGGAAGGTGTTTGGATAGGTACCTTGTGTTAATGATGCTGTTGTACATATGCAATTCAATGCCTTGAAGGTGCCACCTACACTATATACGACCTTGCCCTGCTTTAATGCAACATGTCTGTTGGCTTTGGGCATTGACTGGGTTGGGTTAGGCCTATTCTGTTTCCATCTAATTTATTTTTACTTTAGGCATAGGCTCTGTAAAATTAAAAAGATTTACTGAAGTGGAATTGAATTCCCTTTGTCTTTTCTAGGTTACTTTGATGGATGCTAACTATGTTATGGATGAGACTCTTGGCACATCCACATTTCCTATATCTTCTCTGAAACTAGGAGAGAAGAAGGAGGTCCAGTTAACTTTCAGTGAGGTAAGTTGTAGCATTCATAGTGTTGCCTTTGTTGATGCAGCTTCAAACATGACAAAGCTCTTAAAAGAGCACCTGAACTGAGATCATAAACTGCTGTGTAGGCCAGGGTGGACCATGTTTCAGTCCTTTATCAGGTGCCTGAATTTTATCTGTGCTACATTCTGGTTAGATAAAGCTTCTGTGTGATTCTGTGTGACTAAGATTTTTCCTATGCTTCAACAAAATGACTGAGGGAATACTCAAGTACTATCAGAGTCAGTGAGAGACACATCACTGAGCCTTTACAGGCACCATCCTCTACTGACCAGTGTTTTGCACCTGCTGCTCTTCAGAAGTACTTGTTCCTAGGTGAAGGGAAATCCAAGACTGTTTCTGATCCCATTAATCCCCCTCAATTCTATGTATGTACATGTTTTAATAATGCAGAGCTAAGTTTTGAATTCGAGGAGGGATTAGGAGATGTCATGGAGGGGTTAAGGGTGTGTATTTGGAAGCATAGGAAGGGAGTGTCTCAGGTAAAGCTTGTTCTCTGCACACCCTCTTCTGAAGCACTCACTGGTTAAACACAGAGTGCTGGCCTAAAGGTGCTGTCTTTTATCTTCTAACGGTCCTGCTGAGAGGAGTATTAAGAAAAACAGTCCCACTGAATGCCTTAGTGTCCATGCTGCTAGAATCCTCTTTAGAAGTCTAGTTTCAAACTTTCCCTTGCTAAACCAGTTTCTGCACTGCTTGATTCAATTTAGTTTAATGGTTTTTGGTAGCCTGAGAGGTTACACAGAGTTTGCTGGTCAGTATTATTACCTCTGATGCCTGTGGCTTCTGGAAAGCTCACAGAAATTCCTTTGTTATTATTCTGTGTTTCACTTTCATTAAGTGGCCTGTTGTAACACAGCCCTAATTAACATGCAATAATGCTTTAATTGGATTATTCCCTTTTCAACACGTATCCCAAGCAGGTGGAGTCACTTTGTCCAGTGGTGTCTGCCTGCACGGTGACTCCTGGCAGTGGTTGTTCCATCTATGAGTAATCAAGTTGGTTCTGAACTTAGTAACTTTTCTGCATTTACTGGAGTAACTTATCACAGGCTCTTCTGGCCATAATTCAGTACTTGTAGTTGCATCCATCACATCTGCTTGTCTTTATATGTATATGTTGTATGCATAGAGGTTATATAGAAATGCTGTCTCCATGCTGTGTTGGACTGTGGTTTATTATATCATCACAGATCTTCATTTGTGACTGCTCTGCTGTTTTCTAGGGGATAAAACTTTACAGGTGTGGTTACAGCAAATAACTGCCTAAAGCCTATTTATTGGAAACTGGAGATTTCTAAAGTTGATTTATATTTAACTAAGATTCATCAAACTGATTTGTTAAACAAAGGCAAGTGTAGGGTCCTGCATCTGGGGAGGAATAACCCCATGGACCAGTACAGGTTAGGGGTTGACCTGCTGAAAGCAGCTCTGCAGAGAAGGAACTGGGACTGCTTGTGGACAAGTTCACCATCAGCCAGCAATGTGCCCTTGTGGCCAAGAAGGCAAATGGTCTCCTGAAGTGCATGAAGAAGAGTGTGGCCAGCAGCAGGTTGAGGGAGGTTCTCCTCTTCCTCTACTCTGTCTTAGTGAGGTCACAGCTGGAGGAATGTTTCCAGTTCTGGTCTCCCCAGTTCAAGAGAGACAGGGAACTACTGGAGAGAGTGTAGGAAAAGGGGAAAAAATTGAGTGAAAAAAGTCAAATACACTGTGTAATTTATAAGCAAATAGCAAGAGAACATCAAGTCAGGTTGAGCCCAATAGAGGCTATTTGTATAGACAATGTGTATTCCTGAGATTTCTATAGCAGTCTGTATGAGGTGTAGAACATGGTATGCTGTTTCCCTGTTGGAATGTTTCACCTTCATGGGTTTATTTAATACTGTGTGCATACATTTTTTTTTTTTTCAACCATTGGATCACTGCATGGTTTCTGAAGTGCTTTCTACATTAGTAATGCCAGGCACTGGAATAATGTAATTACTACCCTGGCTTTGAAGTATTTCCGTAAATGACTCCTCAGTCTGTTTCTTCATGTTCCTCCTTTGTTATTCTTCTGCCACCACCACTCCCTCATTTCCAGTTTCCAGTTTGGAAGGCAGGAGTGTGGTGCCAGGTTTTGCCTGGCCCATCGGCAGGTACGTGAGATGTGGGGGGGCAGAGGCACCTTTGCGCTTCCACACCCTCAGCTACTCTGCTCAAGTGTTAAGCACACGTTCCCTCTGAGGTGTTCTAGCTGCCTTCCTAGTGATGACATACCACCAAGGAGGAGATCATCTCTTCATAGCTGGAGGCAGAGTGAAACAAGACACTGTGTGTCAGTCTGTTACGCCCCTACATGGTTGTGCCAATGGCTTGGTGGCCACTGCACATGAGAGAGCTCAAGGAGGTGAACATGCTTGTTCATTCTGTTTTAGTTCTAGAAGACTCTGACTCCTGGATTTTGCCTAACATGCAGTTGGTGCTTTAACCATTACTTTTTAACCTTAAAGTGGTTGCTTGCAGGCAACTTCCTTAAGTGCTGTATGAAAGGCAGAGGAGACCAACCATAGTTTATGGGTCAGGTAGTTCTGTGTGATCTGCAAGTGAAATCATTCTGTAGTGATGTTTCATTGAACTGTAGAATGGTTAGAGTTGGAATGGATCTTTAAAGGTCATCTAGCCCAACCTCCCTGCAGTGCACAGAGACATAGTCAACTTAGTTTACTTGGTATTTCAGAACCTTATAAGCAATCACTCTTCCTGACTGGTATAAGCAGATTTAACTGTGGAAAGACATTTGGTGGCATATGTGGAACCCAGAGCAGTCATCCCCTTACAGGTCTCTTTCAGATACAAGTTCAGTATGAAGTCTACTTAGTGAACAAGGAAGCAAATGGCAGAGAGACTGTGGCTGACAGTAAAAACAAAGGATCATAAGTGTGTGAAGACAATTAGATCCCTTCAGGCCAAAGATAAATAGGGATTGTCAGTGGAAGAAAGCCAAGATGAAGGGAACTGATGAGCCTGAGTCAGGACCAAGCAGCACCTAGCAGCATTTTCTGCAGTATTCAGTGCTAGTGATGTATTTTGGAATCACATTGTATGCTTTTAAAAAACTGAGTCCTATAGAAAAGAAACTCATTCATGCATTTCAGAAATGTCCTCCTGTGTAAAAAAAGTGATGTAAAGACAAATTCTGACAGTAATGTTTAATGTTCCAGCTGTGTTTGTGGGGTTTTCCCTCTGTAAGTGGTGTAACCATATTTAAATATTTCTTGTTTAGGTCACAGAAATGACTTTGGAAATGTCTCTTGAAGTATGGTAAGTATCTCATTGTTAAATTCAAGTATCTCATATTTTAAATCAAAAGCAAAAGGTGGGAAATGTATGGGGAGCAAAGGTACTTTTAATTTTACTTCATTAGAATTTTCTTAAAAATGTGTCAGTAGAGAGCAAAATTTCCTTCTTCTAGCACAGAGATACCAAGTACTGGGAAGTCAGGATATTTTAAAATTGAGACTTATTTTCACATTGTAATTCTATCATTGAAAAAAGTGTCCTTACTTGTACTAATAGGTGTGCCCTTTCCAAATGTTTGCAGGAGCAAGGCTGTCATATATGAATTTCTCCTACTGGTTTACATTAAGTGCTTTCCTTCTCAAGGGTTTTTTTATCTCTGACAAACTCACAGACATCAGCTTCAGCTGTTACCCTCATTATTTTTACCTTCTGTGGTACTTTTGCATCTCACCTTCACTTTCAGCATATATAGATAGTCATTATAAAGCTTTCCCTGAAATGAATTGGAATGTTAATACCACATGGTACTGCAGTCAGAGGTGAAGGTCTCAGAAGGGCCAAGATTTCACCATGTGTAAAGCTAAGTGGGTGTCTTACCTCTCCCCCCCCTCCTTTTTTTCTATCTTTAGCTGACTTTCCCCACTTTATTAGCCTAGCTAGGTGAAAGGCCAAAAATCACCTTGAGGCATAATCAGAAAAAGTATTTTTGAAGTCTAAAAATGAATTACTGACAACAAAGCATTCAAACCATCCTTTTTCTTTTGTCTGTAACTATAAATAGCTGAGCTCTGTAACTCAGAATTCTTCCCTAATGATTCTGGAGGCTGACAGACATCCCCCAGGGATAATACCTGCTCATCACTTTATACTAGTAAAGATGCATATGTGGGTGGTCCTTGATACCACTCCTAAACCTTCTAGGGCTTGTACATTACAAGTATTTAATCTCTCTGACATTACATGAACTGAAGATGCTTGACTGTGTCTTGCTGCTCTTAGGCAGTAGAAATATGGAATCGTAGAATTGTCAGAGTTGGAAGGGACCTTAAAGATCATCTAGTTCCAACTCCCCTGCCATGGACAAGGACACCTCCCACTAGGTCAGGTTGCCCAGAGCCCCATCCAACCTGGCCTTAAAAACTTCCAGGGTTGTGGATTCCACAACCTCACTGGTCAACCTGTTCCAGTGTCTCACCACCCTCATGGTGAAGAACTTCCTAACATCTAATCTAAATCTCCCCTCCTCTAGTTTGCATCCATTCCCCCAAGTCCTATCACTACCCAACATCCTATAAAGTCCCTCACCAGCTTTCTTACAGGCCCCCTTCAGATACTGGAAGGCCACAGTAAGGTCTTCTTGGAGCCTTCTCTTCTCCAGACTGAATAACCCCAACTCTCTCTGTCTGTCCTCATATGTTAAACAAAAGGATCTGATCAAGATCTGCCCTGTTATACTTGAATGACTACGTGGATTTTGGATTCTGGGTGGACCTCTTGTTCATGGTATCATACATACCATCAGGGAACATTGCTTTTAGACAGTCCTTTTCTCCCTTTTTATTAATCATAATAAAATGATTAGGAGATCTTATCACAGAATAATATAATCATTTTGGTTGTAAGAGAACTCTGAGATCATCAAGTCCAACTGTTACCCTAACACTGCCGAGTCACCACTAAACCATGTCCCTCAGCACCACATCTACACAACTTTTCAATCCCTGCAGGGATAGTGACTCCACCACTGCCCTGGGCAGCCTGTGCCAGGGTTTGATAACCCTTTTGGGGAACACATTTTTCCTAATGTCCAACCTAAACCTCCCCTGGTGCAACTTCAGGCCGTTTCCTCTTGTCCTATTACTTGTTACTTGGGAGAAGACACCAATCCCCACCTTATTACAACTTCCTTTCAGGGAGTCATAGAGGGTGAGAAGGTCTCCCCTGAGCCTTCTCTTCTCCAGGCTAACCAACCCCAGTTCCCTCAGCTGCTCCTCACAACACTTGTGCTCTAGAGTCTTCAGCTTCATTGCCATTCTCTGGACACACTCCAGCAGTTCAGTGTCTTTCTTGTAGTGAGGGACCCAAAACTGAACCCAGGATTTGAGGTGTGGCCTCTTCAGTGCCAAGTACAGGTGGACAATCACTGCCCTCATCCTGTTGGACACAGTATTGCTCATTCAAGCCAGGATGCTGTTGGCCCTCTTGGGCACCTGGACACTCTGCTGGCTCATCTTCAGCAGTTGCCAACCAACACCCCTAGGTCCTTTTCTGCCACGCAGGTTTCTGGCCACTCTGCCCTAAGCCTGAAGCATTGCATGGGGTTGCTGTGACCCAACTGCAGGACCTGGCACTGGTTGAACCTCATACCAGTGACCTTCTCCCATTGATCCAGCTTGTCAGATCCCTCTGTTGACCCTCCCTACCCTCAAGCAGATCAACACTCCAGCCCAACTTGGTTTCATGTGCAGACATACTGAGGGTGCAGTCGATCCCATTCTCTTATTACAGAATAGGTTTTTAAAAGATGTGAGGAATAGTTACCTTTGCCTAAATAGATCCATTTCACCATGGTGTGTATTTCATAAAGGACTCTTAAAGATGCTCTTTAGTGTGTCAAAGTATCCGCAAACATTTTTACCTCATGTTGGTCAATACAGGACTTTCAGTGAGGGGGATACCAGGATGAATTTGTACATCTCTCCTTGCTGCTTCCTGCTAGAGATATGGGAGTGCAAACCCTTTGAAGACAGACAGGCTCAGTGAGTTAAGTGGTCCAAATGAGGTGACATTTCAAATGGTTTATCCTCCCTAGGTACCTGACGTGACAAGTGGGAGCCAAAGTTGCAGCTTTTATTTCAGGACAGTACTGAGGTCTTTAGGCAGCCCTAGGTACAGTTTTGATCACACAGCGTGGGGAAAAAGCTGGAGCAAAAGGCTTAGTTTTTCCTGTGACCAGCCTGTACAATATGTGCTGAGACCCATGTAGGTTTTGGCTGTAGGACTGAAGGGATTCAGAGTCAAGATTACCCTCTCTCCTTTAACATGGACCTCTAACTTCAGGATAGTGTATGTTACTAGGAATGTATGAACTGGGTTCATTCCAGTTCTTTGTTCAGTGGAGAAGCAGAGAATTCAAGTTTTTAGACTGTAAGTAATTGTATGTGGGTGGTGAACTTGCTATCCTTTGATGTAGGCTTTTTTAAGAGCACATCAAAGACCACTAGAAGCTGCATATTTTGTGTGTGGTTTTCACTAGGATGTGAATGAGGTTTCCTAATATAAACTGAGTGTCTTAAAGACACAGTGTGTCTTGGTCTTTGCATCCATCACCCCAAGAAATCAGCCGTACTTATCACGTTATTTTATTTCATTATGTCTGAGTTCATGAGGAGTTTACTCTGACTTCCACCTATTTCCCTTCATGGGATTTGGAATTCTGGTTTCAGTTGTGCTTGTTGTTAAAGCCTGTCTGTTTGGAACAGCTCTTCCACTGACCTGCGGTTCAGCATGGCTCTGTGCGATGAGGAGAAGAGATTTCGGCAGCAGCGGAAGGATAATATCATGCAGAGTATGAAATCCTTTCTGGGAGAGGAGAACAGCAAGAACCTGACCACATCCCGGGATGTAAGTTTGGAGAGTTCATGTCAAGTTTATCGGCTTTGGGGTCCTGCATTTGTCTCTGAAAGGAGTGGCTGTGAGGTGGAAGGTAAAATGGTTCAGTGGAAAGACAGATGGCAGAAGGAAAAACTTTTCTTTTTCTTCCATGCACATACAGTATTGAGGCTGGGGAATGATATTTTTTTTCATTTTTGTGCTCTAAATTTACAAAGTTTAAGGAGACAAACTCCTGTGCCAAAATTTTTCCCAGTTCAGGTGCCAGAGCACTGGCACAGACTGCCCAGAGAGGTTGTGGAGTCTCCTTCTATGGAGCAATTCAAAACCTGTCTGGACGTGCTTTTGTGTGACCTGGTCTAGGGAATCCTGCTGTGTCAGGGGGGTTGGACTAGATGATCTTTTAAGGTCCCTTCCAACTCCTAACAGTCTGTGATTCTGTGAAAACAAAGCTGCACTTAAATAGGACCTACCCATTATGTGCCAAAGGACAACACTGTGTAAATGCCATGGCAGAACAGAAATCACAGATTTCCTTTGCAGTGGCACCTTAAACTGCTGTAACTTTTATCTGGTTCTTTATTGTTTTAGTTCTTAGCAGACTGTGCCTGAGTTAAACATGGGCAAAGGCACGCTTTTGCTTTTGCTCTGATCCTGATTGCCGTGCTTTGTTGAGGTGTTGGTCCTGACCTGCGATCCTCATCGGAGAGATGCCCAGAGGGCATGTGAAATCTCTGCTGCAGAAGAAGCTCTGATGGCTCTGGGCAGCTGCCCAGTTACTGAATCTGCCTTTGCATGCTTGATACCCTGTCAGTGCTGCATGGCCCTTGAGTCTGAAAGAATAGGCAGGAAATGGAATGTTTTAATGGCACAATCAGCTTATAAATGCTTTTCTTTCTTCCCTTTCTTCTTTTCCTTTACCCTATTTGATACGGTTAAGATTATGAAGTTTGTTTCCTGTAGAATGTGAGAAGCTGTGGTTTTCTGAACTGGAGCTCTGAACCAAGCCAGCAGAAAGTTGAGGCAACAAATCTAGAGGGGCTAATGGTGGTTTGGGTCACATCAGAGGGAGGAAGGATGCTGAACCCTACTGACCTTTTCCGTGCTTTCATAAAACACTGCATTATTTTGAGTTCATTAAGAATCCACTTGTTTTGAGTAGCTTTTCCATCCTCCTCTTTCTTCCTTGCTTGTTCCCTCTCCTGTTCTGCTCCCAGAGATGGTCAGGAAGACTGTCTGTATACTGAGGGGTGTCAAACAATGAACAGAGTCAGGGAATTCATCTGAGTTTATTAAATTCCTTGATCCTGATTCCTTGTGTGCATTTTTAGTGTACCCAGAATGTGTCAGTCTTTTGCAGAAGCTAGAACCAGCAGTGAAAAATTCCTTTTCAATGTCTATGAAGTTTTGAGCAGGTGGTAAATCTGTCATTGTTGTATACTTTGGAACTCTGTCTGGCAAAACAAAGTGTGCTGCTGAAGAAGGTGAAAGAATTTGACAAGTATTGTGTGTGTTTGATTTGTAGTGGTATAAATTGTGCTGATAACGAAGGAACATGTTCAAGGTTTTTTAAAGTTTCAGTCATTTTAATCTTAATACCAGAGGAGATATTTATGAATGTGATATTGCTCTGATCTTCCACAGCAGAATAAGGTCTTTCTCAGAATGGATGCAGATACTCTTCTAGTGTCCAGTTAGAACTGGAGCGATACTCATTGTCTGAAGCATCAGGTCTGTGCAGGCGGTGTGTGTGCGTGAATTACTGTAAATGCTGCCTAGTGTTTCATAGTCTGTTTGTCATCATCTTCCCTTGATATCCCTCAGTGTCTCAAACACTGAAATGTTATCAGTTAAGTTGCATCTTCCAAGACCAGACAGTAATCTCTCATTGTGGGCTTACCAACTCAAAGAAGGACTGAAGTAATGCCATCCTCTCTTTTTTCAGTTGCCAAGATTTCTAAGCCAACTTCTCAGAATTTTTAGCTGCTTCTAGCAATGAAAAAAACCCTTCTTGTTCTAATAAAATACAGTTTTGTCCTTCCAGGCTGTCTTTTTTACATTTATTGCTACAGATGGAAGATAGCAGGAGAATTTATAGGATGTTTGTAGTCTTAACACGGCATCAGAAGTCAGGAGACATAATGAGTATTCTTAACTGCCTGTGAGTCATTGTTTAATCTTAAACAAGTCACTTACTTAATTCCTCCAAGTTCACCTGAGTTTCTTCATCTGCAAATAACACCACATGTGCCTTGCAGGGATGCTGTGAGACTTGAATTCCTGTGAAATAATTATACCTCCCTGCATGGGGAAGTGAGTGAGTACTTCCAGATCTCCTTCCTTACTCTTGAGACACATTCTGAAAGCACAGAGGATGAGATTTTTTTGTACCTGTTATTGCTCAGTTTCTTCTTATAATTTTTGTTGCTTTCAACAGTTTTTTAAACACACCATAATCAGTTAAAGAAAGCATATAGTTGTCTAAGACTGTATTTGCAGAACAATTTTTTAATACACACCTGTGTACCCCATAGCAATTTTTTCTTTCTGCTGCAGTTCTTCTTCTCTAGATTTTGTGCACTGGATTTCCAGGGCATTTGGGTTAAAACATCTGCACCACTCATTCCCAAAACAAGATTTAATGCTGAGCTTGATCCCATGATTCGTGGAACCAGGATACATGGATTGACAAAGCACTTCATCAGCATTGTTAAATCCTGGTCAGAGGAGTTTGTGTGGATGATATCTAAGCTGGTTTGTTCAAAACTAGTGTGGATCCCTGAGCAGACCAACCAGAGGAAAAAGAAAGTCATGCTGACAGGGTTCAGAAGAGGGCACTTCCATATAGAACTGACTGTTCAGGGTGGCCAAGGATTAGAGCAATGGTCTTTTGTCTCCAAGACTTGTTGAATTTAGTTCACGTTTTTGCTATTGAGTCACCACATCACTTTGTTGTGAGTCACATACTCTTTTAGGTCAAAGTTCAATGATCTACTTGAATGGGTTTAGTACCTCTGCCCTTGGTTTAACTATGGTATGAAGGACTTGGGTTTCAAAATGCCTCAAAGAGTGGAGAGTGTCAGCCCCAGCCCGTGTGCATGAAGAAGCATGCACATCTTGGGCTCCTGTTGTTTTTCCATCCTTGGTCAGTCATGAGATAGCAAGTCCGGTTGGCGGCCGGTCACGAGTGGTGTCCCTCAGGGGTCAGTGTTGGGGCCTCTCCTGTTCAACATCTTTATTGATGACTTGGATGAGGGGATAGAGTGCACCCTTAGTAAGTTTGCAGATGACACTAAGCTGGGTGGGAGTGTCGATCTGCTTGAGGGTAGGCAGGCTCTGCAGAGGGACCTAGATAGGCTGGATAGATGGGCAGAGACCAATGGGATGAGTTTTAATAAGGCTAAATGTAAAGTCCTGCACTTTGGGCGTAACAACCCCCAGCAGTGCTACAGGCTTGGGAAGGTGTGGCTGGAGAGCTCCCCAGCAGAGAAGGACCTGGGGGTGCTGATTGATGGCCGGCTGAACATGAGTCAGCAGTGTGCCCAGGTGGCTAAGAAGGCCAATGGCATCCTGGCTTGCATCAGGAATAGTGTGACCAGTAGGGGCAGGGAGGTGATCTTGCCACTGTACTCGGCACTGGTGAGGCCACACCTCGAGTACTGTGTACAGTTTTGGGCACTGCAGTTTAGGAAGGACATTGAGCTACTAGAGAGGGTGCAGAGAAGGGCAACTAAACTAGTCAGGGGTCTGGAAAACGGGCCTTATGAGGAGAGGCTTAGGGAGCTGGGGCTGTTTAGCCTGGAGAAGAGGAGGCTGAGGGGAGACCTTGTCGCTCTCTTCAGCTACTTGAAAGGCCATTCTAGGGAGGCAGGTGTTGGCCTCTTCTCCCTTGTGACTGGTGACAGGACTAGAGGGAATGGGCTTAAGCTGAGCCAGGGTAGGTTTAGATTGGATATTAGGAAGAATTTCTTTACTGAAAGAGTGGTTAGATATTGGAATAGACTGCCCAGGGAGGTGGTGGAGTCACCGTCCCTGGAGGTTTTTAAGAAGAGGCTAGATGTGTTTCTTCAGGGGATGATTTAGGGGTAAGAGTAGTGTAGGGCTGTCGGTCGGACCAGATGATCCTGAGGGTCCTTTCCAACTGTAATGATTCTGTGATTCTGTGATTCTTGGTTCTTTTCCCTTTGTACTCTGCAGCTACTTCTCCCCTGCCTCTGCCCTGTTTATCCTAGAGGACAGCTTCTGAGGTGGGTGTGTGTAATCTCAAATTTTAACATTTCTTGCCCTTAAACATGTTGGAAACTAGAATGCAGTTAAAAAGCTGCTTTAACAAACCTACCTGCTTGGAAATGTGCTCTACCTTCCTCTGCAAAGCAGGAAAAGACTCTTAACCTTACTTGACTGATGCCTTTTAGTCAACTTGTGTTCAGTTGGCTGAAATAAATGAACATAAATGTGCCACAGAAGCTTTTCTTCAGTTATTTTTTCATCATTTGGAAGCTTTATTTGCTGTGGGCAGCTTACTTAAGCTACTGCCCTCTGCTCTAGAGCTCTTGTAGTTGAATTTCATTTCTGGAAATGAAGCTGTGATGACAGCTCCTTATACTTTGCCTTCCTGTCAAGTGGAAATGAGGAGATACTCTACATCCACCTACCTCTCAGTATCCCCACCATGATTCCCCAATGCCTGTGGATTCAGTATACGGGAAGTATTTGCCATCAGGATGCTGGTGACTTTTCTCCACATTCCTTATTGATCCTCCTGACTGGGTTCTCTGCATCCTGCAGAAAACTCTGATTTTCCCTTGTGCTCTTGCCACTGCCCTGATTAACAGAGTTGTTGAACAGTGGTGCTTTGGAAGGGTTCTCACATACTTTTTCCAGGCTTGCACCTGCAAACCACTGTCATCCTGTTGGGATTTGTCTGTGTAGGTTAATGAGGTAGTGTTTGTAAAGAGCTTTCAAAGCCTCACATACATGATTAAATTTGTGATTAGTAGTATGTCTCTTCTGTTCAAAGCAACTGCTCTGTTAGTGGGGTGTTGTCTTAACAAAACAGGCATGTCCTAAATCTTTACCTTTGTTTTCTCATTTTTTGGGTAGATGGCTATCTCTGGAGGTGCATGACGAATGCTGATGCCAGTAAATACCTGTGGTTTCTAAAGCATAAAACTTAGGAAGAGGATAATCAAATATCTGACTGCATCAAGCAGAAGCAATTTTTGTGGGACAGAAGCCTGGAGAAATACCTCAACTCCCTTGGTCATTGTGCATGGTCATACTCATGTGACTGGGTGTTTTCAGGCTGCAGGGCAGTTTCAGGGCTTGGACTGTGGAGTCTGCAGAAAGAAACTCAGCTCAGTAGTCACTTGGGTACTTTTCTTAAAACTAATCCCATCTATTGGCACCTTATATTGTGTTTCAGTGAAATTTTTGACTGATGATCAGTTTGATCAGATAGGGGCTTTCTGCATAACTGTGTAATTCTTTTTATGCTTAGTAACAACCTCTTGGTTGTTACCTCATCACCACTGAACAGTGGAAAATTCTTCTCAGTCTCAGAAACTGGGAGACAGGTGGGACCTTTGCTTAGTCTAAAACACTTTATGATGGTAGCAAGCAAATTTTTGGACTTGGTCTTCTTTCTTGGGAAAACTATGCAGTAGAAGGGAACAGCTTTGAAGTCAGGGCTGGGAAGTAAGAAGGAAAGAAGTATAAGATAAACCCCCTGTAGATAACCTTTTCAGGATGGTGTCACTTGTAACTGGGTCCGCTTTTCCTCACTTTGCTATCTCTTGGTAGCTGAGCAGGTGTCCAGATACACAAATTCTTCTGTTATTTTTTGCAGGGTAGTTGTAAATTGAGACTGTCTTCGTGCTGGATAGTAATATCAGATGTTTTTATTATAAAATGTGTTTTTAAACTCCTAGCCAAAATATTATTTGTCCCTCTTCTGTTTCTGGTTAGTAACTTTTACTGCTTTTGGCTCTGTCACAAAGATATTATTTGGATTACAGCTGGTGTTTGGATTGTGTGGAAAACTGTGGTCACATAACTAAGTAGTTTATTTTATAACTAAATTTAATATCATCTCTAGTTTGGATTATGGCTGGGAAGGACAGAGATTCTAAAGAAATTCTGAGTATATTTTTATTTAGAAATCTTGCTACAAGTGTTGACTTCTTCAAATAAATTCTAATTCTTTGGATACCAGGAAATTAAAGTTCTAAGGAACAGGACATCATGGGGGCAATAGCTTACTAATCCTGAGACCTGATATGGTTTATTCACCCAGTTTTTAGACTTGTGTTTTTAGGTTGTATTTTAAGGTTCAAAGCAGTGCCACAAATCTGGGTGAGTGAGCTGAACTTGAAATTCTATACATTATTCCAGCAGACAGGAAGCTAAGGATAGAGTCAGAATGATAGTGTTTGACTTTCTGTCTATAACCTTGGTCTGATCCTGAATTCAGTCACTTTGTGAGGGCTGCAGCCCAAGCTGCTCCTGGTGGCCACGTTTGCCCTTGGCGCTTTACTGTTTGTGAGTAGCAGGTGACATCCAGCATTAGTCAGCCCCCCCAGCATCTGCATTAAGAAATTGTCACCAAGGCCATCTACACACTTGTGGGTGGCTTGCACAATGCTGACCTTCCAACAGGGGATTAAAATCCCCCTTTGAGGACCACAGCCAGATCAGGAGACTTCTTCTGATGTTTGGAGAAAGCTTTACCTGCTTCATCCCATCACTCAGCAGTCAGAATCTCACTGCCACAATGTCCCTGCTGTTACTTTCTTTCTGATCATTGAATCATAGAATCATTGTGGTTGAAAAAGACCTCAGAGATCATTGAGTCCAACCATCAGTGACCCAGAAGATCCCAGAAGATGGGTCTCTGTTTGCATCCTGATTTTATGTGCAGTCAAGGAGCTGCTTTGTTGTAGAACACAGCCCTCTTGCACCATTATTCCCTGCCTGTCTTCCCAGCCTCCATCCATCCATGGCAGTGTGCCTGACATGCATGCTGTCTCACCAAGGCTGTGGCATTCTGGTTGTGTCATAGACCTGTGACTGTACTTCAACTTCCATTTTTTCTTGTTTGATGTTTCTATGCATGAGTAGAGAGACATTGAGGTAAGCCTCTGAACACACTTTCTTCTGAGCAGGAACATAGGTCTCACTTTCTCCCATGCATTCCTCCTGCATTTGCAACATTTACAGCCTTTGCTCACTTAGATCCCTGTTGCTGAGATCATCTAAAGTCTTCCTCATTAAATTAGTGAGTCTGTTAATGAAGGTGTTCCTCACTCTGTTGGTCAGGTAGATTCTTTATTTTCCCATTGAATATCTTCATCAGCAAGCGAGGCTCTGTGGTCAAGAAACCCCAGAGTCTCACTAGTGACATTACCTGAGCCTGATGACAGCTTCTTCAGCCATTCTTCTTCCAGACTAGAAGGATCAAGTCCAAAGGCTGCAGTCTTGGGATCCTGTGCCCCTCATTCTTGCCCCAAGAAAGGGAAAAGCACTTCTTTACCCCTGCTTAGGGTCTCCCCTGCTTGTATCACTGTTGCCCATATGCATGAGCAGTGATGAGGAGCATCTGGAAGGTCAGGTGACAGCCATTTCTCCATGTCATCATGGGCAGGGGGTTTGGAGTAGATGATGATCTTTTGAGATCCCTTCCAACTCGTAACATTCTGTGATTCTGTGATCTGGAGTCTGGGCAAACAGCAGACCTCCCCTAAACAATCAAGCAGGTTGATGTTTGTCCCATAGAAGAGGGAATCATCAGCCACTGTTGCTTGTCACTTAGTTTCTTTTCCAATAACCAGTGATATCTGGTCCAAAATCCTCCCTGACAGCATTCCTTCTCTGTCACTAAGGCTCTGCAACAAGGTGGAGAGCTGCAGGTGGAAGTGGAGACTTCTCTCACTGTCAGGTGTAGCAAGCTTGTAGCTCTCCTCTCTTCCTCTCTTCTGCCCTTCTGTTGCCTTAGTCATCTCTTCCTTCTTGCCTGCATGGGAACCAGGCACATTTACCATCCCTTTATATCCCTGCACATTCCCTTTATATCCCAAAGGCTTTGTTACCTGCCCACTCTTTGCACCTCCTAGTTGCTAAATAGGAAGCTGGAAGGAGGTCTGCTCTGCCCCTTCATGAGTTTTCCACCTTGGCAGAACCTCTCACGCTGCTGACTGGCTCCTGGCTGCCCTTGCTCATGATTGGCAGAGCTCTCCTCCCATGCTGTAGTCCAGAGGTCCTCCTGCCATCCAGCTCTTTTGTCAAGTAGAAGGAAGTCAATAAATGACATAGAGATGTTGTCCATCATTCTTGGGCTTGGAGAACCTAAGTCAGACAGGTAACTTCATGGGTGGGGTTCTGGTGCTGTTCTGTTCTATGTACTGTGCTTAAAAGTTGTATCTCAAAGTGCTTTAATTAAATATTTTGAGGGTGCCAGAGCCCTGGCCCAGGCTGCCTAGAGAAGTTGTGGAGTCTCCCTCTGTGGGGAGATTACCTGGGTAAACCTGGGCAACCTGCTGTGGATGCCCCTGATTTAGCAGTGGGGTTAGACTAGATGATCCCCAGAGGTCCCTTCCAATCCCCACCATGCAGGGATTCTGGGATTTTGTACCACTAAAAGACTGCAGAATGCCTTCAGTTGGGCTTGTTAGAACTTTGGTGCATGGGTTTGGAAAAAGAACAGTTTTCTTCTCTGCTGTGAGGACCACTGGATGGTGACCTGTTAATTGCAGAAGGCTAATATGTTTCGCCAATAATTGGTGAATACTGTTTCTTTCCTGCTTTTAAGTCTTGATCAGAATTGTTGTGTTAATAAGTTGTTGTTCTCCTCTCTGCAGGTGCCAGTGATAGCAATCCTGGGTTCAGGAGGTGGATTTCGTGCCATGGTAGGCTTTGCTGGAGTCATGAAAGCACTTTATGAATCAGGAATTTTAGACTGTGCAACCTACATTGCTGGTCTCTCAGGATCCACATGGTAAGGGGATTTTCTTTTGATTTTCCTCAGTTTTTCTCCAGGAAGGTCAAGAACAAATTTTCATGCAAGCTGACTTGTTTCTAAGGTTATAATTCACAGCAAATTTTATGCATACAATATCAGTATGGAAAAGACATACAGAGACAGCTCTCTTTCAGCATAGTGGGACAGTGGAGCACATCTACTGGTGGAGGTGTTTCAGAAGGCCCCAGAGGGTGAGGACAGCTCAGTCTCTAGGAGATTGTATCACAGAATCATATAATCATTTTGTTTGGAACAGACCTTTAAGATCATCAAATTCAACCATTAACCAAACACTGCCAAGTCACTACTAAACCATGTACCTCAGCACTTTATCTACATAGCTTTTCAACCCCTTCAGGGGTGGTAACTCCAACACTGTCCTGAGCAGCCTGTGCCAGGCCTTGGCAACCCTTCTGGGGAAGCAGTTTTTCCTAATGTCCAACCTAAAGCTTCCCTGGCACAGCTTGAGGCTGTTTTGTCTCATCCTGTTATCTGGGTGAAGAGACCAACCCCCACTTTGCTCCAACCTCCTTTCAGGGAGTTGGAGAAAGTGAGAAGGCCTCTGCTGAGCCTCCTCTTCTCCAGTTCCCTCAGCTGCTTCTTGGAACACTTGTGCTCTAGACCCTTCAATAGTTTCATTGCCCTTCTTTGGACACACTCCAGCAGCTCAATGTCATTCTTGGAGTGAGACACCCAAAACTGAACCCTGGGTTTGAGGTGTGGCCTCACCAGCCCAGTCCAGGAGGACAATCCCTGCCCTAGTCCTCCTGCCACACTAGTGCAGATACAGATATTCCTGGGAGTTTTGAGCAGGAATGGATGACAAAAAGATGCTACATGTATTCACCTCCAGTTCTGTATCAGCAGCCAAACCCACGATTTTATCATAACCCTACTGGTTTCAATGCTGGAGCTGCATATGAATCCAGTTTAGGGCCACCTTGTCCAAGAAAGGTGTTGACAGGCTGGATTAGTTCCATCATTAATTACATCCCCTAGGCAATTAGGGGACTAATGCACATCAGAAAGCGAGGCAGCTGGTTTCCTTTAGCCTTGAGGGAGGAGTAGGCAAAGGTAGTGGTGAGGGAGATCTTAGTTATCTTCAGCTACCCAGTGAGTAGCTGTAAAGAAACCAGACTGTTTTTGAAGACACACAGAGAAAGCACAATGAGTAATGGCCATAAGTTACTGCAAGAGAAATTTGATGAGCTATTAGGAAAATTATGTTGCAGTGAGAGTGGTCAAGCACTGGAATGTATTGCCCCATCCCTACTTGATGAGGCTGGGTAAGGTGCCATCCTCTCACTGTCTGACTCAGTGAATACTTCATGTGAAAGCAGAACTTGACTGAACAAAGCCCTGAGCAACCTCATCTGACTTTTCAGTTGGCTCTGCATTGAGCAGGAGGCTGGAATGGAGACCTCCAGGTTCTTTCAAGTCTAAATTGTAAGATGATATGACATATCTCTTCTCTTCAAGAGTAAGGGAAGAATTTGCCTGGAAGAGCTAAATATAAAAGAGCAGGGAATCTGCTGGGATAAGTTTTATCCCCTGATTTAACTCTAAGGAAGCACAGGAATTTTAGTTCCATATGTTCTCTCTCCCTCTAACCCCAAAGTTGTTAACTCTTTTGAAGTAGGCAGGGATCTTAGCTATTCCTTGGATGGGTTTTTCTCAGTTATTATTGCTGTCCCCTTCCCAGCCTAGAAGCTTTCCAAATGCCAGCAGGTTTTGGTTCTTGTTCAGATCAGACTGTAAAAGATTGGCATCCCTGGAGCCTTTGGGTTTTTCATCACTAGTGCTTGAGGGGCAGATTTGTCACTGTCTCTTGAGAAACCTTGAATTACTTCTGTCAGATTCGTGAAAAGTGGAAGATACCATTTGGCTGGATGAAGAGCAATTGAACAGTGCAATGTAGTGTGGAGAGTTTTCATTCTGCTTCTAAGGAAGAGTATGTAGTCCACTTTCTGAAGAGGCATCACTCAGCTGGCCATGAGGTCCTGGTTTGGGAAGCCCCAGGTTTGAATATGTAGTTGGGCTAATGTAAACCTATAAAATCTGTATTAAAGTAGCAAGATTATCTGATCTGGTTCAGTCAGAAACATAAGTGGCTTCTTCTCCCAGGTAACAAATGACAGGGTGAGAGGAAACAGCCTCAAGTTGCACCAGGGGAGGTTTAGGTTGGGCATTAAGAACAATTCCTTCCATGAAGGAGTGGTTAAGCATTGGTACAGGCTGCCCAGGGCAATGGTGGAGTCACTATCCCTTGAAGGGTTTAAAAGCCATGGAGATGTGGTGCTGAGAGCCATGGTTTAGTGGCAACTTGGCACTGTTAGGTTAACAATGGGATTTGATGATCTTGGAGGTCTTTTCCAACCTTAATGATTCTGTATGTTCTGAAACAGTTGTATTTGAACAAATTTGCTTTTGCTGTCTTGGTGGTGTCACCTCTTCAGACTTTTCTTGCTTGAGGAATAAATAAATTGACACTTTTGCACCCTCTTTCTTTTCCTTTTTTTCTGTGCAGTCTGTTGCTTGGGAATAATGCTCTTTTCTTTCTCTTTTTTTTTTCTGAAGGGTGAAGGATTCCTTTCCTGGCAGGAGAGGCAGGTTTTCACTTGTTCACTCAGATGCATGCCCAGCCTTAGAGCAATGCATTTACCTCCCCAATTGTTCCTATCATCTTGCTTCAACCTTGTGCTGAATGCTTCCCCCTGCATTTTCCTTTCTGTGCTCAGATGGATGCTTCCTGTGTTTGTTCCACCCACGAGCTGCTGTGCACACTGAGCTTCAGAGACTGTGCAAGGGCTCAGGAATCAAGCTGTTACATCATGCATGTGACAGGGTGAATTGCTGGGCAGTGATCTCAGCACCAAGCTCACCCAGTGTGTATCTCGCTGCTGTGCACTGTGGCATGTATCCTTGAGCCTCTTAAAGGAATAAATCACAGGGAAATGAGCATCTCCTAGACTAGGGCAGCCCAGCTTGAGTACTCACCCACAGTGTTACTTAATCCAAACCACAGTTGTCCGAATCCAGTGTGTCTAAACTTTGTTGTGAGTAAACAAAGCTTTGGTTTCCAGAGTTACTCAGTGACAACATCAAGATTTGCCTGATAGGCCTCTTCTGAGTCCTCAGAGTTAATGAAATCCCTGCACAGGTTGTAGTTATTTTGCTTCCTCTTACTACGAAGACATCTAGATCCTGGAAAGCATGCCACATACTAATATATTTTAGGAAGCTTTGAGCTGGAGAGTGAGAGAGACATCTTAGAGTGAAAGAACTGCATGTGTATCCTTGTAGGACCTCCAGTCTGTCCAATTTAGGTACACTGTGACAGCTTGAGAAGCTGTTTTTCAGCTTATGAAGATTCTGTCCATTATCCCTTAAACAGATGAATGAGGAACACTTTAATCTTTTACAGCATACACATTAGGGAAATCACAGAATCACAGAATGTATGTTGAGTGTCTGTTTATTTACATTTACATACATTTAGAACATTTATTTTATTTATTTTATTTATTTAGAACATTTACATTTATTTTATTTACATACATTTAGAACAAATTGTTTAGCTTTGTATGCCTTGAGAAAAAGGAAATGATCATTTGCTTTTTAAATGGTGAGTAAATGAATCTGATTCAATCAGTAATTGTCTCAAATCATTTATGAGCTTACTGTACATTTCGGGCAGCTGACATTGAAGCAGTCTTCAACACTTAGCCTATTTTCCATTACAGGTACATGTCAACTTTGTATTCACATCCTGATTTTCCAGAGAAGGGACCCAAGGAGATTAACCAAGAACTGATGAACTCTGTGAGTCATAACCCACTGCTGCTGCTCACTCCTCAGAAAGTCAAGCGCTACATTGAAGCGCTGTGGAATAAGAAGAGCTCAGGGCAGCCTGTCACCTTCACAGATATCTTTGGAATGCTGATAGGTGAAACACTTATCCATGATGTGAGTTCATTTTTAATGGTTATTAGAGTTGTGAAACTATTGCATAATAACCACTGATACTGTTTCCTTTCAAATGACCTCAGTAACGTTTAACACTAAGTGTTTAGCAATAGGAATAATTACAGTTGTAGTTGGACAGATACTGGCTAAGAAACTTGTCAAATACTTTCCTTGCTCTGGGACATGTTTCTGAATGGAACCTACTGCTGTAAGAATGAGGAAAGCATCACATTGTGCATTCATGGGCAACAGAAATGGACTTGACTCCTGGGTACTTGCAGCAAGCTCTTCACAGTGTGTACCAGCCATTAACATTTTATTCAACACCTTCATCAATGACGTGGATGAAGGGACAGAGTGGGCCCTAAGCTAGTTTGCTGATGGTACAAAGCTGGCAGCAGTGGCAGACATCCATCAGGCTGTGCTGCCTTTCAGTGAGACCTGGACAGGCTGACAGCTGGGGGAGAGGAACCTCATGTAGTTCAGCAGGGGAAAATACAGGGTCCTGAGCCTAGGGAGACATAACACCATGGACCAGGACAGGTTAGGGGTTGAGCTGCTGGAAAGCAGCTCCACAGAGAAGAACCTTGGAGTGCTGGTGGACGAGTTCAGCAGGAGCCAGCAATGTGCCCTCGTGGCTAAGAAAGCCAGTGGTCTCCTGGGGTGCATTAAGAAGAGCATGAGCAGCAGCAGGTTGAGGGAGGTTCTCCTCCCCATCTGCTCTTCCCTAGTGAGGCCACATCTGAATACTGGGACCAGTTCTGGTCTCCCCAGTTCAAAAGAGACAAGGAACTACTGGAGAGAGTCCAGCACAGGCTAGGAAGATGCTGAGGGGGAACTGGAGCATCTCTGGGAGGAGGAAAGGCTGAGAGCCCTGGATCTGGTTAGCCTGGAGAAGAGCAGCCCCAGAGGGGATCTGATCCATGCTGAGTGAGAGCTAAAGGATGAGGGGGCAAGAGGCTGGGGCCGGACTCTTTTTAGTGGTGCCAAGGGACAGGCCAAGGGGCAGTGGGCACAAACTGAAACCCAGGAGGTTCCACCTAAACATTACTGCTCAAGTAATTTCAACACAAAATTACACAGTGTTGTGACCTCTTTATGCCCATTTTGCTATAAGACAAGCAGTATTTGCTTAACAAAATACTAATTTTGAGGTTAAAGATCCACATCTCTATTTGTTATTACTTGGGAACTGAGACAATAGGAGGGCTTCATACTGAGGTATTTTATTGTTGAAAAATCCTAATTGACTGAAGCAGGCACCAAGTTTAAGTAAGTCAGGTAAGCAGAATTTGGATTTGATTTTATGATGAGATTGAAATGTCTTACTAGATCCACATACATGTTTTATCCATTTGGATCTTTTATGAGTATATTTTGCCATTAGCTTTTAGTAACTGACACAGAAGGTAAGTTTCTGAAGATGAAAGGATGTTAATGATGGTGTGAGATTGGTTAGAAGTCCATAAGGAATTAAACAAATGCACAGAGTTAGTGAAAAATGGAAATAAGGCTCTTGGTTATTCACATCTTAGTATTATTAGGTCATAATGATGTTCAGTCTGTCTGGATTGCAGACTCCAGAATGTTTCCATGGGGATATGCAGATCCTTGATTAGCTAATACAAGCCTCTTAAGAGTCCATTTGCTTTTCTTAGTTATCTTTGATGACTTTTTAGGAGCAGCATAGCTTGAAAAACTTTACATGATTGTTGATGGTGGTTGTGCCTAAGAGGTTCTTCCTTCTTTTTGTCTTTCACAGTAGCAGAAGGGAAGAACTTGCTTTGTTCAGCAATACTGTTTTCTTTTGGCCATGTTATTTTGGGTTCTATAACACATGCTTCTCCCACTCCTTCCTTCCTGGACTGTGCTGTTAAAGAGCATTCAAGTAGATTGCTGCCTTTCATAACTTCTTCTGGTTTTCCTGGAAGTACCTGAGTTTGTCCATTTTCCTTCTCTTTGAGAATTTCAGAGAAATGAGTAGTCTGCTGACTGTCAACAGGTCCTTCATAGGATCTGTTTGAACATCATGTTTCTCTTTTCCTACAGAGAATGGACACCACTTTGAGCAGCATGAAGGAGAAAATCAATAATGCACAATGTGCTCTCCCACTCTTCACCTGTCTCCATGTCAAACCAGATGTCTCAGAGCTTATGTTTGCAGGTATGTTTTCCACCTCTGTGTTGAGGCACTTGGGGAAAGAAGAGAGAAGTGCATGGCTGACAAAAAAAGCCTCTTTGTTTAATACTGCTGAGAATAATTGTATCCTGCAGCTTTGTACCCTTTGAAATTATTAGTCTCTTATGGCAAGGATTAGGAAGGGTTTTTCCATGATATGACACGTTCCTTTAGGGCTAACAAAATTTGCATTGTTATGAGCTGAGTGCAGGGAGATTTTAATTTATAAGAAGTATAAGAAGTTGTGATGTTGAAGGATATACCAAAGAGGAACATCATTTGGACTGTTTTGGTGGAGTCTCAAAGGTGATTGGGAAGTGGACCCATTTGTGTTCAGCAGCTTCTGGGAATCTGGCAGTAGAGTCTGAGGACAAGAATTTACTCAGGAATCAGTGGTCACATACTTAGGTAGGTGGGTACTTACTCAGTTGTTGGAGTATTTGCATCAAGGTTACAGGGATGTGGAGAACAAGCACCAAAGGGACCTATTCCTCATGGCTTACCATGGAGCTGAACCTTTTCTTGGCTTTTAGGATTCATCTTTTCCTGTCCTAGGTCGATGGCCTTTTATTTCTCTGTTATTCTTGGGTTTGGAGAGCATTTTGTAACCATTAATCATTTTCTTTACCTGAAAAAAATAAGTCTAACATTGTAACAGCCTCTCTAAGTTTCTGTGAAATGTGAAGTGGTGGCCCAGTTTGGTTCTCTATATGGAATTAAAAAAAAAGAAAGGATTTGCTACCAGTTGAAAAGAATATTTCTTGTCCATGAAATAACTAAGTACAGTGCAGGGGTCAAGACAAAAAGAAAGCTGCTGTTCCTCCAACAGCAGAAAGCTGCTTAACAAAAGAGGAGAAGGGAAATGTCTTCAGTCATCCAGGATTATTCCTCTTTCTAAGAGGAGTGAAATTAGAATTGACCAACAAATTACATATCCTACCTCTTTTTTTTTCTGTCTTACAGACCATAAAGGTCTGTTAATAGCACAAAAAGAGCTTTTGCTTTCCTTTTTTCAGTAGGTTTCACTCCCAGCTAGTAGCCTCAGGTGAGAGTGGGTCCACTTGTGCTAGGTGCTGTACAAAGACAAGGATATGTCTAACTGTGTAGTTAGCTAGAAGGCTTAGAAGGGAAACACCCTGTGGCTTGCTCAAGGTTTAGAAGTCAGTTGCTGTATCCACATGACCTAAAAAGATTATTTGGAAAAGCTGCTGTTGAAACTTTGTTTGTCCTAGGAAATGAGTTTGTAAATCAGGTTCAGTTTTTCAGGAGAGAATGTCTACTTTCCTCCTTAGGAAACAGAAACTTCTTTGTTTGAAAATAAAAGTATTTTGGTTTTTGACACATTTCTGTCTTCAGAGAAATTTTCTTTGTGTAACTTATTTATCCTTTTAAAAAATAAAGTGGTCTTTAGTTAATACTTGCCTTCTCTAAGCAAGACCAGAAGCTGCTGTAATTTCTCCAATCTTAAATTGGTCTAAAAAAGGTATTGCCTCTGCCAATGGAGTTCACATTTTCTTTTTTGGGGCTGTCGTCTATATCATAGGATGCTAGATCTTCATTGTTCCTAATGTAAGCTTTTTTTCCTCCTCTTCCAGCTGAGCAGCCATTCTTGATGTAAAAGAGGTAGTAAGTTTGGGACAGAAATATTTACACTTTCTTATTTACTAGCTTATAGATAGAGGTGTGATCTTTCATGTTGCTTCAAGTTGAAATGCATTAATTATATCAGAGAACATTCCTTCCAGGAGTGGTGATGCAAGATTTCATGCAGCTGCTAATAGCTTTTATGCCCCAGGCTCTGTATGTTTTCCCTCCCAAGAGCATTTCTGACCTGGGTGGCACCAGCCATTCCCAAAACTGCAGTAATCACTTGGACTGAACATAATTACAGAGATTTTGTTAAAGACAGCTTTCTCTATTTTCTTTTTATTTTCTTATTACTCTATCAATACCTCAGGACTATTGGTCAACATTTGGCTGAAGATGAGGCAGCAGCATGCCCAGGTGGCCAAGAAGGCCAACAGCATCCTGGCTTGGATCAGCACTAGTGTGGCCAGCAGGACTAGGGCAGAGATTGTCCTCCTGTGCTCAGCACTGTTGAGGCCACACCTCAAATCCTGGGTTCAGTTTTGGGTCTCTCACTCCAAGAAGGACATTGAGGTGCTGGAGTGTGTCCAGAAAAGGGCAACGAAGCTGTTGAAGGGTCTAGAGCACAAGTGTTGTGAGGAGCAGCTGAGGGAGCTAGGGTTGGTTAGCCTGGAGAAGAGGAAGCTCAGGGGAGAGCTTCTTGCTCTCCCCAACTCCCTGAAAGGAGGTTGGAGCAAGGTGGGGGTTAGTCTCTTCTCCCAGTTAACAAGTGATAGGACAAGAGGAAATGGCCTCAAGTTGTGTCAGGGAAGGCTTAGGTTGTTGTAGAGTTCTTGTCTCATGAGACAATCAGTTAATGGATTATTTTGTGGACACCCTGTCCCTGGAAGTGTTCATGCCAGGTTGGATGGGACTTTGAGCAACCTGGTCTAGTGGAAGATGTCCATGCCGTGGCAGGGGTGTTGGAACTGGATGATCTTTAAGGTCCTTTCCAACCCAAACCATTCTATGAGTCAAGTCCTGCTTATTTAAATGGTCACTGGCTCAAGGATTCTGGAATGGCAGAAGCTGATGCTGAAGCCCTTTAGTTTTAAGGCAGACCCTGAGCAGGATATGTGATCTGAGAGATCATCATCTTCTGTTCAAATACAAAATGAAGGTTAAGTGTCACAAATTAAATGAATTCTAATGCTAAATTCAGTTTCACTGTTGGAGTCTCCTTCTCTGGAGATATTCAGAACCTCTCTGGACAAACTTCTGTGTGACCTGGTCTAGGGAATCCTGCTCTGGCAGGGGGATTGGACTAGATGGTCTTTTGGTGTCCCTTGCAACTCCTAACATACTGTGATTCTGTTAACATGGTTCTGAACACACCATATCTGCCAATTGCTGTTTATATGTCTAAGGGGAAATACAATTAAATTCCTGGACTGGGTCTTCAAAGGAATTTCGTTCTGTTACAATAAATGTGCAGATCTGAGTGTGATTTATTTGGAAAATAGGATGTTGTATTTGACTTAGCATAGATAAGCATTACCCCATGAAACAAAACCCTCAGCAGTCATGATTAAATCTTTCCTTTCCAGGACAAGTGGTTAACCTTGTGCTTAACATTTCACAGGAACACTAGATATCTTGAGGAGCAGATGGGGATCCTGTGGCTTCTGGGGGCTTTTCAAAGCTGTTTCTTTGGCCTTTTATTGCAGAATGTGGTCTCATTTGTTTACAGAAGCAGTCAAATCGATCACTACTAAAAATATAGAAGATAAGCTAGATGAAGTGGTGGAATGCTAACAATTTAGGGTATTTTTTATTTGTTGTTGTTGCTCCCCTTTTGAAGTGCATTTTCTGATGTAAGCAACTCCCCTGGTACTAAAGAAAGTATTTCAGAGTCAGCTAAAATCCATTTTCAGGAAAGACAGACATCATAGATTGTAAATCACTTCTGCAACTTGCTGCTCAGATCAGAAAATGCCTCTGAACATTTTATCCCCACTGGTTTTGTGCTCTCTAGTCAATCAAATCACACAGGCTTGTAAAACTATGTTGGGTGTTGTTTGGAGTTTGTGTCTCAGCTGCCTCCCAGCTTTGCCATTTCCTCCTGGATTTCCCTACAAGCTTTAGAATCCAGATCCCTCTCCTAGAATATTTCACAACTTTTGCCATACTGAGGAGTTTTTCTGCTGCTTTTGTCTCTGCCCTTCAGATTTTTGGTAGTTTCCAAGTAACTGAGACCCAGGTTGCATTTCGTGTGACAGAATCATATTGAAGCAGGAGATGAAAACCAGATGGCATTTTGTTTTTCTCATTCCTGATTGCTACTTTTAGCCTTCTCTTTTGACAACCTCCTGTTTTCTCACCAAAGTTTGTTGTGATAAGGGAGAATGAGAATGAGAATTCCTTTCCTGCTGAGACATTAGGCTGTCCCTCATTTGAAAATTAACATTTTGACTTCTGCACAACCTCAGAGCTATTCCTGTTGGCTATTAACTTCCCACTTAATTAAAATGTGTTTGCTTGGACAGAATTTTTATTTGTCTGGAGAATAAGTCTTGTGGGGAGCAGCTGTGGGAACTGGGATTGTTTAGTCTGAATAAGAGGAGGTTCAGAGGAGACCTTTTCACTCTCTACAACTACCTGAAAGGAGATTGTGGTGAGGAGAGGGTTGGTCTCTTCTCCTGGGTCAGCAGGGATAGGACAAGAGGCCACAGGTTTTGCCAGAGGAGGTACTAAGAAGCATTTGTCACTGATAGGGTTATCAGGCTTTGGTTGAGGCTCCCCAAGGCAGTGGTGGAGTCACCATCCCTGGAAGTGTTCAAAATATTGTAAAGATGCAGCACTTAGTGACATGGTTTAGTGGCATGGTGGTGATAGGTTGAAGGTTGGATTTGATGATCTTAGAGGTCTCTTCCAAACCTAATGATTCTGTGATTTTCATCCTGTTTCTCTTCTGTTTCCAATCACTAACTAAGCACAATTTTGTTTCTTATTTTGCAGATTGGGTGGAATTCAGTCCCTATGAGATTGGGATGGCCAAGTATGGCACTTTTATGTCTCCTGATTTGTTTGGAAGCAAATTTTTTATGGGGACAGTGGTGAAGAAGTATAATGAAAATCCCTTGCATTTCTTGATGGGTGAGTATATGACAGAAAGAGACCTGAAAATAAAACTAGTTTCAGTAGTTAAGGGCTTTTAAATGCAGTTCCACAGAGTGTGAGGTAAGAAGTAGAGTTCTTAGTTTGTTGGAGGAGACCCATTTGAAAGACTTCACAGACATGGATCAGCATTCCCTGTTTTTTTTGTTTCTGATATGCACATCTAGGCTTATGACTTGGTATGTTCCAAATTCAGAGGTGTGTTCTGAAAGCAAATAACTGCTTAAATAGTGCAGTTTATGTGTTTTTTTTTTTTCCCTTTACCAGCCTTCATTCATTTTTCATTTCTTCCCTTCCAGGTGTCTGGGGCAGTGCATTTTCTATACTATTTAACAGAGTGCTTGGTGTCTCCAACTCTCAAAATAAAGGTCCCACCATGGAAGAAGAATTAGGTAATGTTAGTAAATAAGTCTTCTACTGTGCAAAACACTGACTAGCAAGATTCACTGTGCTCTCACTCTGTGGAGGGATGGCACTCTGCTGGCAGTCCTTTTAAGAGTGTGGATTTCAAATAACTTGAATTGCTGTCATTGCTAGATGCTGATGAGGACAGGGAGAGAAGGGTAACAGTGTTCTTTCACTTTTGCTTCTCATAGGCATCAGAGGTACTGAAAGTCACAAGCATATATCCAGCTATCTTCATGAAATTAAAATAACTCAGCTCCCTTTTTTATGCTGTGCTCAGTTTTGGAGATGAGGAGCTGACAGCACTTGGTAGGGTAGCCTCTTGGCACTGGACTGTATTATTCCAGGGATTAGTAAAATCAAACCAACTTTTATCATCTCTGGATTGTTAGATTGTTCCATTCTAACCACAAGTCCCCTCTTGGTCTCTGATGCTTTGGTTACTAATTTCATCATTTTTGGTTTCATTCCTAATGCACAAATGGCAATAATGACTGTTAAGAAAGACTTGTAGCTTGGTTTGGATAGACTTTATTGTGTTTTATTTGAGAATGCAGTTGATAATGAAAGGGGGTTTTATACTTTCTTTCCCTACTCAGAAGACAGCATTAAAAGGAAATATATAACCAACAAATAAATTGTACTAGACAGGCAGATTTTTTCTGAAGAGAGTGGAGAGGAAATGCAGATTGAGATGACTTAAAGTAAAAAAACCCACAAAAAAACACCCAAGCCCCTTAGCTGTCTCTGTCTCCTGATAGATGGCATTCAGGTGTTTGATAATGTACTTATTTATGGATGAAAATGAGCCCTGTGCCTCCAGATGGATATTTCTGATACACCTCCTGACTGTTAACACCTATTGATGGAGGATCTCTGCCAACAAATTTAATAGTGGAAAAATCTGTGTTACTGCTTTTTAGAATGTTGAGAGACACAATGTTCTTTCTCATCCATGGGTCATTTCACATAGAATTTAACAAATATGCTTTGAAATGGGTTTAGATGTGAACACACTGATGTGACTTGAACCACTATCTATTACCAGAGCTGAGGAGGTCCCAGTGAAGCCTTGGGATCACCCAAGGGAATGGCAAAATGCCAGTGGGCCTCAGCATGTATAAATCACACCTAAAGCAGTAAATAATCATTTTTGCATAGGATTTCCTTTAAAGGGATGATTTGATGTCCAATTTGATGCATTTATTGGGTTTGTTAGCTTCCTTCTTTGCTCAGTAATTTTTGTTTTGACCTAGCTCCTCTGGCATTGCTCAATAATTTGGACATGTTTGTCTTGGGTGTGTGGTTTGTCCATGGACTGTATTTGAGTAGTGATTGAGGAGTATTAAAAAGTACTTCAGGAGAAATACATGGTGACTAAACCCTTCTGTTTCTGTGAGAGTTTTACAGGATTATATGTAGGTTTAAGAGGGCATAATCCTCTCCAGAAAAAAAAGAAAAAACCCCCACAAACCAAAAATCAAACACCCCCCACCCCCCAAAAAAATCACAACAGAAAATCAACAAACAACAGTGGTGGTCATCAGCATCCAGTATTCATTACCAAGAGTAGTAAAGCTCGGTTTAACCCTTGGTATCATGGTGACTCTCTCTTCAGTCTTCTCTTTCAGCCAGGTATGCTTACAGAAATTAGCTTTGCACTTGAACTCCAAGTGCACAGTGTAATTGCCATTGTTTTGCTACTGCATTTGGTAGAAATTACAGCATTTGTGGGAAATAACTGCCCCAAGCAGGAAGGTACCACCAGAGACTAACATCTACATTACCCTTCTGTGAGAAAAAGCTGATGATACTTTCCTTTTTTAATGGAAAAAACAATTAGTTAATAATGTTCCAAGTGTGTTAGGAAAAAAACCTTCATTCAGTTTATTTTAACTGGATTCAAGTTTCAATGAGGCATGATTCCTAGCATACATTATACTAGGGAATAAAGGGCTTTAGTTTTCAAAAGTCTCTCTTGGATCCATGTGCACTGCTGGAAATCAGTTTCCTGTCCCTAATCTCTGGAGGATATAAGCTTCCAAGATAAGGCTGCTCATAAACCATGGCAAATCTGCTGTATTTCAAGAATGGCTTCCCTCCATAATGAGTGAAAATAATGTTGTCAGCCTGTAATCTATTCTCACATAAATTTGTCCCTTTTTCCAAACCTTACCTGAGGAGGGGAATGTGTTTCTTTGTCAGTGTTCATTTTGACTCTGAAAATTTCATAGTGCCTTGAGGTAGTAATAAGCAGTTAGCTATGACTTTGTGGTTGGTTTAGACCCAAAGCTGTTAACCCTAACAAAATGCAGATTTTTTCTAGAGGAGTTCACTTCTCTCTGTTTTCCTTTCTCCCACTTAATGTTAGGAGATAAAAAACATTGTCTTTTCCACTCACGAAACTGCATTGGACTTTGTTTTTCACACATATTCCAATAGAACTGTCATAACTAACTTAGCTTTTGGCTTTCTCCCCCTATTTTCAAGGGTATGCATTCATAAATGCATGGAGGAGGTTAAGCCTTCTAGTTTAATCTTTAAATTAGGAGGTAATTAACAGAAATGAACATTGTCTCCTAGATCCCTAGGAGTTATTGAGAGGACAGAAGCTATACATCCCAATTTTAATGGAGGTGACTGAAGTGTGTCAGGTGTGTGGAGCAGAGATGAGTGGTAGGCACTGCTTTAGGATTACATTTTCTCTTCTGAGCCCTCTGGCTAATCTGCTTTGCAAAAATTGCAGCCTAAACCCAATATATTCTGATCAAATTCTGAACACAGATATGTCCACAGCAGACTGAGTTTCCCCAGCTGTTTTTTCTGTTAGGAAGACTGTGCTAGCTTTATGACTCAGGTTATTTTGAAATTCTTAGCTGTTCTGACAATTAAACCTTAGCAGTTTAAAGTGATTTAATATTTCTTTCAACAGAAAATATTAGGCTAAAGCACCTTGTGAGCAATGACAGTTCAGACAGTGAAGATGAATCACAGCATCCAAAAGGTAAGGAAATCCTCACTTTTTATTTCATAGTTTCCTTTTCCCATCAGCTTTCCTGTTGCATGGTCAGGTTTGTGGTGTGGGTTATTAGCCAGAGCTGCTTTTCCTTAATCTTACTGATGGTCTTTTATAACTGAGAGCTCTACTCTCATTTCTATCAGTGATAAAACTTAATTGCCTGCCCAAAGGTCCTAAAGGAGCCAATGGCTCAGCAAAATAAAGAAATGTTGAACAAAAGACCTCAGGAGGGCCTTTGGCTTGACTGGCTCCTGCCTCAAGCTGATGACTGAATGATTCTCTCACCCATCTTCATTCTTGGTGTCATCCCAACAGGGCTTCAACAGAGGTAGACCCCAAAATTAGGCATGCTGAGCCAGTGGTCTCCAGAAGCCTGCTACCAGCAAGCTGCTGAGCTCAGAGGCATGCTTGAATATTTGCCAGCCTACCAAGCTAACACTGTCCATTGTTTTCAAGGGCTCCTTGATCAAATATTTACCTGATAGTGATTTAGTTTTTGTGTTCCAGCATTCACAGGTGTCTTCTGGCACCTTTACAAGTGACATCTGATACAGGAAATTCCCAGTAACTGGCATGGTATTTTAATAGCCAAATCCAGTTTCCCAGAAAAGGCAAAACCACAAGAGGAACATTGGGCAGTGGGAGGAAAAAATCCTATTGAAAATTATCTTTAGGTACCAAACCCCCCCTGAGGATTTCTGTGATTTTAGTCAGGGTCTCTGTCTTGTCCTAATCATTTGATGATACTTTTGGGGACAACAGTAATTTTCACCTGGATAAATTGATTGTTTTTAACAACTTAAAGCAAAGAGGTTTGTGTTGGACATGACAAAAAACTTTCTTCCCCAAAAGGGTTATCAAACCCTGGCACAGGCTGCCCAGGGCAGTGGTGGAGTCACCATCCCTGGAGGGGATTAAAAGCTGTGTAGATGTGGTGCTGAGGGACATGGTTTAGTAGGGACCTGGCAGTATTAGGTTAACAGTTGGACTTGATGATCTTGGAGGTCTCTTCCAATCAAAAAAATTCTATGATTCTATGGGAATGAAGCTGTTTGTAACTTTAGGATCTACAGGAAGAAAAGAAAAAGTTGTGTGATGAAACAGTGCATTATGTCATTAGCTCAGTGAAATGATTGCTTCAATTCACTGTGGGGTGACTGCATATATCAAATAATAGGGAGAGGATGATACCATGTTGTGTTTGTCTGTGGATTTCCTGTGTTAGAGTTTGTAGCCATAGTGGACAACCTATAAATCTGTGATCTGTAAACACTTGGTAAGCCCTCTCCTTTCTGTAGAATATTGTTCTGCAGATCTTAGACCTCCTAAACTTTGTGGTGTTTGATGCTTCTTTTCTCTCTACTTAAATGACAATCAGAGGTGCATTTCAATGCTGGATGTAAAGCCTCAGCCTGAATTATCTTCCTATACAAAACACCCCAAAAAGTCAAGTTTTGACAATTTACAGATGCAAGGTGACATCAGTTGAAGTAGTTTTTAGTGTGATGTCTAGCTATAGACATCTAAATCTGGACCTTTCATTGTACTGTATAGCTAATTAAAAGCAGATATTGATTGTAGTCTACAGATATTTTCAGGTATTTTAGATTTCTCATGCTGTAGCATTCTGGTTTATGCAGACATTACTTTGCCTTCATAAGGACAGCTGGTTTTGTAGCAAAGAGCAGAGGGTTGAGAAGGATGTCAGTACACATCCAAATGAATTTATGTCTGCATAGATCAGAATGATCTGAGGGCTGGAACCCCTCTACTGTGAGGAGAGGCTGAGAGAGTTGGGGTTGTTCAGCCTGGAGAGGAGAAGGCTTCAGGGAGACCTTCTTGCAGCTTTTCAGTACTTCCAGGGGCCTAGAAGATAGGGAGAGACTTTTTAGCAGGGTCTGTTGTGACAGGACTGAGGGTGGTGAGACACTCAGGTGAGGTTGTTTGGGGCTCTGAGCAAC
The DNA here is from genome assembly GCA_013399015.1 of Galbula dea. NCBI lineage: Eukaryota > Metazoa > Chordata > Aves > Piciformes > Galbulidae > Galbula > Galbula dea. The sequence goes on along the minus strand of VWZX01005204.1, from coordinate 983,177 downwards.
CTGATCTAGCTGGAGATGTCCCTGCTGACTGCAGGGAGGTTGGACTAGATGACCTTGAAAGATCCTTTCCAACCCAAACCATTCTATGATTCTCTGGGTATGATTCTTGCCAACTCAAGTCTGTCCGCTGAGCAAAGGAGAGTTTACTTTCTGGGTGCTAGCAGAGAGAAAGCCATTTCCTCATGGCCCTTTCCATCAAGACTGCTCAGGTCCTCAAACACATTCCCTATCTATTTTCCTGATGGACACATCCATACTGCTATACTTCAGGTAAAGTTTGGCTGGCCTGTGAAGTTAAGAGGATGGCTCCTTCATTCAGCCCATGACTTCTTGAAGGAAGGCTATGACCCACTTCCTTTTATAATAGGTCCTTTATTTTAGTAGACCCAGAAATCTTGGATTTATGCTTCCTGTGTTAACTGTCTCACCACTGGTTATTATTGTTTTCCTTTGCAGGCACTGAAAATCCTGAGGCAAATCAAGAATATCAGAACAGCAGCCAGGAAAGCTGGGTGCAGCGCATGCTGATGGCTTTGGTGGGTGACAGTGCCCTTTTCAACACCAGGGAAGGGCGTGCTGGGAAAGTGCACAACTTCATGCTGGGACTGAACCTCAACAGCTGTTACCCACTCTCTCCTCTGGCAGACCTTCTTAAGCAGGAGTCCGTGGAGGAAGATGAACTAGATGCAGCAGTTGCAGGTCAGTTGACAGAAAGCTTCTGTTGCTGCATTTGCATTCAGAAACAGGGAGTCCTCACTGTGGTGACAATGAACTACGAGACTTACAACAGCAGGTGGCTGAAGGCAGAAGAATGTTTCTGTAGCAGCAGTCATGAGTACTGATCACCAGCAGAGGTTGTGAGGTGACTGCATGTCCCAGTGGACACCACAAAGTGATCATCCCTTTGTACTTGGCACTGGTGAAGCCACACCTCAAATTCTTGGGATCCTAACTACAAGAAGGACATTGAGCTGCTGGAGTGTGTCCAGAGAAGGGCAGCAAAGCTGGTGAAGGGTCTAGAGTGCAAGTGTTGCAAGAAGCAGCTGAGGAAACTGGGGTTGCTTAGCCTGGAGAGGAGGAGGTTCAGGGGAGACCTTCTCACTCTCTCCAGCTCCCTGAAGAGAGGTTGTAGCAAGGTGGGGGTTGGTCTCTTCGGCCAGGTAACACGATGAGACAAAACAGCCTCAGGCTGTGCCAGGGAAACTTTAGGTTGGACATTAGGAAAAATTGCTTCCCCAAAAGTGTTGCCAAGGCCTGGCCTTGGCATAACCTCATGGACCATGACAGGTTAGGGGTTAACCTGCTGGAAAGCAGCTCCACAGAGAAGGACCTACAAGTGCGTGTGGACGACAAGTTGACTAGAAGCCAGCAATGTGACCCTGTGGCCAAGAAAGCCAGCGGTCTCCTGGGGTGCATTAGGAAGAGTGTGAGCAGCAGCAGTCTGAGGGGAGGTTCTCCTACCCCTCTGCTCTGCCCTAGTGAGGCCACATCTGGGGTCCTGGGTCCAGTTCTGGGCTCCCTACTTCCAGAGAGACAAGGAACTACTGGAGAGAGTCCAGCAGAGGCTAGGAAGATGCTGAGGGGTCTGGAGCATCTCTGGGAGGAGGAAAGGCTGAGAGCCCTGGATCTGGTTAGCCTGGAGAAGAGCAGCCCCAGAGGGGATCTGCGCAATGCTGAGCGAGAGCTAAAGGGCAGGGTCAAGAGGTGAGGCCAGACTCTTTTTAGTGGTGCCCAGGGACAGACCAAGGGGCACAAACTGGAATCCAGGAGGTTTCATCTGAACAGGAAGAGAAACTTGCTTGGTGTTAGGGTGCCAGAGCCCTGGCACAGGCTACCCAGAGAGGTTGTGGAGTCTCCTTCTCTGGAGAGATTCCAAAGGCACCTGGAGGTGAAATTGTTCAACCTGTTTTGGGTGATTCTGCTTTAGCAGAAGGTTGGACTAGATGATCCCCAGAGGTCCCTTCCAACCCCAGCCATGCTGGTTTCTGGGATTACTGACATCCATCAAGCCAAGGAGCTACAAATCTCTGAAAGTGCTGTTCCTTCCACATTCTTCTGTAGCAACACAGCACTGCCGACCATTCCTCCTAATAACTCTAGTCACTTCAGCCCTTATTTCCTATTCAGGGGGCAGAGGTTGTCCTAGTGGTCATTATGCAACAGTAAATACCAGATGTCATTTAGAAGCTTAAGTAGCAGAGGCACTCTAATGTGTATTTGTTAGTGTAACAAATCCCTTTGAGTGCTTGTAGAGTAATTTCCATCTGTGCTCTGCTTTCTAAATATTTTTATCATCTCAGAGGTGTTTACAACTGGGTAATCTTAATATTTATAGTAGTTCTAAAAGAGACAGGAAAGAGGGTAGTAAATTTATGGAAAAAATGAGAGTTGATGAGAATTTTGCATAATTAAGACATATGGGTAATCTTCAGAAGCAACCCTCAACTTCCTGGAGTTTAATTTCAATTGGAATGAAACACTGCTCTGACAGAATGATCCTGCACCTTAGAGACAATTCCTGACATTTCTCTGGGTAAAATATCTGGCAAAAGTTTGACATAACTGCAGAGGTTTTTTTAGTGTTGGCTGAAGCCCATGCTCGTAAACCTGAGCTAAGCAATGGACCAGCTCTGAGTAACTGTAATATTATGGTCAAAGAATAGTTTAAAACCCCTTGAAATGTCAGGAGTTAATATAAAATGTAATCACTCTGTAGTGTGATAGGTGCATCCACATTTTAATGCTGTGAATTTTGCTAATAAATGTAAGAGCCTAGAAGCCCAGAGGAGCAGATAAAAAGGAAACTTTGGTGTAAATTTAAAATACTCTATATTACCAAGACTGGATGCATTTAAGCTTTGCATATTTATTCCTACCACTAGCAGTTTACCTGTCAGCTTGAATACAGAGAGGAATCTGAATTGCTTTAGGACTTAATTTCTCTTTATTACTGGACACTCCAAAGGAGAACTAAATGAATCAAAAAGTTTCTAAGTAATACTTTACATCTCCAGTTACCTCAAACCTTCTCTGGACCCACTGCAGAGGATGAACTGTGGCAGAATAAGCTGATATTACAGTCATTATTGAGGATTGAATTTAGGGTCTCCAGTGTGCAGTTGTCCCTGCTGACTGCAGAGGGGTTGGATTAGATGACCTTGGAAGGTCTTTCCCACCTAACCCATTCTGTGATCCTATGAATTCTCTGGTTGTAGACAGCAGAGGTCCCAGCTGCTTGATCTTTCTTTGCTCTGGATTCAGCTTGTGCTGGGTATGTTCTTTGATTTCAAATACACTTGAAAACTTGACACCCCCGGAATGATTCCACTGTGAACTCAGAGCTGCTCTGTTTCTGTGCCTTGATATTACAACACACTAAAATCACTGGAGAAGATGCCAAGTGAATAACAATAGGGAAAAAATAACTCACAGTCTCTGCTTCCTTATTTCAGTATTTATGGAAACTCTGTTAAGTGGATGCACGTCAGTGGCAAATGCCCTTTGCATCTCCCATACTTACACTGGAGCTGCCATCTGTGACAGAGCTTGGTCTTTAGAACATGCTCTCTTTTTTATTTCCAAGCAATTCTTAATACCAATGTGTGTATCTGATTACTGCAGGTCAGACAGACATGCTGTGCTGTTTTCGCACAGAGCTGTGCTCCTAAATGTCTCAGAATTCTCCTGCTTCAGTGTTTGATGGACTGAAAGCTTCTCATAATCCCATTGTGTCTTTCAGAAAAGCAGTTTCTGCTTTTCTGTCCCAGGCTCTCAGGGCATAAATACTCCATTCAGCTCATACTGAGTGATGAATAATGATGGATTGACTTACCAGGGCTGCTAGACTACATAGAATGATTGTGGATTCATGTGGTGTAAAGTATAAAAAGAACAAAGCTTTCTTAGCCAGCCCTCCAGAATAACTATAGCACAGGTTAGACTGTAGGTCATGCTTCTCTTAGCATCAGGGATACTTATTAGACATGATCCCTTTCCCAAGAGAAGCTGCAGGCTCACCTGCAGTGTCCTGACCCACAGTTTAGTCTGTCTCACCAAAGTATGATGTGCTTCTCCTGGCCTCTGGCTTCAGATCCTGTGTACATCAAATCAAATCACATCACATCACATCACACTCTGAGTCTGCCTTTTAGGTTGGGTCCTGCAAATTACACTGGATCATCTTCAATGCTTTTGGAATTCTGACCCCATAAATGGGCACAAGCTGCATTTTGGAACTTTTCTTCTCAGTTCAAAAAGTAAAATCATACTGATAAATTGGATTATAGAGTCATGAAGGCTCTAAGCAGCAGGAACCATCTTGGTCTTCAGTGCCTTTTTGGCAGGAATTGTGTGTATGCACGAACACTCCTGTCACAAACATTATTCCAGCTGGTACTAGTCTTGTATCACTGATGACTTTCAAATGCAAATTTTGTGAAATAAGAGCATACAAAACTTGACCAAAAATGTTTCTGCCATTTGTAGAAATTCTACTAAGAACAACAGCTAAATTATGTTTAAAATGTCTTTAAAAATGGAAGGAGAAACCAAAACTGCTCTACTTATCCTGAAAGGATACAGATCCTTTTAGTAAGTGCATTTTTTTACCAGTATTTTTAAAATTCTATTTTCATTGACTTATACTAGTTATGAAGTCTGTCTGGTTCTAAAATAGGTCTAGCCCTTTAGCAGCAAACAATGATTTGAAAGTGTTTACTTCCTTAGAAATCAAGTCAAATATTAGGAAACTGGTGCCTCATTTTGTAGCAAAGTGCCCTCTAATAAATAATAACCAAAAAAAATCAAAGTATTTGTTTTGAGATTTGCTCATAAAATGGTAGCAACTAGTTTGAATTATTTTTGATGGCTTTTATTCACATTAAAATATCTTTTTTTTTTTTTTCAGATGACTTCCATTGCTAATAAGTAGCTGCTAGGAAATACAATTCTGTGAGAAATCATTGTATTATTCTATTTAACATTCCTTAGATTACACTGACCTCTACAGATGTGAGCATTAACTTCTTAGTCAAAAAGGAAAAACATGCACTGGAAATATTTGTAGAGATCCATAGCAAGAAAAGACTGTCAGGAGAAAAATTTTAAGTACTGCAAGGACTGTTTACTAGGATCCAAAGACTTGGGCAAGTGCAAAGACACTCATGAAAAGTGCCTAGATTTTTCTTGAGCTGCACCCAGGGCATATTGGTGTTGAAGGGGAAACATACATCTGCTTCAGCCTTAGTTTGGGCATTAGGGACAGGAAACTATTTGATACTGTAGTGTGACAGTAACAGCAGTAAGTGGCTAACTTGTAGTTCTGCCCAATAATTACATTCTAGAAGCAGACACAATTTATTGTTTCTTTCTGCTCCTAGTCTAGTGGTGAGATTTGATGTAGGCTGAAAACCCAGACTTGGTAGTCCTGATTTTAATGGACAGAAGCAGACATGGAGAAGCATTATGCAAAAGCAGTTTTCTAGGCAAATTTCAGTTATCTGGGGAGGAGGAGCTGGGAAGGATGAGGGGTTGGGAGGGAACCTGGGAGAAAAGGTTTAGGCAGGGGTTGTAGGACACTGGATGTACATTAGGAGTCTGTCTTGTAATGTCCCATAAACACTTTCATAGAATACTGTGAGATGGAAGGGACCTTTCAAGGTCCTCTAGGCCAACCCCTATGCAGTCAACAGGAACATCTTCCAACAAGAACAGGTTACTCAAAGCCTCAGACAACTTGACCTGTAGTGGTTCCAGGGATGGGAAATCTGCCACCTCTCTAGGCAACCTGGGACAGTGTCTCACCAACCTCAGTGTGAAAAATTTCTTCCTTCTACCTTGTTAAGATGAGTTAAGGTTACACATGAGGTCATGGTAAGTTTAGCTGGGATACTTGGAATTTTCAGTGCTTGGGGAAACACTGGCAAGCCCATCAAAATTACAGTTCTTAACTGATGTGGTTCTCTTTTGTTTTGTTTTTCATTTGTTCTGTACAGATCCCGATGAGTTTGAGAGGATATATGAGCCACTAGATGTGAAGAGCAAAAAGATTCATATAGTGGACAGTGGGCTCACATTTAACCTGCCCTACCCACTTATCTTGAGACCTCAGAGAGGCGTTGATCTCATCATCTCGTTTGATTTCTCGGCGAGGCCAAGTGATTCCAGTCCTCCTTTCAAAGTAAGACTACCCACTCCTTTCTTTGTGTTCACCAAGTTAAGTTGACTCAGTTGTACTCTTCCAGTCAGGTTGGTTGCACACTTCATAGTTCCAGAGGGCTTTAGAGCTATAGTATCTACAGCATGGGAGCAGTTTGTTTCCACGTCAAGGCGGAATGTCGCACTCTGCCTCAGTTCCTGTTTACGTGACTCACATGAGACTGCTGACACAAAGAAGGCTGCTATAATTCATTTCAAGTAGCAGTTCTGTTACTGTTTTGGAAGTTTTGCCTTCACACTGAACTGCAGAGTTTTTATTTTATGGCAGGGTTAAACAATTAAGTCAGTCATTTACCATTGCACTGGTGTTGTAGCTCTGTACAGCTGTTCTGTGTGATGTAAAGGGCTGGATTTCTGTCATCGTGCTGCAGGAACGTGTCTCACTCCTTCTGCTGTTGCTAAATACATCAGATTTTGGAAGTGGGGCTAACTGTTCGTTTACATCTCACTAAAATAATCCCAGTGCTGGTTTAAGTAGGATTCCTAAAGCCATTCAGGCCAGAGCAAAGCAACAACAGGAGAAACATGGATGAGATTCTGTGGCTGTTTCCTGCAGCAGGTGTGGAGAGCACAGCTGTCAGCCTGCACAACCTGTGCAACCAATGTGTCCAGAGAGCTCCAGCTGGTCAGAAAGGCTTTGTGTTGGATCACTTGGGTAGCTGACAGAAAAAAACCCAGCACTTAGGAGTCTATTGTGAGATTCTCAAAGAAGCAGCAATATGTATTTCATAGAATCACAGAATCATTATGGTTGGAAAAGACCTCTGAGATCATCCAGTCCAACCATCCACAGAGCACTTAATCATGCTCACCACTAAGCCATGTCCCCAAGCACCACATCTACATGTTTTTTTGAGCAGTTCTCCACTTTGAGACCCAAGTGGAGTTTTAAAAGTAATTTTTAAGGAAACCAAGAAAACATGCCTGTTTGTGGCAACTGGCTTTCTTTGTTGCTTCACAGTTAGGACAGTATTTTTTTCCTTCCTCATTCTATCAAGGGCAAAACCTCCAAAACAATGGTAAAAACAACAGCAGTAGCAAAGTGAACCCTAGAATGTGAAGAAAACCAAGCTGCAGGAGAATAAAAAGGAGTAATGTCTGTTGATCTGAGGGCTGGAACCTCTTAATGTCTCCTAAATCTCTTGGGGACTACTTGGAAGAATAGAGCACTGAGAAGATTCTTATTAGTGCTGAAATCCTTCACTTTTCCTTAATTGACTGAATCCCACAGTCTGTTTCTTCCTTTTATTTTCTATTTGTTTAAAGATTTGTCTCTTTTTTGGTCATGACTGTTTTCTTCATTAGCTAAGTTTACTGTCCCAACACTACCATCTCCTTTGGAAGGTCTTTTTCCTCCCTTTGTTACTGTTTTGCATGTGGAGCTTATGCAGAAAGCTGCATGTGGTCATCCCTGTTAATCTTAGCCTAGACATGGAGCTTTCTGTCTCTGTCAACTGCCATTTTCTGTGTCCTTCTGGGGAAAGTGCCATAACATGGAGAGATTGAGTGGAAGTCAAGTGCTACCCTGAAGCTTTTCCTGTAAATTGTAGTTTTAAAAAGCCAACATCCTTTTGCACAAGAAAATATGGTGGGGAAATTAAATAGTGCCTTAGGTTTTTCCTGAAGCCACTGGTGAAGGGAATGGTTCATTCTTTCTGGAGCACAAGGATGTGTTTCCTAAGAAGGGTGACCTGCCTCCAGCTCATACCCAGGTACAGTCCACAGGCAGAGCTGTATGCTGATGGCCTGAAGGACAGAAACCAGTGGTGCTTACTGGCTGTGCAATCCCAATTGCTTGCATTGCAAAGAGTAAATGCCAGTTGAAGAGCTGGCCTGTGTCTGTGGTAGCTCTGAGATACTCTTCTTGCTCAAACAGAGGGAAGTCAGCCAGCTGGACTTAATGACTCTACTCTTGGTTTATCATTTTACACCCACTATCTTTTAATCTCTTGTGTATCCAAAACAATTGCCCAAAGAAGGGTCCTATTTCATTCAAACCCAAGATTAAAGATGTTGACCTTCCCTCCCCTCCCTCTCACACACCCTCATGACACGCTTTTGAGTCATTATTTACAAATTCAGTTGTTTACAGGCTTGTCACGAGGAGAAGCAAGCCTGGTTTCCAGGCTTCTTTCTCCCCTTAGCATGCTTTCTGAACCTGTGCTGTGCTCTGCTGTGACTCTGAACATAACAATGCCTGCATTGGTGTTTATTAACTCTCTTTGGTTTCCATAGCACTGGGACTCCGTTTGTGAGGAAAATTATGGGGGGGTGTTTCTAGCTGTCAGCTCTGTAAATTCACTTCAAGATTTATGTGACAGAGCAGCCCCTTCCTTCCTGTGAATCATCACAGGTGGTGAGGATGGAGTAGCCTCCATTAGGTGCTCACTTTGCCATGACATGAGCTGGTAATGTGTGCTCACAGCCCAGAAATCCAGCCATCTCCTGGGCTGCATCCCCAGCAGCGTGGCCAGCAGCAGGTCAAAGGAGGGGATTCTGCGTCTTTGCTCCCCCCTGGGGAGGCTTTACCTGCAGTGCTGGATCCAGTTCTGGAATCCTTAGCACAGGAGAGACATGGACCTGTTGGAGTGGGTCCAGAGGAGACCACAAAAATCATGTGATGTCTGGAAGCCCTCTGCTGTGAGGACAGGCTGAGAGAGTTGGGGTTGTTCAGCCTGGAGAAGAGAAGGCTCCAGGGAGACCTTCGTGCAGCCTTTCAGTCCTTGAAGGGGCCTAGAAGAATGATGGGGACAGACTTTTTATCAGGGCCTGTTGCGATAGGACAAGGGGTGATGGTTTGAAACTAAAAGAGGGAGATTTAGACTAGAGAGAAGGAAGAATGTTTTATGGTGACAGTGGTGAGACAGTGTCCCAGGTTGCCCAGAGAGGTGGTTTAATGTCCCATCCCTGGAACCATTCCAGGTCAGGTTGTCTGGGGCTGTGAGCAACCTGATCTAGTTGCAGATGTCCCTGCTGACTGCAGGGGGCTTGGACTAGTTGACCTTTGAAGGTACCTTCCAACCCAAACCATTCTGTGATTCTATTACTCCATGATTCTAACCAGTTTGCCCTGTGCCTCTCTATCTAAATTCTCTTTTTGCCACGGTTGCTTACATGCACCTGAGTCTTTCTTATCTTTTCAGGAAATTTTGCTTGCTGAAAAATGGGCCAAAATGAACAAGCTTCCTTTCCCCAAAATAGACCCAAATGTATTTGATCGAGAGGGCATGAAGGAATGCTATGTTTTCAAACCAAAGGACACCTCTTCAGAGAAGGACTGTCCAACTATAATCCATTTTGTTTTGGCCAACATCGACTTCCGGAAGTACAAAGCTCCAGGTAAGCACCTAGTTTCTGATCCTTAATCTAATTGTTCCTTTGAAGCTTTGCAATGATGTGGTGGTGATTTACTAGGTGTGTTCTCTCTCTGAAATAACTCTTAAGTCTGTCTGTAGTAGTTAAGGATTTTCAAAGAGCCATTAAGGTGGGAAGTCCTCAACATTTCCGTTGTATTTTTGTGTTTGTTCTGCACACAGGAGTTCCAAGAGAAACTCAGGAAGAGAAGGATTTTGCAGACTTTGACATTTTTGATGATCCAAATACACCATTCTCTACCTTCAACTTCCAGTATTCCAATGAGGCTTTCAAGAGGCTTCATGATCTGATGGAGTTCAACACCCTCAATAACATCGATGTACGTATGCCAGTGTGGAAGGGGCTGACGGGAGCTAGTTCATTAAACAGGAAAGCAGGTGATGTAAGCCCTAAATCTGTCATGCAGAAGGGACAGGAGTTCACTTCAGTGTTTGCCTGATTGTTGTGACGTCCAAAGTGCATTCCTGCATTTAGTTGTTCCTCTTGATCTTCTGAGAGTTGAGGCTGGATCAGTGAAAAAAAAAAAAAAAATCAGCTTTATTTTGAGAAGGGCTGGAGTATACCCCAGGTGTAAGTTCTTCAGGAGCTTGTGTAGAAGTATGCACAGATTGTGGCATGGTCAACTTGCATCCTTCCAGCCTGAGAGGGAAAGAAGAGTCCAGTCACTGTAGGTAATAGAGCAGCTGGAGTTCCCTGAAGACAGTTGGATGAGTAAGAATTAGGCAAAGAGAATTTGGTCTTTTCACTTGACCTCTGTTTCTGAAGCACTGAAGTTGCAGTGTTGTAGGAACTTAGGACCATCTATGATCCTCTGTCAATAATAAATCACTAAGTAAATATGCTGCTGAAAAGGCCAGAGGTGATTTCCAGTAGGGGGGGAAAAAAAGTCTAATCAGTATTTCTGGGGCTAAGAAGATTGATTTAACATTGTGGCCATCTTCCAAATAGATGAACTATTGGAGCGTAGCATGTGTGTGCTTTTCATAATGTTTGAGCCTGTGTTTGTTAGGATCCATTCCAGTTCACAGCCTGGCCCCAGCCTCTTGCCCCCACCCTTTAGCTCTTGCTCAGCATTGAGCAGATTCCCTCTGCGGCTGCTCTTCTCCACGCAAAGCAGCCCCAGGGCGCCCAGCCTTTCCTCCTCCCAGAGATGCTCCAGTCTCCTCAGCATCTTCCTAGCCACTGCTGGACTCTCTCCAGTAGTTCCTCGTCTCTCTTGAAGTAGGGAACCCAAAACTCCAGATGTGGCCTCAACTAGGGAAGAGTAGAGGGGTAGGAGAACCTCCTTTGATCTGCTGATGGCCACACCCAGGAGACCATTAAGGCACATCGCTGGCTTCCTGCTGAACTTGTTATCGAACAGCAGTCCCATGTCCTTCGTGGAGCTGCTTTCCAGCAGGTCAACCCCTAACCTGTACTGGGGCATGAAGTTACTGTTTCCCTGAATGACACGTGGTTGTTCCCTGTTTTCCAGGTGATCAAGCAAGCTATGATGGAAAGCATTGAATACAGGAAGGAGAATCCATCTCGCTGCTCCGTGTCTCTTAGCAGTGTGGAAGCAAGGAGATTCTTTAATAAGAACAATCTGAACAATAACCATACATAGAGGATGTGCTGTAGGTCCCACTCCCTCAAGAAACTGGTTTTGTCTTTATAACTGGAGTCAAAAAGCCATTATAAGAGCATTGCTGCTCCTGAGCAGGGCTGTGCACAACTCCTGAAAACATTTTCTTGTGAATTTTCATGTTTCAGTATAATTCTATACTTCCTTTTTTTTTAAATGAAAAACATCAAAGACATTTCAGTATATTGATATCTTTATTTTACAAACTCTGTAATTAGTTGATTTTGATGATGGTCATTGGGTTCAGTGTCTTTCTATTTCTCCTTACAAAACTCTAAACACTGTTTTCTTGTAGTGGGGCAATTGTCTGATTTGTAATTGATGCCAGCTGGGCATATCTTGAAACATAAGGTGGAGTTCGAAACACAATAGAATAAAACTTTAGTAGTAACAGAGATAATATGTATTAGAGAATCACAGAATATTAGGGGTTGGAAGAGTGGAGATCATCTAGTCCAACCCCCCTGTCCAAGCAGGTTCACCTAGAGATGAATGGGCTTGGGCCCAGATTCCACTCTGCTCTGTATCCATGAGGAGATTTCCTCTGATTTCGGTTTGAAAAGCCAAAATTGCTGACTACTGCTAGGTACCAACAGCTCCTCCTGAATACAGTCAGTCCCTTGGCTGCTTAGTGACTCTGTCATGGTTGATTTCTTCTCCTGGAAGCAATTTTGCTTGCTAGTAACCACTGGCTGTATTGACCTTACCAAAACTCTGCCATCAAGATGGGTTTCAAAGTCCTTGTTTCTCGCACTGGTGGTGTCTCTTAAAAAACCTGCAAGAAACAGGTGTCAGATAAACAAGGTTTATACATCTGTGATATCATAAGTAGGATCTTCACCTGTATATTAATGCTAGTAGAGCTTTTATAACTGAGGGTTGGTCTCTTTTCCCAAGTAACAAGTGGTAGGACAAAATGATATGGCCTTAAGTTGTGCCAGGGGAGGTTTAGGTTGGATGTGAGGAACAATTTCTTTGCTGAAAGAGTAGTTAGGCACAGGCTGCCCAGGGCAGTGGTGGAGTCACCATCCCTGGAGGAGTTCAAGAAACATGTAGACGTGGCACTTGGTGACATGGTTTAGTGGCACAGGGGTATTGGGTTGACAGTTGGACTTGATGATCTTAAAGGTCTTTTCCAACCTTAATGATTCTAAGGAGGATATGAAATCTTGACTCTTTTAATTTCAAATATCTTCTAATCTCAAATACCTTCACAAAAATTGAAGTCCCTTTCACTACTTTTTTAAAGAATCATAGAATCATTAAAGTTGGGAAAAGACCTCTAAGTGACCCAACACCACCATGCCACTAAACCTTGTTGCCAATTGTGTATCCACTCATTAAAAAAAAAAAAAAGCCTCTTGGAATGTCTTTTTCTTTTATTCCAGAAAATGACAGTGCTTGAACTCTTGAGCTCGTACCACCTGTGTGTTAATTTATTGTCCCTTCACGTGTTGCTGACTGAAATGTTTATAGATAAATTAAAAGTGATTTTCCATTTGATCATGATTAAGAGCATCAGATTTCTTTGAGGGGACAGTAGCAATGTTTACTGGTTACAGATAAAACCTTCCTGGCTGAGAATGTGAAGTAGTTGATGTGTTAGGGACTATTTTTAAAGATATATCTGTAGTGTGTTGCATGATGACAGACCCTGTGTAGACATGGATTATTTGAATACCACCTCAACAAATGCTGAGCTAACTCTGCAGATGCGTTGAGAAAAGGAATCCCACCTCTGAGAACTTCCATCCTCCTTTGAGATGATGTAATTGGTGAGCATGTGACATGGGAAGGATCAAAAGAAGCTGATGGGGTCATAGCTGGCTGTGCAGCTTGTATACAGAGCCCCACGTTTTTGGGATGCTTAGCTGATTATTTCACTTATTTCCAGTTCCTGGGATTAACTCACAGGAAATGCCCCTAGTAGTCCTGGCAGCTATCCTTCACTGCTCTCTTCTGGGGCTTGGAGAAGGTAGCAGGGGCTGAATAGTTCAGTTCAAGGTGAGTTGCTGTCTCTGGGAGCCAAGTGCCAAAGGTGTTTGCAGAGGTGAGAAGGGAAGATGCATCCTCAACTGCCTTGTGCATTGTTTGTCCAGCGCTCCACAGCTGCCGGAGGAGAAAACACTCCTAACTCTAGGATTATTTCTCAACATAGGGAGAATAAAGCACGTTCTGAAGGGGATAGTTTGCAGTGTGGTGGTCAGAAGATACCAAGACTTACCAAAGACATGATAAAGATCAGGGCTTTACAGTAATTAAAATTGAACTACTGTGCTTCAGGCCCTTGCCTTGCCTCTGTCGGGTGCTTGCCTCCAGCTAATTAGAATGACCACAGGTCAAGTTCAGGGTAGAAATGGAGCCATGCTGGAGAGCTGGTTTGAGTCAATCCTCCCCAGAGCAATAGGTCTGCAGTCATGAACTCTCCCCTTGGATGGGGATGCTGCCCAAAGAAACTTCTTGACTGAGTGAGCCCTCATCCTCTTTTTGATGAGTGAATACTTCTTCTGGAGGCAGATAGATAGATAAATAGATGTGTATATGAGCGAGCCCATGCCCCTTGCAGGTGAGGTGTCCCTTTGGGGTACCCTGGAGTGGGAGGCTTTCCCTTTAATGAGAGTGTGGGCACCTTTTGGGTCATCTCTCTGAAAGAATGTTTACAAAACATAGGAATTAGTGGTGTAATGTTACCTTCTCACCTGACATCCCAGCCTCTAATTCCCTTCAGTCTATTGGAGTGCCGATGGTAATTTTCGGTTGGAATACATCCACATTTTGGTTGCCTGTTGTGTCCATGCCTCTGCCACAGTTTTCACATGGAATTTTGGTCTCAATATTTCTGTTGAGGTGAATAGAGTTAGGATTTCACCTTGGATCTCTGATAGGGCTGTTGGGATCCAGCAAGTGCCAAAGTCTTGGTTATTAGGAGAGCTTTGCTTTGAGCAAAGCTCCTCTGAAGTGGAGCTAATCTTCTGTGTGACAGTTTTCTGACACTTTGTACAGTAACTGCTCATTTATCAGGGTTTATTGCTACTTCAGTGGCTGTTCCCTTCATTGGGAATTACTGAGCTTTTAATAGCTAAAATCTGCAAACCCATGGGGAGGGAAGTAATTATAATGCATTTCTTTTAACAGCCACTGCATCATCATTCCTTCAATCCACACCCAGTGTTACATGGTAAATAACATTTTCTTCATTATCAGGAGGTTTTATTTCTGTTTGAGTTAGTGCATGTTTAGAATCGAGAGGGAACAGATGTAACTTATCTTAGTGCTGCATAATTTAAACTTTTCCAGTAAATTTTGGAATAAAGGAAGAAACTGGCATCCTTATTTTATTGTAATATTTTCTTTATAATGGTTTTTTTTCCTTTTGTTACCATAGTATTTTTATTTTTATGTACCTGCTCTGTTTTATGGAAGTGTTTTATCTTGCTTTATACAGTTAATCTTAGTACAGTGGTACCCAACAATAAAAAATAACACAACTATATTTGGCACCTGCTGTTTGCAGAGAGTTTATTCTGATCATCCTTGTGACTTTTCTACTGTCATCTTGAAGAGATGTGAAAGAGCTCCATGGGGGGTGGGACCTAGTGGGACAACTCACAAGCAGGAAATTCAGGGTTCTGCTTATCATTCTGTCTTCTTAGTTTAGCTATTAAAGCAGCTGCAATTTCTTTGAGCAGTTCAGTGTCTGGGGACAACATACCAGTCTACTTCTGGTCCTACTGGTGTTCTTTGTTATCAGCACACTGCCAGATAGTTTTTGTTGTTCTGTGAAGAGCTACTATAGCAGGTTACATCTCAGGGGTTGGGTCTTCACTGCCTTTAATCTCAAGTTTCTTAAAAAGCAGGTCAAGGAGGGAATTTACTTCAAACCTGTTCAGGTCAAACACCTGCCAGCCTAATGTTTCTCTCAGCTGAAAACCAGGAGCAGTTTGTCAAGGAGAAGGACCTGGGGGCACTGATGGATGGAAAGCTGGACAACATCCAGCAATGTGTGCTCACAGCCCAAAAACCAGTACTGTCTCTTGAACTGCAGAGCCCAGAACTGGGCACAATACTCCAGATGTGGCCTGACTAGGGCAGAGTAGAGGGGTAGGAGAACATCCTTTGATCTGCTGCTGGCAACACTGTTCTTAATGCACCTGAGAAGACCATTGGCCTTCTTGGCCATGAGGGCACATTGCTGGCTCATTATTGTCCACCAGTCCTCCCAGGTCCTTCTCTGCAGAGCTAGTTCGTCCTTTGTTTCTGATTTTCCCTTCCTTCAATTCCTGGTTTCTCTAGTTTATGCCTGTCATATTTTTTTCTGACTGAATGTATGGTACCTAGAAGGCAGTGAAAGGTGGGCTTAGAGAACAAATTATTTCAGATGTCAGACATTATTTCAGGTGATTCCTGCAGGATATGGAAGTGCTGTCATGCCAGCCTGGAGTGACGGTGGAGATCTTCAGCTGTGCAGGTCAGCACAGCTCCTCAAAAGCAGATGTAGGCTGTGAACCTATCCCACTCTAGGGAAGCCTGGCACCAGACCTCACCCTCAGGTTGCATTTCTTTTCTGTAGGACCTTCAGGCAGTCTCCAGCTGCCAGGATTGGCATGTGACATCGCTGCTTGCCTTTATTTTTTCTCTAGCGGTGGATGCGCTAGAGAAATAAAACCCTATTGACCTGTCAAGCATGAGAGCATTGACCTCAAGAGCGTTTGCATCAGCAGGGAGAATTTGGCAGGGAAACGGGGCCGCGGGGAATATGCTTTCTGGTTTGACCCAGGAAGTGGTGTCTGTGGGGTGAAAGTGGAGAATTGGGTGTACACAGGCTGCAGGGTTCTCTGTAGGACAGGCCAGATCACCCACAGGGCTCTGCTTCTCTCTGTTGGGTCAGTTGTGATGAGAGCTGCTCTGCACACACACAGGAACGCTGAGGAGCGAGTTGTGCAACTGCATGCCTTTCCAGAACGCGTGTTTGCTCCGACGCTCACTCAAAGCCAAAACATGTAGATGTTCCCTGAAGCTGTAAGATTCACCCAGCACTGTTAACTGCTGTTGGACTTCCCAAAGAGGCTGGATTTATGTATGGATGTGACTCACCCAATCAAGTTCTAGACGCTAGCCTTTCGCACGCGAGGCAAAAAGGAAAGAGCATCCTAGTTCACTGGTGAGGAATTCCCCGTGACACCACCACCACCATGAGACTGTTTTGCATGCAAAGGACAAGCAGTGTGGCAATACAGTTGACAGAGCAACTTGTTAACCTTTAGGCTAACCAAAAAATACAATGTTTAGTACAGCAGGAACAGGAATTCCTCATGTGACCTTTTAACCCTTTAGCACAAAGCCACACAAACTTGCCTCAATGTGAACTGAAGGTGTCCTGGTTTGGGTTAGAACAGAACGGAAGGTCAAGTGGAAAGACTTCTTTTCTCCTTAGGTTTTGTCAGGAGATGTATGGGAGTAGAAGACCCAAAGCAAGCAACTATGAACTAAGGGATACCCCAGTGTGGGAGGAGAGACCCAGACCCCAGAGATGCCACAAATGTAGCAGGCTCTGAGAAATAGGTGGAGGCAGACAGGGCATTGAAACAGAAACCACAGCTATGATGGGGCCACGAAGTGCTCGTGCAAGGGGCGGGGCAGGAGGTATCATAGAATGGTTTGGGTTGGAAGGGTGCTTTTGAGGTCATCTGGTCCAACACCCTTGCAGTCAGCAGGGACATCTCCAGCTAGATCAGGTTTCTCACATTCTCTTAACAACCTCACCTGGAATGGTTCCAGGAATGGGACTGTGTCTCACTACCCTCAGTGTAAAACATTTCCTTCTCTCTAGTCTGAATCTCTTGTTTTTAGTTTCAAACCATCACCCCTTGTCCTGTCCCAAAAAGCCCTGCTAAAAAGTCTGTCCCCATCTTGGCTTCCTCTGGACCCACTCCACCAGGTCCATGTCTCTCCTATGCTGAGGACTCCAGAGCTGGCCCCAGCACTGCAGGTGAGCTCTCCCCAAAGCAGAGCAGAAGCAGAATCCCCTCCCTGACCTGCTGGCCACGCTGCTGGGGATGCATCCCAGGACACAGTTGGCTTTTGGGCTGTGAGCACTCATTGCTGGATGTTGTCCAGCTTTTCATCCACCAGCATCCCTATGTCCTTCTGCTTGACAAACTCCTCCACTCTTTCAATCGAGAGAAGCACTAGGCTGGCAAGCACTAGGCTGGCAGGTGTTTAACCTGAACATGTTTGGAGGATCTTCCCTTCTTGACCTGCTTTTTAAGAAACTTGAGATTAAAGGCAGTGAAGACCCAACCCTCAAGTTCTACTCCTTGACAAACTGCTTTCAATCCACTCATCGCCCAGCCACAAAAATGTGTTGTCTCAATAGATGCAATGGAATCCCAGTTTTCTGATGGCTAACCCATCACAGTGGAAAACAGCCTTTGCTAATATTTTCCTAGTTCCCTGTGTGGCAGGGCATTGAGGAAAGCTCTTGCAAAACACAAAACTTTGTCTTCAGAATCTTCAGGTAATCACAGACCTACGTTATCATAGAATCACAGAATGCCAGGGGTTGGAAGGGACAAAAGATCATCTAGTCTAACCCCCGTGCCAAAGCAAGATTCTTCCCTGACTGGGAATTGAACCCGGGGCCCAGTGGTGAGAGTGTTGAATCCTAACTGCTAGACCACCACTGATACTGCATACCCAAGTGATGGTCTTTTGCTTTCTAATTAAACTCAGTTTGTTTAGGAAAAAAATAAAATGTATCAAATAATCCAGCCTTTGTCTCCTGGCAGAAGGAGGAAATAATGCTCAGGTGCCTTCTAATGCCATCTTTGGCCTCTGGTGTTTGGAGCACCACCAGCCCTCCTCACTGCTCTAGGTTGGTGGGTGTTAGCAGAGTGTTATAACCCAGTGCGGTAAGTGTAGTCCAGGGGAACAATGTGGTGCTCCCCAGGAAGACTGGCCAAGCTTAAGCCTCCCTCATCCCACAGAGGTGCTAAAGCCCTTCCCCAAGGTAGAACAAGGAGATAACTGAGCTCACTAAATGGGCATTTAATGATTCATGAGATTTCTCCTGGATGCACCAACACCCTTGTTGCAGGACAGTAACACTTAAGTGCCTCAGAGCAATCTGGTTGCCCTTCAGATGAGGAGGACGTGACCTGCTGGAAGCCAGTGAGTCCTTCCTGTCGTTCAGGGAGAGGCCACCAGAAAATCAGTCCATCAAGCTGCAAAAAAGCTAATTAACCTTGGATTGAAATTATTTCAGTGTAAAACCAAAGGAGTTTCAAGCTTTCCTTTCCAGGAGGGCATGTTCCTAAGACATTTTTCAGCAATCTTATCCCAAAACCTTTTCTATTTCTCAGTCATATTGCAGTAAAAACAACTGCAAGACTACCCTTTGGGTTTTTTTATTTTGGTTAGAATTTTGTCTATGGATACAAGACATTGTCCTGGTTTGGGTTTGAACAGAACTAATTCTGTTCAGAGATTTTACTTTTCAGTTAAAACTCCTCTGAGAAACTGCACTTTCTGAAACTAGCAGCATGTTTTCACAGACACTGCCAGCTTCTAGCAGTGGTAAGGCCTAATGTTTAGATTTACTACCAGGGATTGGTATGCAGAGCAAGGTCACTGCTGAATCTTGTGTTTCATGTTGGGGGTGGAGGGTAAAGGCTGCACCTTCAGGGAGGAGCAGACTGGACAGGTGACCCCAAACTGACCAACTAAAGTATTCCATCCCATGTATGTCATATTCAATAGATAAACTGGGGGTCAGCTCCCCCTTGCTGGCTTTCTAGGTTGCTAGACTATTTTGAGTTGCTAGATTATTCTTGGTTTCTGCGTTGCTAGATTATTCTCTCTTGTGAGATTGTTCTCCCTTCTTGGTTCCTTATTCTCCTGTGCTTTGGTGATCCCTATGTTCCTGCATTCAGTACCAAGATCCAGCCTCTGAGCCTGACTCATCTGCTGCTGAGGCCTTGCCACAGTATCAGTGGTGACATAGTTAGCATCGAGGGGGGTCTGGGTTCGGTATTGGGTTCTGTACATATTTGTATATATTTCATTTATCATCATTATTATTATTATTAAAGTAGTTTTAGTTTTATTTTCCAATTCACAAGTCTCTCTGTCTCTCTTTTATCCCCTTTCCCTTCCCGTGGCAAGGGGAGGGAAGAGGGGGTAACAGGGAGCATCTGTCATTGGGTTGGTGGTCGGCCCAGCCTTGACCCTTGACAGACATTCATGAATTAATTGTTGAACAACATTGCATGTTGTGGGTTAGATAGTTGAGTTTAAGGAAAATGTGGAGAAGACATTGTCAGTGCCTCCAGGTGCTAACCCTCCAACCTTACCCTGCTTCAACCCACAAGTAGGTGCTGTTGAAGATTGTTAGTGTAGTCAAAGTATGGTTATTTGGTAAAGTTAGCTCATGTATGTATCAGTCTACCCACTTCAGCCTGTGGCTCTAAGAATCCTTGCCAGCCTGCAACTCACATTGTGAACAAGGAGAGCTGTGTGTCAAAATAAAAAGCAAACTGCTTGTAGAAAGAGGAAAATTCAGATTTCCAATGGTTTTGTGGCAGTGACAAATCAAAGAAGAGCTGTTGGCCGTTTCTCTTATTTATTAGGAACTGCAATGAGTCAGTGTGGGCATAGCAGAGTGGCCTTGGCCAGATGGTTGATAGCCACAGGGGGTGATCCTCACACATCTGCTCCATCAGGGCCAGCAGTGTGCATGTGTCCTAGGTTCTTGCATGGGGACAATTGTATCCTTGGGGATTTCTGCTTGTGTTTCACATCTAATAGACTCCACTGTCAGGTTACAAATGGGTTTATAGTAGTAGTTCTTGGTGAATTTCAGCAGTAGGCATGAAAAAAATGAAGAAAATGTAGGACATCTATGCACCAAGTGAGTCAACTCCTATGCTCAATTCCTGCTCAGGATTTGGTCTTGAAAATGGTAGGTAAATCCACAGGGAAGAGAGTTTCCTTCACAGGCTCACTTATCCTTTGTTCTCTGCATTGTTGTTTTCCTTGCCTTTGGATATTTTCAGATAGATTGCTAATAATTTATTTTGTATCACTCTGGTCAAAAAAAGACAATGAGACTCTGTAACTGGACTAAATTTTGATGCATAAGGATTTCATTTGTATATACATACATGTGTTTGTATCAGTTCTTTAGAAGCACTAGATCCACCAAAGCACTCAAACTGTGTTGGACTTAGTATCAGATGGTGGATGAACCTCCAGCTGTTTTGTGGGCTTTGAGTTGTGTCTTGGGCAAAGTTTCTACTGCAGGTTGCTACAACTTCAACTGCTGTCCTTGCCATCCCATGATTTCAGACCTAAAATCTGTTAGTTAGCTGCTTAAAAAATACCAGAAGTTGATCAGATGTAGCATTGTTTTTCTGGTTTTGCTGGGACACACAATCCTTGCCCAACCATGGGCTGCAGCTGTTAGCAGGTTGGACTTGGTCATGGGCTGCAGCTGCTGGCAGTTTGCAATGAGCCAGGACAGCTGAGCTGAGTTAGCTGCAGGTGTATCCCATCCCAGACACCTCATGCTCAGTATAAAAGAAGAGGTTTTGGGGTATGTGGGTTTTATTCTGCTTTGGATCCTTTGGGCTTTTCTTCTTCTCTTCCCAGCTTCTGAGGACTCCTTCTTCAGTGGTGTGGCTGCTGTACCTTCACTGGGCTGAGTATGATTTTATGTTCTTTATATTGCTATTGATTTTGGTGTTTCATTAAGTCTGTTCTTATTTCAGCCTCTGCATCTCCTCTTCTTTTGCTAGTTTCCCCTTTGTGGCTGGGCAGGGGCCGTTGGTTGATAAAGCCAGATATGGGCTAAGCAGAGACAGTACATTGTTTACTTGCAGTGGTAACATGATGAGAGGTTTTGTCTCAAACTTTTTTTTTTTACCAATATTAAAAGTTCTTTCTATTGTTTCCTTGACTTACTTGCTCTTCTTTCCTATTTCTTTGCTTCCCTGCTTCTGGTTCTGTGAAGGCTGTAAGGGCTGACTATACTGTGTAGTGGCTTCTGGGAATTCTTGTCTTTTGTAGGCAGTCGGGGAAATCTAGGAGAATTTCCTAGTGAGGAGAGTCACACAGGTGCAGGGGGTGAGGGAAGAGCAAGAGGAGTGGTGGTAGACCAAGCAGAAAAAACCCAAATTTCAGTGTGCTTTCCCACCACAGAGCCACAGGGGTCTCTGATGGATGGAGAGACCAACTGAAGTCTTCCTGCCTTCTTTTTGTAGTTGCTAGCTAAGAATGCTTCCAAACTCTCTGTCTGGAGCATCTCTGGGAGGAGGAAAGGCTGAGAGCCCTGGAGCTGGTTAGCCTGGAGAAGAGCAGCCCCAGAGGGGATCTGCTCAGTGCTGAGCAAGAACTAAAAGACGGGGGGCAAGAGGCTGGGGCCAGGCTCTTGTCAGTGGTGCCCAGTTAAAGGGCAAGGGGTAATGGGCATGAACTGGAACCCAGGAGGTTCCATCTGACCAGGAGGAGAAACTTGTTTGCTGTGAGGGTGGCAGAGCCCTGGCCCAGGCTGCCCAGAGAGGTTGTGGAGTTTCCTTCTCTGGAGAGATTCCAAACCCACATGGAGATGACTGTGGGCAATCTGCTGTGGGTGACCCTGCTTTAGTGGGGGTGGAGGTTGGGTTGGCCAAGATGATCCCCAGAGGTCCGTTCCAACCCCCACTAGTTTTATTCTCCTGATTTATTTTTTTCTAGCCAAACAGGAATGCTACCTAGCCATTGTGTTTTTCCCAGCATTGTTTTAAGTCTCCAACTCAGAACTAAACAAACCTTCAGTTCCTTCTTAGTTAATATTTACCTCTGTAAACAAGGCTGTGGTTATTTACAAGGCTGTGATTATTTCACAGTTTCTCTTGTAATTGTTACCTGTTTTATTTTGTTTTCCTAATAATGAGACAGGAAGACACCTCTAAAGCATTGTATCACACTGTAGCTCATCTTATGCTGGATTTCTGACTCAGGGCAATTACACCAGGATCTGTATTTTTATCCAAAACAATTTTTTTCCTGTTAATAGCTAAATTTTGTTTTGGAACTCATCAAATAAGTCCAGATTTGTGTAAGAGCTACCAGATATGTCTCCAAAAGTCATTAATTTTGCCAGGATGAGTGATTTTGACAATTACCAGCTCATTATTTTAGAATAATACAAGATATTTTCCTTTGAGGTAGTCTATAAAAATGTAAATGCAAAAAAAATCTGTCAGTGCAAATATGTTCATTTTGAATTCTATTTCTGGGAATCACAGAATGTTAGGAGTTGGAAGGGACCTCAAAAGATCATCTAGTCCAACCCCCCTGCCACAGCAGAATTCCCTAGACCAGGTCACACAGAAGCACCTCCAGATGGGTCTTGAATACCTCCATAGAAGGAGACTCCACAGCCTCTCTGGGCAGTCTGTGCCAGTGCTCCAGCACCTGAACTGGAAAAAACTTTTGTTGTGTTCACATGGAATCTCCTATGCTTCAGCTTACAGCCATTGCCCCTTGTCTTGTCACTGGGCTTCACTGAGAAGAGCCTGACCCCATCCTCCTTGGGTTAGTCCATTAGTGTGGACACAATCTATTCAGTGTCCTAGAAATCCAATGCTTCTTTACTTTCTCCTTTGTAAGTTCTGTTAGATCCTGTGTTTGCAGCAGTGCTCAAATTTTGCTCCTTGTTCTCTTGAAATGTTTCAGCCATATTACTGTAGCTGCTTGAAGGTCTGCCCTATTAACCCTTCCAAAAGTGGTCAGCTGCCCTCTGTGCATTGTCATCTAAATTAAAATGCTGGGAAAGATAAGGCAGACTCAGAAAACCAGAGAGGGAGGGGAAAAAATATTTCATTTCAGGCCCTGTAAAAACTTTTCATTCTGGTAGGTGAAGTATTTAAATTCAAATGTCATTTTTTGTGAGCTTACTGAAGAAATTTGTTTCTGTTACCCTGCTTGGCACTCATAATAAATGGTGTAAATAAACACAGAGCACACACTGTGCTGGCTAAGAGGTTAATTTTCCTGTGCTTGAAAAAAAAGTCTTGTAGTGAAGATGGAGAGTGCTCTTCTAAAGTAATTTATGTGTGGGAGAAAAACATGGAAAGCACAAAAAGTGGTAGAGCTTTCCACTGATTGCTTGCTAGTAAGCAGATCAAGTGAAATTATAAAAGCTGCTGGAGGTGACTTCAGACATGAGTGGAAAAAAAACATACTGGAAGGAATGGAAGAATATAATTGGCTTTTGCTGTGTTAATGTATGCATTACAGACTCCCCTTTGAAGTGAAATAATTCAACCATATTGTTAAACTTCATGGGGAGAATAAATATATTCTCTTGTTTGCAGAATTTCTAGGGAAATCAGCACCTTGCTGGCGAAGTAGCTACTGAGTTCTGTGTTGGTTTATAGCAGCATTGCTGGGTGGTTGCCCACTATGCTAATGGCTTTTGTCATCCTGCTGTTAGGTGGAGAGCAATTTGGGGTGGGAGGGGAGAGAAGAAAAACTGTAGGGAATGCTGGCAGAGAAAAATCCTGAGCTGCTGCTGAGAAGTGACCTGTAGGCTTTGCAGGAGTTGTGAATAAAGGAAAGAAGGCTGAGTGGTTGCACTTGACTTTACTGCTCCACTGGCTTGCTGTGATGCCATCAAAACAGTTTAATTAAAACACTGTCAGCACTCCAGATGGAACATGGCTTTAAAGCAGGTGTATGCAGTGTGAAGCCTACACTGTGAAACCTCTAGAGCTTTTCCCCTCTTCAAGGGACAGAAGAGGATCCATTGGGTTCAGTGCAGGATGAAATTTCTTTGAGTTTTGTCTAAAAAAAAGTTTAAATGTTGGCAGACCTACCCTTATTCTTGCTTTCTGTTTTTGGCAAGCAACAGTGATGAGGAAGACTGTTATAAATTGGGATGTGTATCTTTTAATAAAGTAGTTAAGAGTGCTACAGCTCCTTTCCCTTGATAAAGTCATGAGGTGGTTTTATGGGATGTTTTTCTTGCTGCTAGTTGGGGTTAAGCCTGGTATAGCCTGTCAGTATTGTTCAGAAAAGCTTCAATAGAAGCAGCTATAGAAAAATGAGGCCAGAGTAGTTACAGCTCCAAGTCAGTGGTTGGGGAGTCTGAAGTACTGGCTTATCAATCTCAAAATCCTGCAGATATTTTCTTTATTGGTAAAAAAAGTCTGTTTTTTTTATGCTTATAATGGTCTCAACAGTGAATTTCATAGACAAACTTGAACCAGTCCCTCATCCTTTTTTATCCTTTCATCTCTACCAGTGTATCTCTGATCATCAGCTTCTGTCCATAACATGAAAGATCAAGAAGAAACAGACTTGTGCTTTGATTTGTGCTTTATTACTTTCTGCACCAGAAGGCTTTTTTCCCCTCCATCTGGGAATATACTGAAGCTGCAAGCCAGGCCAGTTGCCTGTCCCTTCCCTTCCTATATTTGGGGAAACTGAGGCACAAGGTGATGGAGGTTTCCCCATGGCTGGCTGGCAGCAAAGCACACAAGGTTACATTAGACAGTTTAGTGTTTTCCACCCTGTTGCTCACAAATTCTGAGTAAATTAAACATTTATAATCTCTTATTTCCTGACAATACCTTGAAAGGTCTGTCTTTTTGCTGGTGTCTTTTGTTCATCTCTTTTACTCTACTCTTGAATGCTCCTGTTGGCTCTTTGTCTCCAAACTGGACTATCTGAATCTATGTTACTCAACCCCATCCATATTGCAGTGTCATGGTATAGAAATGCAATACTTGTGATCATGGCATCAAGAGGAGCCAAAGCTTCAAGACAGTCTAGCCAAGCTCTTAGAATTTCCAGCAGTTTGTGCTTCAAGTGTGAATATCACTGACTTTGAAACATGAGAAATGTCAGTTTATTGGAACTGGAAAAGAGGTTCAAAAAGCTTATGGGAATTTTTAGTATGGAATTCTGCATTTACTGTCTTCAGATGTTCTAAGGGGGTGTATAAAACTGAAGCTGGGGCTAATAGAAGAAGCCAAGAGCTTCTCTTGATTAAATCTATCAACAAAGATGTGGGAAAGGAGCTAAATGATGATTTGGCCTACGAGATGCAGGTGCTTGGAGGCTGAGGAGTTAGGAGAGCTGCTGAATCAAGGCTGGAAAGGGCTGTTTCTCTCTTTATATGGATAAAATAAGTGTCAGAACGTGGCAGATTTTGGTTTTCACCTGCTTTGATAACCCTGATCTGAGCAGCGTCCCCACACCAAACCAGTCCCACATGCAACATCTACTGGTTTCTGGGCGCCACCTCTTGGTCGCTGGGGATGGACTGCTCCTGCTGGGTTTATGAGCTTTATTTAACATGGTTTAAATTTTAAGACACCTTTTAAACATGGCTTTCAAGAAAATAATGTTAAAATAAATGTAATGGAAATTGGACCATTACATTATTCATGACGTGGTTAGAAGAAGAGCAATACTGCAGCAATGCACTCCAATGTGGTCTTCAAGCAGATTGTCTTCTGTGAAGATTGGTAACAAAACTTGCAGGTGTTAGTGAGAACAGGATCGTGGTTGTATGATTTCAGTGCTTTTTCCATGTCCAGCTGATGCTGAGGTCTGGAGGGGGTTGTGTGGTGTGGTCAAGTCTCTCTGGTATTGAACACGGGATGGTAGATGGGCTCTGCCCTGGAGTTGTGTTTGTTGGTGAGAAGAGCAATGAACATGAGTGGTAGCAGTTCATTTCAGACATTCCTGCAGAGTCAGCTGGAACTTTGGTTACATCATACCAAGAAAGCTCTGGGAGTGGGTCCAGAGGAGGCCACAAACATGATTTGAGGGCTGAAACCTCTCTGCTGTGAGGACAGGCTGAGAGAGTCAGGGTGGTTCAGCTGGAGAAGAAAAAGTTCCAGGGAGAACTTCTTGCAGCCTTTCAGTGCTTGTAAGAAAGCTGGTGACAGGTTTTAGCAGGGTCTGTTTTGACAGAACAAGGGGTGATGGTTTTGAACTAAGAAGGACATTTAGGCTAGAGAGAAGGAAGAAATATCTCTCACAGGGTGGTGAGAGACTGTCCCAGGTTGCCCAGAGAGGTGAGAGATCTCACCCCTGGAACCATTCCAGGTCAGGTTGTTTGGGGCTCTGAGCAACCTGATCTAGTTGCAGATGTCCCTGTTGATGCAGGATGTTTGGGCTAGATGACCTTGAAAGGTCCCTTCCCAGCAAAACATTTATCTGTATGATTCCATGGAATTAAAAAATCTGTGTTTGAAATCAGTTCCAGAACTGCCTTTGTAAACCACACGTGGTGAGCAGAAACAATCTAATGTTTTAGATCAGATCATGTTTGCCTAGTGTGGTTTTTCATTGTTTTATTTCTGTTTTTTGGGGGAGGGAAAAACAGTCCCTGTGACTAGCCTTTGCTAGATTCCAAGAAACCCACTGTAGCCTATAGGGAGAAAGTAATCTGTGAGAACACTAAAGGGTGAGGTTCAGGATCCTGTTATTAACTGCCAGAAGCACAGCTGCAGGTCTCCATTGCCTTTCTTTTCCTTCTAAACTCTCACCTAACAGACTAAAGTTTCACTAATCCATTGAGACAATGCTCTGGAGTTCCTCTGGTACTTCTCTCAGGACACCTGACTGTCCCAGCAGGGTATGTGTTGGAAGGTTTTACATGATGGGCTGCCAGCCCCTGGTGGCATGTTGTGAGAAGAAGGAGCAGATGGTGATGGCTTTTCCCTTGGGATCCAACATTAACATTTGGATGAAAACCTCATTTGTTCACGTTGAGTGCTTGAGTGGCTCTGGTTATCTGTGGAATTGCAAATGAGGGAGGTCTGCATGACCACGGGTGAGCATTTCAGCTTCAAGTGAACGTTTCCACCCTGTGCCTGCAGTATCTGAGCCCTCCACTGTCCTCATCCCTTGAGCCTTCTCATCAAACAGGTTCACCTCCCTGCTCAAAATTTAAATGTACTTCATTAATTAAGGGACCTGTGCCTTCAGGAATATAAAGGGCAGGAATTGTAGCACTGTTAGCAGTGCTAATGAGATAATAAGAGTTTTGTAGCCTGCCTCAGGTCCTTGAAAGAGGAGCAGAAATGGAAGGAGTTTTGTGCTGCTGCTGTTGGCACAAGGGATTTGTGCTGCAAAGCTCTTGGAATAACTTGCTGACTTATGGTCTGCCTCTATTTGCAAGTTTTATGGTGCCAACCAGGATTAACTGATTTTTTTTCTTGCCATTAAAGGGAGATAAAATGATAAAACCAAAAAAGTCTATAAATTCCAGCAACAAGGGGTGCCAAGCTCTGCCTTTTGTAATGGATGAGCCTTTGACAATTTTATGTTCCTCTCTATCTGCAATTTGGCTTTAGCTGATGGAAACAATTTGAATTGCCAGGAGGTGGAGAGAGAGCAGTGCAACCAAAGACAATGAGTTTACAGGGCTGTGGGACAGCTTGGGAACCACAAGGATATTCCTTCCTATTAGTCCCTTAATCAGGTGTTAAGGAATCATTAACAAAGTCTTAAATGAATGGAGGAAGGTCTAGAAACATTTAAGAGAAGGCTGGAAAGTCCAAGGAGTAAAAAGCAGAAAGTAATGGGATTAAGGTGCACCAGTGAAAATCTAGTATGAATGTTCCCTGTTTGCCCCATCTTGGGAAATGGAATTTCTCCTTTTGTAATCTAAGCTGAGTACTGGAGGCAGCAGAGGGTTTCTGTAACTGTAAAAGATGATGAACCAGCCTGGTAACCATGGTATACTATGGGCCAACCTTCAGGGTGTCCTCAGGCATGTAGCATTGGCTAGTGCTGCCTTCTGGCATCTCAAGGACCTGTCCTTGGCTGGCTGGTACAAGCAAAAGTTGGGAGGCTCAGAAGATCCTCAAAAAGTTGAGCATGTTTCTGTCTACCCACCCAGATACTCATAAGGCTTCTAATACTGCAGAATCTTCTTTCTGACTATTTGATTTTGATCCTCCTTTTCCTCTGGTGTGTTAAAGCAATAAAATTGGAATTATTCCATCAAATCTCCAAATGACCAGGTTTTCCTTGGGGGTGGTGGAGAAGACAAGGAAAAGAAAAAATACAGATAGAAAATGAGTTTGCTAAAAAATAACAAAAATGTGGTGTCTGTTTTCTCTCCTGTTAGAAGCCTGGAAACAAGCTGAAATAAAATCACAAAAATATAATTGCTTAATATGGAGGTTAAAAAGTAAAAAAGAATTAATTGGAAATGGAAATTTCAGTTAAATTTGACCAATATGTGTTGAGCAAATAAGAGTCAAGGCACATGCTGAGGAAATTAGTCAGCTCCTGGTGGACTTTGAAAGGCTGGGTGTATATTCTGGGCTGAATACAGACTGACATCTTATTCCACCCATTTATTCCCATAAGAGGTAAGTCAAGGAAAACTGGAAGTGGCTCAAAAGAGAGTTTAAGTGATTAGTGCTTTGATCTGGCAAGGTTGGATTTTGAAGGAAGTGTCCCAAGAAGTCTGAATTTCCCTAATTTCAACCTCAGTTTTGACCATAGCTCATGATTTTAATATAATAAAGGAGAAAAGATAGATTAGAATGGAAAGAGGCAATCTGTAGCCCAAGTAAGCAGTGAGGAACAAATTGAATTAGCCTTAATACACTTTTCTTCTGTTGATCATGTCAGCTCATAAGGTGGTGTTCAAAATTACCTTTTTATTTCCTTGAGGGGAGGGAGTTGGAGAGATGGAGATGGCAATGATGGTAATGAATCACCTTGGGGTCCAGCAAGCCTGCACTGAATACTGGGCTATAGATGCTGTTGGATAAATCCTCATTTGAACATTTATGTTGGTAAATTTTACTTAGAGTAAAAGAGAATTTAGCCTCTTCTAGGTATCATATTATCTTTAAAGCTAGAGGAGTAAAGTGTCCTTCAGGGCTGCAAAACATTTCAGCTGAAGAACCTTGAATATGAATTCAGGTGGTCCTAAAGTAGAGTGGTTGGGAATGTTGCTTTCCAGGCTGTGCCACTGGTCAGACTATAGTTTGCATGAAGCACCTGAGGCTGCCTCCAAGCTGTTGAGAAGTTTGTTTGCCTCCCCAGTGGATGAGGGTGTGGAAAGTCGCTCTGCAGGAATGTATTTTCTTGTCATTTATGATAGCATGCAGTCTAGGGGTGGTTTGGTGGAAACTAAAGGAGTGTGTAGACTCTTCCTGGTGTCTCTTGCTCCAGATAGTCTTCAGATTCAGTGCTGTTATTGACCTCTTTCTGTTGGAAGCTTGGTCCTTAGGAGTTCCCCAGGTCCAGCATATTTGTGGTCCCTGGGCACCCCTGCTTGAGCAGGTTTGCTCTGTCTAGGTGAGAAGCTGGTTGATCTCATGGGGCTCTGTTGGCTGGCATGGCTGGTTTCTATTTCTGAATGCCACTTCCAGCTTATTCCAAGTGGGAAGGTTTTTGTGGCAAACTTAATGAGGCTGCTCTTACCTCTGGGGAAATTAGTTAATAAAACCCACTTACTCAGAGTTAGTCTAATATAAGTCAGGTCACAGGAAGAAAGTAGAGGGAAGGGGAAAAACATCTAATGTGTTCTGAGCTGGTGGAGAAACCAGACTGCAGTGGTCTGACTTCTTCAATGATAAGAAACTACCAAGAAGCAGCAAACTCCACCATCAGTGTAACTCCTGGCAAAATCAGCTCAATTTTTCAGGACAGTTGGGTTGTTCAGCTTGGAGAACTTACTGTGGCCTTCCAGGACCTAAAGGGAGCCTACAGGAAATATAGAGGTGGATTTTTTACAAGGGCTTGTTGTGATAGGACAAGGGGTGATGGCTTTAAACTGAAAGAGGGAAGGTTTAGACTAGATGTAAGGAAGAAGCTCTTTGCTCTGAGGGTGGCGAGGCACTGGCACAGGTGCCTCACCTGGACAGGTGGTAGGTGTCCCATCCCTGGAAGCATACAAGGCAAATTGGACAGGGCCCTGGTAACCTGATCTGTTTAAAGAAGTCCCTGCTGACTACAGGGGATTGAATTAGATGATCTTTAAGGTCTTGTCCCAACCTAAGCTGTTCTGTGGTCCTGTGACTCTACCTAGTTATGAGTTGGCAAAAGACCACTACAGGTGGGATGCAGTTTTCAGGAGAAGCTGCTGTGAGCTGTTGGTCATATTAAAACACATGGAGCAGACACTAGTCCTTCCAGATACTTCCTTTATCACAACTGGAAACTTTACAGAAAGAGCTAGAGCAAAACCTGAAGTAAGCAATAACAAGGAATGAGAATAAACAAACCCCCAAATATGAAGGTCCTGCAAAGTTTGCTCCAAGTGGGTGAGCTGAGTTTAGATATAATTCTTCAGGTCTTGAAATAAAATTCCAAGTAAATGTTAATTACAGTTGGCTGGGAGAGTGATCTGGAGTGAGTAGAAAAGATGTCTTGTTGCCAAAAGATTGAAGGGAACTACATCACAAGAGCTGCTGGTAGTAACTTAGGGAAGGTTGTTTTCATGTGTAAATAAGAGAAATGTATTTCCTCTAGACCTTGTGACTTTCTTTCCTTCTCTTTCCTCACCAGAAAGTACTAGCAGGAAGGAACCTACCTGCTGTGAGGTCTCTAATGTGGGAGACCAAAGTATTGTAGAGCAGTCTTGAGGATATACCAGTCGAAATGGATGTATTTGAGGGATTACAATATTGTTAATAAATGGTGAGACACTGTACCAGGTTGCCCAGAGAGGTGGTTTAATGTCCCATCCCTGGATTCAGTCCAAGTCAGGTTGTTTGGAGCTCTGAGCAACCTGATCTAGTTGCAGATGTCCCTGCTGGCTGGTTTGGAGTAGATGTCCTTGAAAGGTCCCTCCCAACCAAAACAGTTCTAAGATTCTATACCCTTATTTTATCCTTAAATTTGTTTCCATTCCCAATGGTGAATGTAGAACTGCCAGGTTTTGCTCTTGAAGTTTCCCTTGCCTCCACTAGATGTTACTATTGCTCTGTAGAAGTACCTGACCCAGCCTTTGTAACTAACTGTGTGGAGCTCTGTGTCAAACCCTTCCCCTTCACCACCAACCTCCTCCTAACCATAATTTACTTTTTTGATTGTTACTATCACAACTGGAATTTGCAAAATCACTGCTTAAGAATAGAAAGTGACAAATTCTTTCTATGTCTTCTAGTTGCAGAGACCCCTTCTGCCGTTTCTCTAAGCACATAAAGTGCCCCCCGTTCATGGCAGCACTTTAGAGAGCAAAATGGCCAAAAGAAAGACCATTATTTTTAAATCTTCTGGGAACTTATGACTCTTGGATATTAGGAAAAAATTCTTTGCAATGAGAGGGTGGTGAGACACTAGAACAGGTTGTCCAGAGAGGTTTTGGATGTTCCATCCCTGGCAGTGCTCAAGGCTAGGTTGTAGTAATCTGATCTAGTGGAAAGTGTCCCTGCCTGTGATGGGGCATGGTTGGAACTAGTTGATATTAAGCAATAAGTTATATTTGGTTTGTATATATTTGAATTGTTTTACAAATAACCACTCTGATTATATCATCCTCCATCTCTGGGGGCAGTGGTGGTGTGTGGTGGGGTTGTTCTGCACTGTCATTTAATGAGCTGCAGATGTTGGCTGGTGATAGCAGGGAACAGCTCCTGGTGTGAGGTGGAAGGAGTGAGTCTCTTGCTTTCAGCACTGTTGACTTGTTTCATTGTAAACCTCCTGAGTTTTATCTCACAAGCTGGATTTCTACTGTTTCCTTCCATCTGATTAGGACCCCTTTGGTAAAACATGCTAGTGTGGAAGGTCATAAGTAGTCTTTCCAACTGCTATCACACTTAGGATGGTAATGAATCCATATGTCCTGCTGAATGGTCCCCAAAATTGTTTCAGGCTGTTTGCAGGTTCAGGAAGGTGATGTTGCATTGGTTATCCATAAATCACAACTCACTGGCTCTGTGCAACTAAAGCATCAGGGAACAGCAACAGCTCCTCAGGTTGTTGAGGGACTCAATGGGCAGAGAGAGAGTGGCCTTACCAAGGTTCATCTCTTTAAAACTCAGATTGCATTCCTGTATCAGGGATGTGCTGGGTGGCCTCAGCCTTGCCTTGCTTGTCCAGTCTTGCTTTTTAATCATCTCAGCAATCTTCTCTTTGTCTGTGTGTGCAGTGACCAGGGAAAAGGTCTTGGAGGCTCAGCTGAGTGTGGCACCAGTGTTAATTAGCAGTGGACAACTTATGCTGTGGAAAAGCTGCCTGTGTGCTGTTTGGAATGTTCTTTTCAAAGGCCAGAAAAGGAATGTACACCAACCTTTCATCTAGCTCCTCGGAGAATGGGGGAATGTTTCAATGTTCTGCTTTGAGCTAGAACAGAACTAATTCTGTTCAGTGTTTTGACTTTCCAGCTCAGTCTCTTCTCAGGGCTGCACTTTCTGCAGTTCATAGCATCTTCTCCAGACAGTTTCCACTTCTAGCAGTGACAACACTCCATGGGGAGAGTTAGTGCCAAGGCCTGGGCTGCAGAAAAGCTCTGCCTTAGACTTGCTTCTCTGCAGACCAAGGACACTGCTAAAATCTTGTGTCCCACTTTGGGGTGCAGGAAGCCAGAGGTGGCACCTGCGTGGAGGAGGGGACAGGAGAGGTGACCTTAAACTGACCAACAAGGGATTCCATCCCATGGATGTCATCTTCAGGATAAAGCTGAGGGATCATGAGGGTCAAGCCTCTTCTTGAATAGCCAGTGTCTGACGAGGACTGTCTGTTCCATGTTTGATCCTGATCTGTGTTCCTGAATCCAGTTCCCAAATCCAAGTCCTGAATCTGGTTCCTTTCTGCCACTGAGTCCGGTCTGGGACTTCCCCAGTGCTGCCACAGTATCAGTGGTGACAGTGACATCATTGCCATCAGGGTTTTTTGTATATTTTTGTATTTATTTTATTATTTTCCTTAAAGCAGCTTTAGTTTTCTTTTCCAACCCATAAATCTCTCTTCCTTATTCCCTTTCTCTTCCCTGTGGGCAGGGAGAGGGTTAATAGAGAGCATCTGTCACTCATGTAGTGACCAGCCAAGCTCTGACCTTTGTCAAAGCTGTTAAGTGACTTTGGACAACAGCCACAAAAACATCTCTCTCAGTAGCCATGGCTACATGTGTGGTGTAAAGCCTGTGCTCACACCTACGTGCTTTCAGAGAAAGAATGCAGACTTCTCCAAGCAAATCCTGGCAGCTTTAATTCCTAGTAGTAGTTATTTCTGCATGCAGTGTTTAAAAAATGTTTATATACAATCTAATTAATCCCAAGGTGTTCATAAATTTTAACTGTCTGTAGTAACAGCTCAATAAATTGACTTGACCAAGCCAGCCATATCTCTTGAAACTATTTAATGCCTGGCAGCATTAGGAGAGTAGTGCTGGGCAGATGTGAGTTGGTGGGGATGGATCCTTGGTTGTAGAGGCTGTGACAGAGGTAGGTAAGCAGAAGAGTCTGGAAGTGCTCATCCTACCCCAGCCCAGGCTATGCTGGCTCTGCCTGAAACTTTGTGGCTGGTAGAGAAGAATCACAGCAGGATTGTGACACAGAACTGTCTTTTGAAAATGAGATCTTTGGGATTCCTGTGTGATCTCTTTCAATGAAGGTCATGCAGGGGAAAAGATGTAGGTTTCATTATCATCCATGGTGTGGAAGACCTTGGTACAGCTTTCTCTTCTGTCTGAAAGGTTTTTTAAACTCATGTCTCCAAGAAGAGTGCCTTCAGTTTGTTGCTTCTCTATTCTATTGGCTGGAAGCTTATCTCTCCTTGGGGGTAACCTTAATATAAATAGTAGTTGATGGTCACCACAACAATGGTACCAAAGGCATTCAAATTCTTAAATTCCTTTCAAAAGGGAAAAAAACCACACATGCCAAATGGTTCTGCTGGGTTACCAACCAAAAATATTTACTGAAGTGAGAGAAGCCCTGATGGTTAGAGCCCTTTTTGGTTCCAGTTCATAATAATGAGTTGCATAATGAATTTGGTGTGAGCTCAAGAGTGTTAGAAGATCTTCCTTTCTACTACAACCTGGCAAGTGTGAACCAAGAATGTGGACAAGTTTTTCTGCTTATGCTTTGTAGTGTGCCTTGTCCCATCTTAAAATACAGAGTGTTGAAACCCTTTAGTTTCTTAGCTTTTAAGGTACTCACTCTTGGTTTTGTTACCTGGCTAGGAACCCAATTGTCTTCTGAATGCTATGGGGGAAAAAACCTAGGCAAAATTGCTGGATCTGTTCCCATCAGCCATCGGTTACTTCCTCCAGAAGACCACAAAAATAAAAGAAAATAAAACAGCAATTCAGAGATATTCTTTTATATCAGAAATTATTCCCTTTTCTCTTCCTAACTGTATGTCCAACCTGATTGCACAGTGAGTGAGGTCATCTGTATGTTCCAAGACTAGCATGCCTATGGTTGCAGAGCTGACCCATACAGTCCAAGTTGCCCTCCCCCCCCAAAATAAAAGCAAACTGATTTTTGGGGATGATGCCTTAGGGATGCAGACCTGTGAGCACTTTCCAGGTTGTTCATTGGCTTTTACTGGATGTAGCTGTTCCCAATTGCCACAGAGGGCATTTCAGACAGTGTAAGGAAGAATTTTGACATTTGGAAGTCATGTACTTGCATGTAGCTGTTTTGTGGGTATCATTTTCACTTGGTTTGGTTTGTGTCAGCAGTTGGAACTGGATGGGAATTTCATTGCTACAGATAGTGTCTTTCACAGAAAACTTTGGTCTAGTACCAATGGAACAAATTTCAAATTATACCCACAGGCTTAAGAGAAGAGAATTCAAAGCAGTAATGCAGCAGGTGTTGGCCATTTGTAACTCCTGTTCCCTCATTTGGACAATATTAAACAACCTGTCAGTTCTGAGACTTGTGCAGCTTTGAATCTGGTGTGTCAATGTCTGCAATACCTTTTATTTTCTCTGCCAGGTAGTATCTCTGCATATAATTCAGCTAGGTTTCAACCTCAATGTCAGTCAAGGCTTTAGTTTTCCTTTTTTTTCATGTAAGGTTCTACTTTTACCTCAGAATAAGCCCATAAACACTCCAGACTTTGGGACAGAGTGGCTGGAAAGCTGTCTGGTGGAAAAGGACCTGGGAATGTTGGCTGACATTTCACTGAAGGTGAGCCAACAGCGTGCCCAGGTGGCCAAGAAGGCCTAGAGCATCCTGGCTTGGCTCAGCACTGGTGTGTCAACCAGCAATTGTCCTCCTGGACTGGGCACTAGTGAGGCCACACCTCAAATCCTGGGTTCGCTTTTGGGTCTCTCACTCCAAGAAGGACATTGAGGTGCTGGAGTGTGTCCAGAGAAGGGCAATGAAGCTGTTGAAGGGTCTAGAGCACAAGTGTTGTGAGGGGCAGGTGGGGGAACTGGGGTTGTTTAGTCTGGAGAAGAGAAGGCTCAGGGGAGACCTTCTCACTCTCTATAACTCCCTGAAAGGAGGTTGGAGCCAGGTGGGGTTGGTCTCTTATCTCAAGGAAGAAGTGATAGGGCAAGAGGAAATGGCCCCAAGTTGTGCCAGGGGAGGTTTAGGTTAGGCATGAGGAGAAACATCTTCCTCAAAAGGGTTGTTAAGGCCTGGTCCAGGCTGTCCAGGGCAGTGGTGGAGTCACCATCCCTGGAGAAGTTTAAAAGCCATGTAGAGGTGGTGTTGAGGGATGTGGTTTAGTGGTGACCTGGCAGTGTTGGATTAACAGTTGGGCTTAACGGTCTGAAAGGTCTTTTGTAACTGAAACAATTCTATGATTCTATTTATTCTCCTTCCAAAAACTGAAATAGATTATCTTTTTTAAACTAATCCCTCTATGTGCACATCACAGTATCTATGGAGTGCAGTTAAAACAAAAAAAGAGCAGTTTTGTGTTTTTTTTTTTCAAATCATCTGCAACTTCTGCACCTTTCCACTAAACTGATAGGAGATGAAGAATTATTCTCAATTGGTTGTACCAGCTCATTATTCTCAATTTCTTTATAGGATTGGAACTTGCATGGTCTGCCAAAATCTATAGAGATAATTTATAATCATAGAAAGATATTTGTCTGCAGCTTTGATAACCTCAGACAAGACTCTTGCCAAGATGTCCAATTCATATCATCCCTTGTAGGAATTTTTTCATGTCTGTGAGCTGAGAATCTGTTCACTAGGAAATCCACTCAGACCTCCAGCTTATCTTCCCACTGCATATCAACCATTTAAAGATAAACATCGTCCTGATAAACAATACCTTTGGTAGTACACCTTGGGGTAAAATAGGTCAAATAACTTCCAATATTAGACATTCTCTCCTGGCCATGTTTGAGTAAAATAATTTGCCAGTACCAGCTATGACAGGATAGGGGTGAGTGATGAGAATCTTTTTTGCATTCATAGGCTTCGATGTATTCTTTCCAAGTAGTTCAACATGGCTCTGTGTTAAAATGCTAATGCCAACCATTTGCATAGTCTCTTCTGAATAATAAACAGCAGAGACTCACTGAATAAGAAGCACTAAGTGAATTCCATGTCTACACAGACACACCACTGACCTTCCAGTCTCCTTTACCTGTTTGAGGACATTTTCTTGTTTCTCTTTCTTGGGAAACCTCAAGTGATTAAACTTTATTTTCACAGAATCACAGAATAGCCAGAGTTGGAAGGGATCCATTAGGATCATCTAGTCCAACTCCTGTTTAGACACAGGACAACTCCATAGTCACACCATGTGCCTAAGTTCCTTTGCTCTGTGATCATTAACTCAAAACAGAAATTGTTGAGCTGGCATTTAGCTGCATAACCAGTAAGCATCTTTCTTGAAGGGCCAAGATTTCAGAAAAGCCTTGATATGTTGCTGTCATGAGAAGAATAGGCACTTTGAAAACACAAAGCAGGGGCCTTCTGAACAACCCCTGTATGTCTCAGATGATAGTTCTCCTTTCTGAGATGAGGGGTGGGATTGGCAAGCAGACACCAAGAAGATGCTGTTCAAAGTGGTTGTCCTGTCATGGTTTCAGGTATGACTCGGGAAAGGACAGAAGAGCTGACCTACACCTCTTTGAGTTTACCTATGTCAGTGAGTAGTTTAGAAAAACAGGGATAAAAGTCCTTTAATCTGCTAGAATGTTGCTTGATTTCTTGATAGTTTAAGAAGAATTCCTTCTCTTGCTCTGACTGTTAAAATGAAGTTGCCTAGGTAACCCAGACAAGGTAAACTGTCACCATGCATTTGAGATGCTCGTTGCAACTTAGGGATCTGACAAACAAATGGGGTCCAAGGCAAAGGAGCCTCTCATTGTGTGATTAGATTTATTTTGTTGGGTGCTAAAATCTGCAGAGCTGCAAGATAAAAGGATGGGAGAAATCAACCTTCTTTGCTCCACTGTAGCTTTTATCTCACCCAAAGTATGAGGGTCTTAAGAGACCCATTTTCCTCTTTGTTACAAGTGCTTTTCTATGGTTAATCTCCTTCCCATTTCTTAGCAGTTGATTAACCTTCTTCTTTCATGGCAGAGGAAAATCAATATAAAAAACTTGATAGCTCAAATTCAGTTTTCTTTTGGAAAGGCCTTAAAAACCCCATGGTGAATGAGGCTATAGGTGGAAGCTGAGCCACCACCTTGTCCTTGCCATGCCTTGTTTTTAGATGCTCCTGTTCTGGGCTTTGAGTTTGTACTTCAGATCTGATCTAATTGTTGAAGACAAAGAACTTCTCTGGCTGTCTCTGAGGGATAATCTCTTATGCTGAGAAAATCTTTAGACTTAATTAAGACAGTTTTATCATTCCTGTGGACTTCCAGAGTGGCACAAAAAAGCCCTATTAACACTCAAACTCTCACTATTCTAATCTAGTGATATTAAGCAGGGGCTTACTTCAATGAAGGTAACAACCCTCTCCAAGAGGGACTTGTTTTGCACAGACCTGTGGATTATTCCTTTATCTTCTCTAGAGCTATAACTTAAACTCACTGTAGAAATACTTATTTTTACACCTTGAAAGTGGTACTGAATTCAAGACCCCAATTGGGCTGTCATTTGGAAAGTATGAATATCCTCTGAATTTAGCTCTTAAGGCTTTATTTTTATAACTCTTTAACAAGAAATGTAAAGAGATGCAAGTGATCAAAGAAAGCCCCCTGATGGTTTACGCAATGTGTCTGCCTTTGACTAGAACAAAAAATATAGATCTGAGAGGACTTTAATCTGCTGAAAGCAGAACTGTACTTACAGTGTGCATCAGATCTTGACTGTTTGAAGTGACTTAGGATTTTCTCATCTGACTTGACATTGTTTTACTTCATTGTTTTGTGTATTTAAGATAAAAGAAAATCATTACTGTTTTAAAGTTAACACAAAGAAAGTAGTCAGGATCAACACTGAAGGTTTCCTGTTCCTTGTCTGCAGGTTTTCTGGCTTTTTGTGAGTGGCTCTGTGTGTACATTTTATGTACAGTTATATAGTTATGCTAAATTACTGGTATACTACCTCACCATACTAAAGAACTGGAGGACAACCCAGTGTCAACATCCAAACCCCTTTCAGGTCGTCTTTTTGGTGTGCAAATTTGGCTTCTTGGAGAAAGCTGTTCTGTGAAGATGACTCTGGTCAGCTCTTGGTGGAAGGTTACACACCAATTGGGCAAGAAACCTTCAGTAAAAGGGAGAAAAGTATGAACTTCAGAAGCTTACTTTGGACTTGAGATTGCTCAGCAATTCTGGTCCAGTAATCAGTGTCTATTTTACTGTTTCTCAAGAAGAGAGATGTGGAGGCTTTTGCCTCTTCACTGATGTGCAGTTGTCAAATCTTTCTTTATTTTGAATGGTTTTACAAACTCTCCCAGGAGTCCTACTTTCTGAAAGATGGATTTAACACCTGGGCAGTTTATTTCCAGTCACTGGTCTAGTAACTCTTATCTCTATTGCTTCTACCTCTCCCAAGGATCTAAAGCCAAACCTGCCATTTGTTTCTATCTCTTCTGACTAATTCCCCTACCATAACGTGACACAAGAAGAAAGTCTTTTGCAGCTTAGATGGTGGCTCTAGGTGTTTGAATTCATGCTACAGCCTAAATAAGTGGAAGCTTTAGCTTTCACCCTGATACCCAGCAGCTCAAGTGCAACTCCCATCCTGGATTGTCAGACTACTAGCAGAGAGGTTTGCTGGGAGGGGAGTAGTGGAAATAGCATGGAGTTTGCACTACTTGCTTGCCAGAACATGAGAGGAGACTGAGGCCAGTGTGGCTGTTTGCCTGGGGCTTGGCTACATCCCTGCTAATGTCATAGTGCTGTGGACCCTAAGGGAGTTGTCATGTGTTGCCTGTAAGACAGAGCTACTGTCTCCTGCTTTTCATGTTACAAGAATTTTTATGGTTTGGGGCCATGGGAATAACTAGATATGCTGCTTGTAACGTTGGGAAGGTCAACTATTGCTTCTTGAGGCTCATTTTCTCCATCAGCCCTTCATTTGAACCATTCATTTCATCCTGAGGAAATATTTATTGATAAATCCATCCCTGAAACAGTGAAAAGTTCTAGTCTCAAAAGATTTGTAGTGAGGGAAGAGATTTTGCCAAAGCCTTCCCAATTTCCTTTACTCTATATTTGCTCCTTGGTCTATATTTTAGTAACCTTTAACCACAGGGCATTGCTCTACAACAGTCTGTGGACACAGGGATACTGCCTCCTGTTTTGTGAAGTGGTTTTCCTCATGGACTCATTTGTATCCAACCTTTGAGCTATCCCAACCTGGCATCAAAGGGAAAGACCTATTTTTGGTCCCTTTGTGACAGCTGGAGTCCACCATCTTGGCCAGTCCTAGCTGTTAAAAATATTCCTCTTCCACTAGTGCCTGTGTAAGGACTTTCTGACCTGCCTCAGTCAAAATTTCTTGAGGGTATTGTTCAAGGTATTTGTGAAATTATGTGTAGGAGAAAGAACAGAAAAGTATTGGGAAGAAAGTTTCTTCAGCTGTATAATTCCAATAAAAAAAGGACATGAAGAGCAGTTAATTTTCTTTTCCCTGCACATTGTCTGGGGAAGCAACCCCTGGCTGATCTGGTGAGCTTTACCATTTCTATTTTGATCACTTTAGCTATTATTATTATATTAGGGGTTTTAACATGGGAATTCTTCCTAATCATGAAGTTATTATAATCACAGACATTTAATGGAACAACAATCACATTTTTATTTTTTTTTTTTATTGCAAGCATATGTTTCTCTCCTGAGTTTTGAAAGATGTTGCTGCTTCCTCTTCAATCACAGGAAGGAATGAGCCATGACATTTCTTTTTAATGAAAATGCTGATCTACTGTTTATCTTCATGGAGCTAAATGAAAAGTTTCAAAGGCTGACTTGGTTGAATACATTTATAGTTTAGCCTGTGAAATGTAGTGCTTGTGAGAAGTTTGGTTTTTTTCTTGTTGGTATTTAAAAGTAAGGAGAGAGCTCAGCCTGCTTAGTATTTCCACTCTTCCTGTGTCTTCACTGACTTTTGATAAATGGGCTTTATATGGTAAGGAAACCAGTGTTGGGCAGTGAAGTGTGTCTGTTAGGGATGTTTAAACTGATCCTTTCCTGCCAAATGAGAAGCACTGTTCAGGCTTATAGAAGGGGATGGATCATCCAAGATGACAACTTCTGTGGTTTTTTCTTTTCTTTTTTTTTAAGGTCTTCCAGTATGGTTCTTTTTCTTGCTTTTTTTTTTTCCATGGAAGACAATATAGTAGAGAGACAAAACCTCTTTTTCCCCAGCTCTCCCTCAATGCAGAAGAAAAATTTCTTTATTTTCTCCCTCTTCTTCAGAAAGATCATGTCCTTGAGAGGTCCCTCTCCCATCCTTCTCTGTTGCTTCTTGAAAGGATGGTGGGCACCAGGAGGATGGCAAAACCATCCTCTGTCTGCATGACCCTCTCAGCTGAACCAATTCTGGACTCTCTGGGACCCGGGACATCTCAATATCAGGCTCTTTGCTCTGTCTCCCTCTGCCATACCTTGCTTGTACACCAGAAGGCAATGGCAGTGCCCTCATCTCAGCTCCTCTAGAAGCAACATCAAATCTCAAACAAGCCAGTTTCCTTAAGATATTCAGAGTTGGTTTAAGAAAGAACATGGAAGTGTTTGGCAGCAGCTAATATTCTGCTGCTTGCAATAATGTAGTTGACTACATTAGTGCAACAGAGTTTGCTCAGGGACCAGTGTGGAGAGTTCTATTTAATAGCTACTGTTGGTTGGCCTGGTTGTTCACAGGGAGTGGGTTTTCAATAAACAAAACATTTAGCATGATAACGATACAGCAGGCACACACTGTGCCAAAGGACTGTTAAAAATAAGCTGTGGCTGGCATGGGAAAATTGCCATTTGTAAGTTGCATAACAATACTGCTTTTAACAGTACCCAGAGTACTTGAGATTGGCTGGATGCTGTTCAAATAAGTGCTTTCATAGCCAATTATCAAATATTAACTGGGAAGGTGGAAAAAAGAATGGCATGTTTTGTATCCTACTGCCTTCAGTGTCAAAGCTTCCACATGTTAAAAATTTAACAAGGATGAACTACAGATTTAGAAGCTTTACAGGAGTTCTAAAAAATATCCAGTGAAGTCAGTACAACAGGGAGAAAAATCCATCCTGCAAGTTCACAATCCATCCCCTCCCCTTATTTGATTGGAAAACTTTTCTTGGTGTAGTTCAAGTTCTTTCTGAATCCATTTAAACTAACTGCAGCAACTTGGGGTACTACCTTTAAAAGGAACTTTTAGTATCTGTTTGTCCAATATATCTCCTTGAACTTAAACTTTCTCAGGCAAATAGGTATGTCAAGAGACTTTAGACTTTCAAAATTCAAAGAAAAACTGATTTTTCTAATCTTTCAGTCCCAGCAGTTTTACCTTGCTTTAGGTGATTTCAGTTTTTTTGCCACTGTGTTGCCCACATAATAAATGTTTTCTTTTTGTTCTCTTTTCTCCCCCCTACATTAAACTTTGCTGAACTAGGTTTTATTATTTGTGTATGTTGTCATGGTAGCTTTTCTGCTAGATGTGGTTGGAAGCAACTGGAATGAGATTCAGCCAGGCTGGGTCCCTTGACAGCCATTTTATGAACACAGTGCTTTCAGTCAGTGATGCAAAGTTACACTGCACAGACTCTTTAGATGGCAAGCAGAAAACTATTATTTCCTTGAAGATATTTTTTTGCCTTGCTGGAAAATATGAGCAGTATAAACATATAAACAATGTAGCTCTGTAACTCCTTCCCCCTTCCCTCTCCCCAAATTAACTGATAAATGAGAACAGAAAGCTCTTCCACCTTTCTTACATTTTAAGCTATGAGGTTTTTCTTCCTATAAATCTTCAGTTATGGTATGGTACAGTTCCTGGTTAATGTAACTGATGTAATTGTTGCCAGCTAGAATGAGACAAGCTGTTGTGCTTTCCTGGTTGGTTTGTTTTTGTCCTCCTGCTCTGCTTCTGGGCATCACATCCACCGCCAGAGTAACATTCTTGAATGTCAGAAGACCAACATCACAGTATGTTATAAGTTGGAAGGGACCTCAAAAGATCATCTAGCCCACCCCCCCTGACACAGCAGGAGTCCCTAAGACTAGGTCACAACAAAGCTTCTCTGACTGGGGAATTGAACCTGGGTCCCAGCAGTGAGAGTGCCAAATCCTAACCACTAGGCAGAGACAGGCTTGGGAAGGCTGGATGTTTCCTAGTGTCATCCAGATTAAATCATCACATCCAAAAGAGGTAGGTGGTAAGAACAATCAGACAGTGTGCACATATGTAGACCAAATCCTAAGGTGTTGTCAAGGTTCAAGGTGAGGCTGGTGTCTGGATTAGTGTCGGGTGCTCTCTATTAACCTTCTCCCTGCCCAGAGGGAAAGGAAATACTAACTTGCAGTTAGTAAAATACAAAAGTTAGTAAGATACAAAGAACAGTTTAATCATGATAACTTGGTAGCAGAAATCTAGTTTAAAAAGTCTAGTTTTGTGGCCTAAGGTACTAATCCAAAGCAGGTTAGCTTTAGAATCTGACCTTACTCCAGTAACTTCCTAGCAAACATCTAATATGCCCAGATTTAAATGTACCTGGATCAAGTATTTCTGTCTTATGTTATTGCTTCTCTCTTACTTTAAGTTTTGCACAGGTATTTGCTGCTGTCATGCAGTAAATTATCTTTCTGCTATAGCTTAACAAAGCTGCAGTGCTCAATGCTGTGGGCAAATGATGATGTATCTGCACTCCTAGATCAGGGTGGCAATGAATGATGACTGCTTTGCAAAGCAGAATGTCCAATTGATTACCTATGGCAGCTGTTGGAATGGAAAGCATCATGCTCAAAAGACATAATACTTTGTTGTTTTGCCCTGGGAGAATGTTTTGCTTTTTTTGCAAGTGAGGCAGAGGGGGATTTTGGTGGGATCAATAGCTCTACAGATGATGTGAGCTCAAAGGCAAGGTGAGCTAATTGTCATCTTCTCCAATGAGATATCACCTGTCTTTGCAGTTTATGACCCTTCCTTTTGTACAAAGGGTGGTGAACCCTCCTGTGTATACATGGAAATATGCTGAGATGGATGTCCATTGATCAACAGAGAGAATAAAAAAACCTCTTGAAGATAACCTACATAGTTAAGGACTTCAGTCATCCTACTGCATCTTCAGATTCAGGTTAGCATACATGTTTACCCTGAGGTCATCCACTAAGCTCTAGAGACCTCAGTGGGTGCAGAACTTGACATCTCACTTGAGTGAAACTAAGACTAGATCAAGAGGACCCTTTGCCTCCAACAGCAAGGCAACTCTACCTTTTCTGAAGACCTTTGTGCTCCACAAGTCCTTATTTTTGAAGTTAGGAGAACAAATGCTTCTCCAGAAGCCCTCCAGATTCAGAAAAGAAACAAAAAATAGTTTTAAGACAGTTATTTTTTTTCCTCTCCCCTCTTTTGGCATATTCTTAAAATTCTGGCAAATTCCAGCAGTCCAGCTTGTATAATCTCCTAGAGTCATGGATTTATGCCTTATTTAGCTTCTATTCCCTTCATCTTGGTCACTGCAGAAGGAGCCATCCTTGCTCTTAAATGATCCTCTTGAGGTTCCATTAGGAGATGGATATGCAAGATTTGTTTCCTGGTGTAGTATCAGTTGACAAAAGGGTAACATCAGTACAGACATGAATGGAGGTTTCTGCCTAAATAAGGAGCAGCATTTTAATTGCCCTTTTTAATTAATTTCATAACCACATTAAAAAATACAACATAAAAAATGAGGGGGGAAAAATACTTGCTACACATCCTCTTTAGTCTGAATTTAGAGTTTTTCCTAGAAGGTAGTGTAGGGTATAAAGTACAAGTGGATGGCAAAG
The DNA here is from genome assembly GCA_013399015.1 of Galbula dea. Lineage (NCBI taxonomy): Eukaryota > Metazoa > Chordata > Aves > Piciformes > Galbulidae > Galbula > Galbula dea. The sequence continues at coordinate 938,637 of VWZX01005204.1, read as the reverse complement.
TAGCAACAAATCCCAAGAGCAGTCCCATGTTGTATGAAGATGATAGGATGCAAACAAAAATCCAGAGCTGCTTAATAATTAGTGAACCCTGATTTGCATTTATACACCATCACCTTTACACAATTCTAGGACAACAAACTAATTAGAGTTAGCTTTAGGGCTGCAACAATATAAAGGTGCTTGGGGGCATACTTTAGGGAGATGGTAGTGTTGGGTGGATGGTTAGACTCAGGTCTTTTCCAACCAGGTGATTCTAAAGGCACTTCAGTGTAAATAGAAACTGGGACTAATAGGGTTTTCTTAATTGGATTATCAGCCAGAACCTGACCTTCAATACCAATTTTGGTGGTTCTTTGTGTTTAGAAGGTGTTTTTGAGGGAAATAATATCAGAGGTGGCTTTTGTAGATATGGTGGATGGCTGACCACCACCTCACTCCCAACTTAAATCGTTTATTTGGAGAGAGAGCAGATAACCAAGAGCATGACCTTTTGCTTCCAAAGCTCTTTATGGCTTTGGAACTGAATATGTTCAATGAACTGAACATATGAAATATGAACTGAACAGTGAATGCATCTTCCACCCTTTCCCCTTCCTCTTATTTGTAAGAGTTTTCCATACAAAAAAAGATATGTAGGTGAGGACAGAGTTTAGCCAAGAGATGGTGCTGATGTACCTGTGGAGTTGGTTAGCCAAAACTGAGTAGGGAGAAAATAAAATTTGCAATGATGTAAATGTTTTGCAAAGAGACATACATTTTAAATAATGAGCATTTCCAGTTACTGTATGACTTTGTGAATGTAAATAATTTCATTTTTACAGATAACATTCAGCTTCTATAACTGGATTAATAGATATTAGCAGCTAGGTGGTATATTAAAGAGCTAAATAGGATAAATGAAAATATGCTTGTGTAGTAACCTTTTAAATTTTGCAATTATATTACAATTCTCTCTTCCCATTTCAAAAAATAAAAGTAATTGAAACAGTACAGAAAATACCAGAAGCCTATAAATAGGATAAAGAGACCAATTGCCTAACAATATTTGCATGTTTACTTCAATTTATATTAGGTTAGATGTAGCCTCTAATATCTTGACATTTTCTAGAATCATCCTCAAAGGACAGTGGCTAAATGCTGGGATATGTATCTTGCTGGTGATGGTGCTTGAATGGTTGGGCAGTGGTGATGGAGATAGAAAGCAAGTCATAGAAATAGGAAGACTTCCCAGTGTTGTTAATAAAGACACCCACAAGAATTCTTCCAGCCTGCATGTAAGCAGATTGAGCCCTGGAGTTATTTCCTTGTCCCCTTGCCTAGCATTTATGCCAGAATCTTTGAATGTGCCAAAAAAAAAAAAAGAGGTGAGGTTGGGTATGAATGTGCTGAGTGCAGTGCCCCAGGGAAAGGAGGAGGAAGTACTACAAATCATGTTATTTTTTTAGGAGGAGGATTTTCAGTGAGAATGCTATAACCCAGGAGTATTTTGCTTCATCTGTGAGTTTAGATGCAACGCAAGTTTTGAAACCCTACTAAGTTAAAGATTTCCAGAAGATAAAAGCTTCCCCATAGTCCTGGAGAGCTGTCACTTATTGGCAGACACTCCAGAATTACTATGGATTTGAGTTTTAGCTCATGTCCTCTAAGAATTCTGCTGTCAAAGACTCAAGAAGAAAGTGTTGGTGTAATTTATTCTTTCTGCCACTTCTTTATCTCCCCTCCTTACATTGCTAAGTTATTCCTGTCAAACAGCAGGTCCTTCAGGCTCATAAAATGTTTTTCCAAGTGTAGATTTTACTTTGTAATTTTCACAGAATGTCCTAAATTGAACACAGTTTAAAACATAATCTTGAGGAAATAATCCTCCCTTCTCATGCACTGCACTGAAGTTCTTTATCTCTTCTGCCCAGCCCTTATTTATGATGACCAGGAACTGATGTGAAGTCTCAGTGCTGATAGAGAAAAACAGGGACATCTTTCAAGGGAAAACAAGTCTTCCATATTCTTTTATCCACTTGTATTTTGGGTGCAGTTCTCCTCCCTGAGTGTGTGTACCAGTGGAAGTTGTGCCATGCAGCATTTGATTTTACTGTTGATCTTGAAATGAATGTTTTAAGCTATAGGAGGTTACTCACCAACCTTGTTCTCAAGGTGGGATCTTGTCTACTGCAATCCTCTAGTGGGATGCCTGTGGGTAAAAGATGTTTGCTCTTTAGCTGTGTGGGGCAGAAGGTAGTAACCCACCAGCCAAGCCAGGGCAGTAGGGGCTGGCAGAGTCTGTGCTTCAGGATGGTCTGAGTTAGGCTTTGTGTTACTTTAGCCTTTATCTTCAGTGTTGAGTTGTGACATGAGGAGACATTTTTGCCTCAACTTCAGCAAAGTTCCAGATTTTTGGTCTGCAGTAAAAGTAGAATTTCTGTGTGTTTAGCAGAATAACTAATTGCTAAATTTGACCTGAGTTCAACCATGCCATCATCTGTCTGTTTTCCTGCAAATGTATGTGTTAAGCTGAGCTGACATGATACAGGGGGTGATAGTTTTTCACCTTGCACTTTACTTTTTTTCCTGCAGGTGTGGCCATGGTTGTTAGTTCTGCTTTGTTTACTTTGCAAACATGTCAATCTTTAACATCTGGTGATAAATAGAACTAAAAAAAGCTTCTACACTTTCCTATCAGGCTTCTGTGGAGTGCACAGAAACTACCCTTCTACATCTGTATCCCTGTCAGGGTTATTAATGGAAGGAAGAATTTGTGTGGAATAAATGTTTGATTTTCATGATTTTCCCCCCCACCCCTAGGAATTGTTATCACAGATTGGCAATAGAGAAGATATGAAACATCAGAAAAGAAAATGTGAAGGGATATCTCAGGCTTTAAAATTCTATAACATAAAGTCTAAAAATACTGAAGAGGATATTTGTTTTCCTGACTGCAAAGGGTAGAAACTTTTCCCTCTGACTTTTCATAGACCAAGTCAAATGCTTATAATAGAAAATAAACACATTTGTTTAAACAGTTTGTAACTTGAAAAGATTGATTTTTCTTTATCTTAATAAATTGATATATATGTAAAGAAAAAACATAAACCCATAGTACTAGAAAGAGTGTAGTGTTTTCTTAGGATGGCATTTCCAGCAGCTGCAAAACAAAAGTAGAATGCTGTATGGAATTGAAAACAAGAGGTGTTCTTAGACTTTTCCAATGAAATTAGGGCTGAATAATACTCCTGTAATTCCACTTTAGGGCATTTATCTATTTCATTTAAATATACCTTTTTTTAAAAAGAAAGTATACATATATTTTTTGCATAAATTGAATTTTTAATTACTGTATGTCTCTGACTCATTTCTAGTTGATGCCTTCAGGCTTCTTCAACCAGAAATTTTGGAATTTGCCTGAGTTTATGCTTTTATACCTACTTATATCATTATGGTTTCTGAAGGAGGAGTGAATTGCTCTGAATTTTTCTGTGTGTTGAAGGTCTCCTCACTGCATCCCTGCTTCTCTGCAGACTGATCTGGAACCAGGCCACGTGCTTGGGCTTTTCTGTGCAAATGAAACCCAGTACTGGAAAATCCATGTGGGAAATGAGCAATGTATATGCATAGGAAGACATTTGCACAGGCTTCTAGGTACTATTGAGTCCTATCTATTAGACTGTGTTTAAACTGATTTAGAAAATGGTGACAGGTTGTGTCAAGAGACTTGGTGGTGGGGGTGATGGTTCAGAGTCATTGTAACTGTAGAGCTGTTATAAATTCATACTTGTGACCACACAGAGCATTTTGTGTTCTTGATGTTTTGATCATCTTTTTAAGGCTAGGTGCAGATGTGTGTACTGGGGGAGAGGGGAGTGGAATTGTAACCAAAAGCTGTTAAAATGCCTTTCTGACATTTTTATTGGGTCCAAATGTGTCCATTTCTCCTGAGAATTAGTGTGTTGTGTATAATACCATAAGTGATAGGACTGGAGGATATGGCTTCAAGTTGTGCCAGGGACAATTCAGATGAGAATTTAAGAAGAACTTCTGTACTGAGAGGGTTATCAGGCATTGAAACAGGCTGCCCAGGGAGGTGGTGGAATCACCACCCCTGGAAGTGTTAAAAACAACTGGTAGATGTGGTGCTTGAGTACATGGTTTGGTGATGAGCATGGTAGTGTTGGGTGAATGGTTGGATTTGTTCTCATAATGATTATTCAGTTTGTTGCTGTTCTGCTTTCTGATGCCTCCCAATAGAGGAAAAGGGGCTTCTACTGGTACCAGGCAACATGTAGTCTTTAAGAATAGAATCAACACCTTCCAGCTGATTGCAGCTGCAAAAAAAACCCCCAATATTTATATTTCTGGTTGCTGCATTTTTTAGTTGATCTAATAAAAGTAAGAGATGTACTCCTCCTAATGTAAGGTAACAAGGGAGCAACAACATATGCAGCAGCAGTGCAAAACTCAGAAAAAAAGCAGAACCACCTTGTGCCAGGGCAAGAATGATGCCTTTGTGAACAGTGGGACTCATCCATCACCTGCCTCTGAAACATAATGCTCAAGGTGTGCCGAAAAGAGCTGGTTTTCTACCTGCCATCAACTAAGGAGTTAAGGAAAATAAAAAAACCATTAACTTGCAGTCCTGCCACTGAAAGTGGTCCTGATTTAATGGAGCTCTAGATGTGCAAGTGTTGCTTTTACCTGAAATCATTTGAGTTTGCCTTTTGTGCTAAGGTTAATAGTATCAACAGCTAAAAAGGAAGTGTAAAAATAGTGTTGTCATCCAGATGAATGTTGTGTAGTTTTCAAATTCCTCTGGCTGGTGATGGTTTGACTTCTGCTCTCTTTCTGTTGTGCATCTCCATACTCTTAAGTAATTTCTATGCAGTGTAGAGGTTTTGAAGGAATTAATGGAATTCAAATATTTGTTTTGCCTAGCAAACTGAGTAGCTTTGTCCTCCACACCCTGCTAGTAGAGCTCCTTGGAAAGAAGATATGTGAGGGAAAGGTGTTTATTGATGCAAAATTTATTTAGAAGGCTGAAGAAATATGTTCACTTAAATTTAAAATTAAATATCTATCTCAAACTGATGTGCCCTTATTTGCAGAAGGGGTGATGTGGACTATTGTGACCAATATTTGAGTGAAATTACTCAAAGTGCTGTGTCAGATCTGGCATGAGAGGACAGTGACCAAGCCCAAGGTTCAGGAAGACAAGTGTCCAGTCAAGGCAGGCCAGCAAAGTCATGTGTTTGTCAAGCCATGAGAGTTAATAGATACATATGCAGGATGTTATCAGTGTCCTGGTGGGAGACTTTATATTTGGGAAGGTAAGGTAGGCTAACCCACAACTTCCACATCTTGGGATCTTCCCATCCCTGGAAGTTTTTAAGGCAAGGCTGGATGGAGCTCTGGGCAGCCTGATCTAGTTGTTCCTGCCCCCATGGCAGAGGGGTTGGAACTAAATGATCTTTAAGGTCCATTCCAACTCTGACAATTCTATTATTTCCCTGCAGAAGGTACTTTGCCTGGGGAAACAAGAGGGAAAGTTGACACTTCTGCTGCTCTGTGTGTGTTTCTTAGGATGACAATACAGACCTTTCTCATGTGATAAGTGGGTTACTCTCTACTGACATGTGAAGGGACAGAGCAAAATTTATGGTTAACTTTATGAAGCACCTGTATAGTTTCTGCTTTATACAGCATGTCTATTTAGTCTTGTATTCTGCAATACATATTCTATGGTATGATAAACTTGAATGCTGATTGCCAGATAATGCAGGCTGGACCTCAAAAAGTCCCTGTCCAATCTCCTGCTCAAAGCAGGTCACCTCTGGGATTAGACCAGGTTGCTCAGGGTTTGATCCAGGTGAAACTTGCAAATGTCTAAGAATGGAGATGGTGCAGCCTCTCTGGGTGAATTGAGCCATGGTTGGGAAGTCCTTATGGAGGAAAAGCTGTTTCCTTATCTCTAGTCTGAACCTCTCTTGTTTCAGCTGATGTCTATTAACTCTTGTCCTCCACCTAAGTGCCTCCCAGGGTGTAGTGAGGGCCAATACCTCCCCAGGAGCCAAGGGGGATAACTTAGCTGCCTTACCAGGGCCTGTCCAACATCTCAGCCAAGGTGCAGGGCAGAAGAACCAGGCAGCCTCATCTTGAGATGAGCCATGATGTTGCCAACACCACTCCTGCACAATTGGGCAATGTTTTTATAGTTTGTCCTTGCTCCCAGCTGTCTTTTTTTTTTTTTTGTGGAGGAGGCCCATTGTGAATTCCCCCTTTAGCCAAGACAGTCTTCTGATAGATCCATGTTTTCTTGAGTTTTGGGATAGACTTGCACGTGGAGGAAGCTGACCTTAAAGCCCTTCCAGATTTCCTGAGCACTCTTTTCCTTCAGAGCTGCCTCCTTTGGGATCCCAGTTCCTTGAATAACCTCTCCTGAAGCTTGGGTTTGTACCCTGCTACTCTCCTTCCTCTCTCTTCCTTCTGGATTGTGATCCTCGCTGTTTCATAGTCACTACAGCCAAGGCAGCCTTGAGTTATCCTATTTCCAAACAATGCTTCCTTATTGTTAAGAAGCAAACCCAGTTGAGTGTCAGCCCCCCAGGACCAGTATTAAGAAGTTACACCTGAATCCTCCACAAATCTTCTTGACTACTTTTGTCCCACCATGCTGTCTTTGTAGCAGATGTCAGGCCAATGAATGCCTTACAAGAAGCAAGATTGAAACTTGAATAAGTTATTTAAGGATGGTTTCTTTCATTTCCTCACCCTGATGTGGTGACCCCACCACAGTGTCATCCTCGCTGGTCTCTTCTGCTTCTGACCCACAGCTCTCGCCCAACTATCTGCTATCCCTTAGCAGAGCTGTGATGTCCAATCTGCTCTCATGTGGAGGCCATCTGTCCTCATCGTCCCTGCCAACCTTTTCTGATGAGCTTGTGTCCATCCCTCACTCCAGTTGTGCAGTGTCCCACCCTCTGTTACTCTAAAGATGCTGTAGCTCAGTGACCACACACAGAGCTGCAGTTCCTCCTGTTTGCTTCCCAGGCTATGTGCATCTGTAGACACATACTTGAGGCAGGTGGCCCTTCACCCTGCTCTGTAGTTTCCTTAGTGTTTCTCGTTCCTGTTGCTCTCTATCCTTTTGATATGTGATAACTTCAGCTGGATACCAGTTTTGTAGTGTGATGTGCAGTGTCTGTATCCATGTGCATAAGGGACTACTGGTTGGTAACATGATACACTTATTAGCCACTGAGTTCAGTCACCACAGAAAATGAAACAACAATTAAGATTTAGGAAATAATTGTCTTGCAAAAGCCTACTGAACAAGAGAAACAATAATCAAAGCTGAAAGAAAATGAATTGCTTGGGGCTCAGACAACTGAAAAGTTTGCTACAGGGAAAATTATTTTTGATGTGTTGAAAATGTAATATTTTAATGTTTGCTGTGAATGAATGGGTTTTTCTGCATGCCTGACCTTCTTGGTAACCCAATGATGTCACATTGTCACTTGCACGTAGCTTCATTTGCTAAAGGGAAGCCCGCGCTTGGTGCACTGCTGTTGGTAATTCCTGACTGAGTGATGCTGCATTGCCCTTTACAGGCTTTCCAATTTGAGTGAAATACTGACTGGGATCATCTGAGCCCCTCTGTTGTTAGAGGAGTCCGTGTGTGACTGGGCTACTTTCAATTATAGAATACCAAAAGCTTTGAATTTTTGCTCTAGACTAGTTATTAACGTTGGTATCACACTGTGATAAAACCACATTTTTAATCTTACAGTACTTAAGGTACATAAAGCATCTCTGCTGCTTGAGATTTACTGGCTTCCCACTGTTCAAGTTCACTTTGTCAGCAGTTGAGGAAAGTTAGCTTTGAGTTTGTAGGAGAAAAGGGAGAGAACTGGAAGAAGTGATTGTTGTTCAAAGGTCTTTTGTTGGCGAGGGGAAAACTACAGAATATGCACAAATTGCCTACTTTTAATTAAAAGGGGGGGAAAAAGGCAAAGGAACCCTTGCCCCTCAAATCTCAGTAACATATGGAAATTATAGAAACAATAGTAATAGTTAAACTATCTCTTCACCAGTTACAATAATCTTCAGTTCCTATGGGTGGTGTTCAGGTCTTCATGGCAAATGGTTTCACAGGAAACACAGTTAAAAAGAGTGCTTAAAACCCAGGAGTATTACAGTCTGGACAAGGTAACTCAATGCAGCAGTCTGGATAACTTGTGTTTTGGGTCATCCACCCTGTGCTCAGGTTATTAAAGTTCATTCTGCCTTTCCCTTGCTCCAAAGGCTTTCTGCCAATAATTTTTTAACTTTATTTTTGCTGGAAAAAGCTGTGGCTGAGCCTTATGGGGGGTTTTGCAGAACAGAACACATGAGCTGAACCTTCATAGCCAATTAAAATGTGACCTTATCTGCTGGCAGTGGCTCATGATTTTACATGTTGGTCAGGGCTTGGGGAGTGTGTGACCGCACCGAATGTGCTGCTGTTGTTTCACACTCTGACATTGGTGAGCAAAGAGGTTAATCTACCAAGAGATAATTAGGCATCTCAGCACCAGCACCTCACTATTTGGCAATAGCTTTTAATGGGGTTACACCAATTTGCCATGTCCACCCTTCTTTTTGACAACTACTGTTAGGGACAGATTCTTTGCTGGTGTAAATAGGCGTTAAACCTGCTTTAATTACTGTGGTTTACCCCAGTGGAGAGTGCTGTGACCTTGGCAGCTTCTCTTTAGGGCAACCTAATTATATTTACACAGGCAACAGTTTTCTGTTCACAAATCACCTGATGTGATCAAGAGAGTTTGTCTTTAACCAGCATCTGCTCCAGCTCCTTAAAAAAGAAAAAGGTGATTATAAGCATAACTTCATCTACAGGAGCTGATTTGAGCTTTCTCTGGCTTGCACAGGAGGATGTTTCCCACCAGGCCATGCAGACATAATTGGAGCCAAATAAACACACTCACAGAGCAGGTAGAGTTTCAGAGCGTTGGTGCAAGATGTGGTGGCCTTCAGACATATCTCGCTGGTGTCTGTAGGAGTGGTTTAAAGCATATGTATTGTTTTAGCCAAAATGCCATCCCTTGGTTGAATGGACTTCTGGTCTAGGAGTGTTTCTAGATGTATTTTCTACAGTGAGTTGTTGTCACACCACATCTTTTGCCATTGAAAGACACCAAGGACATAGGTTTACATCCCCAGCTGACTTTGGAAATCCAAGTACTATGTTTTATTTAGTCTTGAAATGAAGAATGTCAGTTTTCTTGTTTGTGTTTTAATCAAACATTTCCTCAATGAGCAGTCAACGTGGATATTTAGAAAAAAGCTTTGCTTGTCTTTTGGAGAGGATGCCAGTGGTTGGTTGTGCAGATGGGCTACCAGCTTTACTTTTCCCTAAGCACTGCTGTAGCTGTACCTCCAGTGTCACTGCATGATACATGTGCAAATTACCCGTGAAGAATTCACTCTGCTTCCCCACAGCTTCAGAAAGCACATTTATGTGTTCATTTATCTGGCAGCACATATCCAGAAAGATTGCTAGTCAGGTAGAAATGTCAGCCATGCTTCCCTCTGATAAAATTTAGATAAATAAAACTTGGAGAGGAAACTGAAGAAGTTCATTCTTCTCTTTGTTGAGAAATGTCAAACTGTTAGAAACTTCCTTTCTGAAAAATGTAGAAGAACATCAGAAACCAAAAAAAGAGATAAAGTTTTTCTGATGACCACAGCATGACTCCAGCTTTTATCTTTGCTCAGAGATAATGTATTCAGTCTCCCATTGTCTTTCCTTAGAGGGAGTTTCAAAGGTGCCTGCAGAAGTATCCTACTGCCTGTTAGCTCTGATTTCAGTGCTGTACTGAAATGATCACAGAATCACAATGTTAGGAGTTGGAAGGGACCTCAAAAGATCATCCAGTCCAACCCTCCTGCCACAGCAGGATTCCCTAGACCAGGTCACACAAGTGTGCCCAATCAGGTTTTGAATATCTCCGGAGGAGACTCCACAGCCTCTCTGGGCAGTCTGTGCCAGTACTGTGACACCTCAACTGGGAAAAAACTTTCTTGTATTCACATGGAACCTCCTATGCTTCAGCTTACAATCATTGCCCCTTGTCTTGTCAGAGGGCTTCACTAACAAGAGCCTGACCCCATCCTCCCGACACACACCCTTCATGTATTTAAAAGCATAAATGAGGTCACCCCTTAGTCTCCTTTTCTCCAAGCTAAAGAGACCTAGCTCCCTCAGCCTTTCCTCATGAGGAAGATGTTCCAGCCCCTTCATCTTGGTGGCTCTGCGCTGGACTCTTTCCAGCAGTTCCCTATCCTTCTTCAACTGAGGGGCCCAGAACTGAACACAATATTCCAGATGTGGCCTCACCAGGATAAAGGGGGAGAAGAACCTCTCTTGACCTCCTAACCACACCCCTTCTAATACACCCCAGAATCCCATTGGCCCTCCTGGCCACAAGAGCACACTGCTGCCTCATGGTCATCCTTCCATCTACCAGGACCCCCAGGTCCCTTTCCCCTTCACTGCTCTCCAACAGGTCAGTCCCCAACCTATACTGATCCATGGGGTTGGTCTTTCCCAGGTGCAAAACTCGATATATGGCTATTATTACTTACATTCTGAGTGGTAAATTTACCAGTATCAGAGGCTGTGGTATCCTAGTATTAATTTGGGAAGCACTGCGCTGTAAACATTATTTCTTAGAGAAAGGAAGTAGCTTGCCAACTCTTTGCTTCATATGTGAGACAGATATGTAGTCTGTGTTCAGGCTGGTGAGCTGAATTTTAATTGCTTTCCATCCATTCACTTGGTATGTGCATGTTTGCAACTATCACACCAAACTATTCTTTGAGTAGTTAAACTGGGAATTGACATAGGCATTTGAGCAGACACGTGAATGTTGGTGCTTTTTAGATGGGATCTACCCAGTGACTGAATCCAGAGCTCCTTGACAACCTAGTCTTCTAAAGGAGTGCCAGACTGGACCTGTGTGGGATTTCATGTTATTTTCCTTCTAGAGGCACTAGTAGATTATGTTGCTATGGCTACTCCATCACAAAACTCTGTTGCCAATGTATTAGTGTGTTTTAAACTCAGTGTTTTCCGCTCTTATTTGAAAGTCTATTGTGTTTTTTCTCTGGTGGAGGATGTTTTTGGAGGAGGTTTGCATTAGGGAGGGCTTCAAGACCTTTTAGTGTAACAGATGATTTTGGTATTTAGCTGTCTGCTTTACCCCTTGAATGGGTTTTATTCACCCTGTTACTGAGTGTCAGGAAGGAATAAACATTTGTGCCCTGGCTGTTTCAATTCACAGTCTGGTATTACTGATAAATTAAGTTAGCATACTAAAACATAGATTGGCAGAGCTGAGGTGACAGGTACCCATCCTTCTAGGATCAGAACAAGCTACTGGACTTTAAAAGTGAAAAGCAGAAAAACCTGATGATATATGACAGACAAAGCACCCAGCTTTAAAGCATTTATTGTTTTTTTTTGGTTAATAACATCTTAGACATCTAATGCTCCAGAAATTTTTGGTGTCAATGGTTTTTAGCAGCAGCAGGCTGTTGTCTTGGTACACTATTGCCACTAGCAGTCACTAGCTGAGATCATGCTACCAGAAAACCAGGCAATTCCCTCCTTACCTAGTGATAAAACACAAGTGTCCTGAAGTGCTTCATTTTCCTTGCACTCTTTGCCTTTTTTTTGAACTCCCACAGAGGTGATGACTGGATGTAGTTTAACTCTGACAAGGTCTTTAAGGAAACTAGTGTTTCAGGGGATATCCCTCTCCTGACTTCCTTCTGAAGTAAGAGCAGTAATAGTAATAAAAATAAAAATTTCTCTTACCTTTCCTTTACTGCTACTTTGTCCCAATTGACTTTTTTATCAGTGCTCAAGGCAAAACCAGCAATTCCAGTAAATCACATCACATTTTCTTTGTTATAGGAGCATTGCAGGAGAGGCTGTTACTGCTGATGGTGTCAGTCCTTAGTGGGGCTCACAGCATACCCATGATCTGCAACAAATCCCTGCAGAGGATTCAAAGGATCTTCCTCATCCCTCTCTGTATGAAGGTAGGATCTCCTCTCCTGCCTTGCCAGACATCAGTTGAACAAGATGACTGTACTAGAGAACACCCTCAAAGGTGACTTGTTCTCCTCCTCTCCCAACAGGAAGAAGGTTAATGAGCTACTGTGCCAACCACCACAGCAATGCTCTCAAAAACTGCCAAAGTACTCCCATAAACCCTCCTAAGAGTTGGTTGACTGGTAGCTTATGACTGGTAGCTTAGAGGCAGAGATCCTCAGTGAAGTAGATGATTTCAAAACCTCTTGATGGGGAACGCTTTGGGGTAGACACAGACAGGTTGGCTTTAAAAGCTTGGAGTTTCTTCTTGGTTCCTTGAAGTCTATCTAAGCCCCATGTACAGAACTACTGATCTGCCAGGTTTGCAGATCCTGTCAGCAGCAAGAGCTTCTTTTAAATTCCTGATTTCACTTGTGACTCCAAACAGGGATGTTTGGGACTTGTTTATCCCTTTTGGTAGTTTGTGTTAAATCTCCAGCTCTTGGTTCTGGCCCTGACTAGTGCCTACTGACTCAGTGCAGCCTCTTGTTTTCTTCTCACGTACCTACTTCAGAGAAACAAAGTGTCTGGAGAGAATTTTAAACCTGGCTGCTGCAGAGTGCCAAGCTCCTCAGCTTTCTGTTTTTAAGGGAGCAAAAGCTGCTGTTGCGTTGAAGTCAAGAGGGATATGAATCTGTTTCGGTAAGTTATTCTTGTCACTTAGTGTCTGTCTCCTGCATTTGGATTTCTCAAACTTATTAAAACACTTCTGGAAAAGGAAAAGTAGAAGGGAAAGCAGCACATTGCAGGTCATGGCAAACACTGCTGTTTGTTTCATCTATGCTAGGCAAGACAGTAAATGAATTTAAGCCCCTGACATCAGGGGGACTTTAGGTGACAATGCGTATCCTAGTGTACCTCTGAGGGCACATGTTGTGCAGCCTCATTTTCAAACTCTCAACTAGTTCTGAAAAAAAAGAGTGGAAGTACATGATCTCTATCTACAAATTAGGATATGGGCCAGCAGCTAACCTTGATCTTGGAGAAGGAAAGAATGGCCTCATGCTTGTGATGTGGAAGAACTGGATTGTGTTCCTGTCTGTCAGAAACCTTGTGAGACTTTCTATGAAACATTAAATTATTCTGTCTTTTGTTGTTTTCTAGCAGCCCTAAAACACTCATGAAATGTATTTTCACTAGTTTAGCTTTAGTTGATGTGGTTGTGGTTTTCCACAGTAGGTCAGATCATATGGCATTAGTCCATGGAGACCACAAACAAAAAATGACACAGAAAACAAGAAGGCCAAGTGCCAAGTCCCAAGTCCTGCACTTGGGTCACAGCAACACCATGCAATGCTTCAGGCCTGGGACAGAGAAAAGGGAAAAGGTCCCAGGAGTGTTGGTTGACAGCAGGTGAAGATGACCCAGCAGTGTGGCCAAGAAGGCCAAGAGCATCCTGGCTTGGATCAGCACTAGTGTGGCCAGCAGGACTGGGGCAGGGATTGTCCTCCTCTACTCGGCACAGGTGAGTCCACACCTCAAATCCTGGGTTCAGTTTTGGGCCTCTCACTCCAAGGAGGGCATTGAGGTGCTGGAGTGTGTCCAGAGAAGGGCAGTGAAACTGTTGGAGGGTCTAGAGCACAAGTGTTGTGAGGAGCAACTCAGGGAGCTGGGGTTGGTTAGTGTGGAGAAATGGAGGCAGAGGGGATACTTCGTCACTCTCTCCAACTCCCTGAAAGGAGGTTGTAGTCAGATGTGGGTTGGTCTCTTCTCCTGACTAGCAAGTGATAGGACAGGAGGAAATGGCCTCATATTGTGCCAGGGGAGAATTAGGTTGGATATTGGGAAAAATTTCTTCACTGAATGAGTGGTTAGGATTGGAAAAAGCTACACAAGGCAGTGGTGGAGTCACCATCCCAGGAGGGATTGAAAAGCCATGTAGATGTGGTGCTGAGGGGCATGGTTTAGTGGTGACCTGGCAGAGTTAGGTAAATGGTTAGACTTGATGATTTTAAATGCCCCTTCCAACAAAAATGATTCTATGACATAAAATTGTAGCTTGTCTAAAAGTTCCTGGTACATTGGAGTCTATGATTCTTCCCAGAATGTCTGTGTAAAGGAAAAGTTTTCTTTTTACACATTTGTTTCCTGAAGTAAATTATTTTTTTTCCTGAATTTATTTTTCCTACAGCATACTGATAGTTCTCTTGGATTTGGGAACTGTGCATGATCAACTTGGTCTAGCTCATTTAATCTTCAGTCTGGGACTTTGGGAACTGTGAGAATATGAATTATGAGACCATTTCAGTCTCTTGTGGGCTTTTAGATTCCTTGGATGAGAGACTTAAATTGGGTTTTAACCGAGAGAAGAGAGATGTGCGTATACCCTTGCACTGGAAAGAAAGGGAAGAATTCTATACTTTGATCCCTGACAATTGCTGCATTGCTGAGGACAACTGCTAGTTTATTTTACTGGTAGGAGGTATCCATTTGTAAAGTTTTATTGCATAGTTGAGACTTATCGAGGCATCTTTTGGAAGTGTCCCTTTAAAGAAGGGACTGGGAGAGATGGAGGACAGAAAGACCTCCTGCCTCAAGGCTCCCTCTCTGACTCCAAGTTCCATTAGTCAAGTTAAATCCTAACTCTCTAACATTTATCTTGCAAAATGCCTCTTATTTTTCTCAAATGATTAGATTGACCAGAGAATATAGAGATCTATTTTATATGATGATACCTTGTGAAATTAAGGTTGACAGGTGATAGGCTTTTCTCTTTAGAAGCACTTGAGAGAGAAAAGTAATCAATGTTGAAAGCTATAGGAAAATGTTAGCATAAGAATGAGTGGTTTCAAACAGTCTGCTCATAAATTCAGGCTGGACTTCAGAGGTTTGCTCACAGATAGAGGAAATGAAGTTTGGGAATGACTTTGCAATAATAAAAGAAAAAGCAATCAACTGAGTTGTAACAGACAAAATTACTTTTCTGCAGGTAACTGTGCTACAGAATTTAGTTTGTGGGAAGTACCTCAGAGGTCTGCTTCTGTCCTATCAGGAATTCCCCCATGGACAGGACTGGGGGTCTGTTGGCAGTATGGCAACTTCTAAAGACTTGGTTATTAGTAGTTTTCAGAAGGGAGGAAAATAACCTCATCCCAAACATTTAGGAAGCTGTGGGTTGAGGTGACCATGGCCAGCTGCCAGATGCCCACCCTGCTGTTGTTTCACTCCTCAACAGGTCACAGGGAGAAAATGGGTTTTAGAACAAAAAAACCCCCATACTTGGCAGGTAGCCTCACAGGCAAACCAGACTTGTCTTGGGGAAAACTAATCTCATATGTTGCCAATTAAAAATGGAGATTAGATGAAATTATGTGAAAAGTAATGATACTTCACCACTTTTCTCTTACCCACTTCACAAATAAAATTAGCAAAGGAGCAGCTTAGGAGACCTCTAAACTGGGTTAGTGCTTGCTGCTCTGTTTCAAGTTAACTCAATCTGGCAGGGAGTGTGCCAAGCCAAGGAGGCCATCACCAGCAGGGTGTTACACAGTTGGTCAATCCCTGGCCTCTCTGTTGGTGGTGAGGTGCTGATGTCTGTCTACAGGACCCTCTTGCAGCACCTTAGTTTCATGAACAATCTTTTGCCCTGCTCCCTAATGCTGCAGCTTGGCTCAGTGTTGTTCATGTGTGGGTGGAGAAGATTGGAGGTCATTTGTTGGTTTTTCTTCCACTGAGACTTGAAGTGTGGAAAAATGCTTTTTCTCTGAGCCTTTCTAACTTTCTTCACAGTTAGCATTACAAAAGCCTCTGAGAGATGTAAGCAGCAGCAGTGTTCCCATTTTACACATAAAAATAAACCTTGCCAGCTAGGTTGGAACTAATTTTCTAATTAATGGCTCCCTGATTTTCTTTTTCCTTAGAAGTTGTGTAATTCCTGCAGATAATAGTATTTTTTTGCTGTCATTAGGTTCGTCTGGGTTATTTTTCCCTAGTGAGTATCTTTTGATTTAACTGTAGGCAGTTAGGTAGAACAATAAAGAGAAGATAAATGAAAGCATACAGAAAATAATCATTATAAATATAGGTCTTTCCCTTACTTGCCACAGAAGAGCAAGATGTAAGAATGCTTTTCTTTAGCTTCTTTTCTCACAGCCTATTAACATCCCCTTATTATTTTAAACTTTATATTTTTTTCCTAAAAGTCAGCAATGTGTTTAATGAGTGAAAACCTTCTCTGGTGAAAAGTCACACCACTCCTAGATTGACTTAACTGTTGATTGCACTTGAGCTAGTAGCTTTAATTCATGCTAACTCCTTTTGGTTTTAATTAAGCAATGTCTTTTAAGCAAAAATAGTCCATCACTACTGTCAACAGGTAAGTTTTTTGCTCTTTAATGTTGTCTTATATTTTAGTTTAACTGGAACGAGGCTTTAAGGGAGATTTACCTGTAGATTTTTAAACAGGAATGCAAATTGTCTCACAGTTTGCAACAGTTCAATTTACCCTAATAGCTTTTGAATCAAATTGTTAATAGAAACAACTCACCTAGCTGTGTATGTACTTGCATACTAACACATTGCCTCAGTATCAAGGGTGGACCAGATAGTATTTATGTTTATTAACACTGACCTTGTCCAATAGTGACCCTTTCAGAACCAGAGGGCTGCTGCTGCTTTTCTGGAAAGCAGCCTGGTGGAAAAGAACCTGGGGGTGTTGGTTGACAGCAGGTGAAGATGACCCAGCAGAGTGCCCAGGTGGCTAAGAATGCCAAGAGCATCCTGGCTTGGATCAGCATTAGTGTGGCCAGCAGGACTGGGGCAGGGATTGTCCTCCTGTACATGGCACTGGTTGAGGTCACACCTTGAATCCTGGGTTCAGTATTGGGATCCCTTACTCCAAAGAAGGACATTGAGGCATTGGAGTGTGTCCAAAGAAGGGCAACAAAAGTGATGCAGGGTCTGTCTAGAGCACAAGTCTTGTGAAGAGCAGCTGAGGGTTGTTTGGACTGGAGAAGAGGAGTCTCAGGGGAGACCTTCTTGCTCTCTACATCTTCCTGAAAGGAGGTTGGAATGAGGTGTAGTCAGTTTCTTCTCCCAGGTAACAAGTGATAAGACAAGAGGAAGCAGCCTCAAGTTGTGCCAGGGAAGGTTTAGGTTGGACACTAGGAAAAAAGTCTTCCCAGAAAGAGTTGTTAAGGCCTGGAAGAGACTGCTCAGGGCAGTGGAGGAGTCACCATTCCTGGAAGGGTTTAGAAGACGCGTCGACATGGCATGTTGCAACATGGTTTAGTAATGACCTGGCAGTGTTGGTTAACAGTTGGACTTGATGATTTTGAAGGTCTCTTTCAACTAAAATTATTATATGATTCTACAGTTCTTATCAGAAAGTTACTCTGTGAAGTCTACTCACAAAATATGGGTTTGGATTTGGCTAATCAAATACAAATATTAATATGTGGGTTATAGTGTTCAAACTCCAGAAAACAAACAAAATCTAAACAAACACACACAAATTAAAAAACCCCACAAAAGCCCCATGCCTTTCTGGGTAAGCTCTGGGACTGCATTTTTCATCAGCTTACTTAATTTTTCTTATTTTCTAAAGTGCATCAAAGAGAGCATGGAGAAAATTGTCTGATATTAATGGGAGCATCTGTTTGAATTAGGAGCAGAGCAAGTTCAGATGATCTTGTGCCAGGACCTGTTCATAATTAAAGTGTTTATCTTTTCTATGAAATACATAAGTTTTCTGACTGATGTTTTGTAGGTTGTATATCAATGGGTTGGATTCATTCACTCAGTGTCAGCAAGTAGAGCTTTGCTTTCCTATCCTACATTTGAGTAACTTAGTTCTTTTGCAGTACAAAAATTGTTTCCTGTCTGTGCTCATCCTAGAATGCTGATTACTTTCATAAAGTACAATTTTTGTGCAAAGGAAACCCCAAGAAAATGTAATCCTGTCTGTAAAACCTGCGAGGGAAAGGGTAATGAGGGTTTTAGAAAGCATTTAAGCATTTCAGATGATGTTGCACGGTGCAAGGCATATGAATCCTTAAATATTTCTGAATCAGTAGTGATTAGTAAATATATCTGCATTTCTAAGATTTTTTTCTTTTTTTTTTTATACCTTCTGACAGCAGAAGTGAAAACTGTAGCAGACTGTGCCTGGAATGCTAATAAATTAGGCATTTTTTATTAAGTGGGATTCTATAGCTGTTTTTGCTTGAGTGGTGTAATATCCTTGGTATTTTATCTATATGTACACAATTGATTTGGTTTCCTTTTTTTAAAAAACACAGACCAGAATTTCTTCCATATTTATCTTTTTGCTTCTTAGCTCTTGGCAATTAAGCAACATTTGTCAGTGCAACCAAGTCCTGTTGTTCTGAGGAGACTGTTTGAAACACCTAAAGTTTTATTTCGGTCCTCTCCCCTCCTTGCTTGTACCTTTTGATGATTGATTCTTAGCCTTTCCTACTGCTTCTAAATAGAAGTTGTCTCTTCTGGAGAAAGTGATGAGAAGGAACTCAGCACTGGTATTTAAAATGGATTCTGGCAAAGTTCTGCCTTTCAGCTAACAAATGCTACAGAAATTGGGCCCAATTCATTACAGCTTGTATGCACATGTAATTGAAATTTCCTTTTTTTTGTTTTTCATAAGCAGGTTCCAAAAATACTATGTCTCTCTTATCCTTGATTAATGGAAAAGCTCAACCTAGAATTTCTGCTGGGCTGCAGAAGATTGTAGAAGAACCAGGTAAAGAACATCAATAAGTATGAGGTGTGCATCTTGCTGCTCTTCCTTCTATTTTCACTGGCAGCAAAAAGCAAATATAACAAACAATACCTTGGACTTGTTAGAATTGTTAGGAAACAAAAAATATCCAAAAGTATGGTGTGTATACTCCTTACTATGAGACTAAATTATGTTCTCTTCTTGGCTGGGGATCTTCTCAGTGCTTATTACGGTCTAAAGGGTGGGGAGAAGAAGATGGGACCAGACTCTCCTCAGTGGTGCCCAGGGACAGGACAAAGGGCACTGGGCAGAAACTAGAACACAGGAGGTTCCATCTGAACAGGAATAAAAGCTTGTTTGCTGTGAGGGTGACAGAACCCTGGCCCAGGCTGCCCAGAGTCGTTGTGGAGTGAATACTATTTATCACAAACCTGCCCTGAAGAGGACAGGCTGAGAGAGTTGAGGTTATTAAGCTTGGAGAAGAGAAGCTCCAGGGAGACATTATTGTGGCCTTTCAGTACTTAAAGAAATCCCACAGGAAAGTTGTGGAGAGGCTTTTTATGAGAGCCTGTAGTGATGAGGGTAGGTTTAGATTAGATAGCAGGAAGAACTTCTTCATTATGATGATGGTGAGACACTGGCACAGGTTGCCCAGAGAAGTTGTAGATGCCGCATTTCTGGAAGTGTTCAAGCCCAAGTTGGATGGGGCTTTGAACAATTTGATCTAGTGGAAGGTGTCACTGCCCATAGTAGCCAGGCTGGAACTAGATTGTGTTTTAAGATCCCTTCCAACCTAAACCATTCTGTGATTCTATGATTGTGAGCTGAAGAAGATGAGGTTTTAGGTTTCAGCATGGTTTTACATGTATTTCACCCCATTAATCCTGCCTGCCCCTATTACTCATGTCTGCAGTGTCTTAAATGACAGTGTGCTTCTCATGTGTGTGATCACACAAAAACAGAGCAACAAAATCACCTCCTGATCAGGCTTAGCAGGTTATATGCTTCATGCTGGGTTTTCTGCTAAGACATCTTTGCTCCAGTGAACCCAGTTGTATTTTGCTGCCTTTCATATCTGCTTTGAGGGTTTTATTTTTTTTCTTTTCCTTGTCTGGTTTCTCTCCTGTTACTTTGCTCTGAGGGCCTTCTGAAAACAGCCACTTATTTGGGATAAACCTGCTTGCAGGGACATTTTCCTTATCCCAACAGAGGCCAGCATTCCCTGCTGGAGCTTCTGCACTTGCAATCACTGTCCCGAAGGGAGTCGCAGTGATGCTTACATCCTGGATGGCAGTCATGGTTGAATTTAGTAGAGCTTTGGAGCCTACTGTATTGCAATACTACTTCCCAGGATGAGGTAAGTGCAAGATCTCTCCCAGAGCCTATAATGTTTGAGCCAATTATTGTTTATCTCCCTGTGCATGCTGGTTTCACAGAATCTGACAATTGGTTCCTTGTCTCTCTTGAACTGGGCTTGAAAACAGTCATTGAACAGAATCAGTTCTGTTCTAACTCAAGCCAGGACAGGAGACCAGAATTGGGCACAACAGTCCAGATGTGGCCTCACTAGGGCAGAGTAGAGGGTGAGGAGAACCTCCCTTGTTCTGCTGCTGTTCACACTTCTTAGTGAACCCAAGAGGAACATTGGACTTCTTGGCCATGTGGAGATGTTGCTGGCTCCAGTTGTCCACCAGAACTCCCCAGGTCCTTCTCCACTGAGCTTTTTTTTTCCAGCAGGTCAACCCCTAACCTGTCCTGGTGCATGGAGTTATTCCTCCCCAGGTGCAGGACTCTACACTTGCCCTTCTTGAACTCCATGAGGTTCCTCTCCCCCAACTCTCAGCCTGTCCAGGTCTCACTGAATGGCAGCACAGCCTGACAGGGTGTCAGCCATTCCTCCCAGTTAGGTATCACCAGCAAACTGGCTGAAGGTCCACTCTGTCCCTTCACCAAGGTCAGTGATTAATGTGTTGAACATATGGTTAACATGTGGTTAAAAACTCCTGAAACCTCCATATTTTGCACCTGCTTTCCAGATCATTTCCTCTCACAGAAGCAGCAATGATCTGTTACAGGTTTTGCCTTCTCCACAGCATTTGTCACCTGAAGCTGCTAGACCAAAAAAGAGTAAATACATAAAGTAACTAGGTAACTTTAAGGAGTTATCTATGAGGGGTCTGAGGACTTTCTATATAAAATGAGATTTCTATCAGGCTATCTGAAATCTTAGCCTCTTCTCATGTCTCTGGATATACTGTCCCTTCTGAACTGCATGGCAGTTTTATTTATGAGGATTTACTCTCAAAATCTGCATAGCAACAGACTAGTCGTCTGTTCTTGTTTTTTGCATTACAGTATTCTAAATCATAAAGACAGTGCAAGTGCACAGGAGGTGTTAGTTTTTCTCCCAGACCTTGTGCCACGCTGAAACAGGGACCTTCTCCATCAGAAGGGTTTAAATTAAAAGCAGAGGTGTTGCAGACTTCAGAGCCATCACCAGAACACACAGGGCTGGGATTTGGGAGGAGAAGGCAGTGCTGAAGCCCCACTGTTTTCACAAGGGTCAGGATTTCACTTTGTGAATAGTGGAGTATTTTGCTCTGCTGGCATAATGTGTCCATGTGTGGGAGAAAAAGATGAAACATGGTGTATGAGGGTGGTAACCAACTAAATTTGTTTTTTGGAAGAGAAAAGGAGGATTCCTGCTGATAAGCAAGGCTCTGTTTGATTCTAATCTTTTTCACCTGTTGAACAATTATTGATGACTTTCATTAATAGGCCTTTGTTGTCAGGCTATGTAAAAGAGAATAATCAGTCCTGCATTAAGCTACATGTAAAAAGTCTGTCTTTATTTGCATGGTAATGAAGTACTACCTCAGGTGTTAGAAGTAGAATCAATAGGCTAATGAGATTTTATGCAAACAATCTCAAGTAACAACCTGGTCTCACCCTCAGATAAAAGGATTTGTTTGAACTAGGAAAATAGTTTAATTTTTCTTCTTAAAAAGATGAATCCTTATAGCAGTGCAAATTGAAACATGAAACTTTATTTTTTTAGTGTAAAGTATTACAGGAAATAATTCCAATTTATCTCTGTGCAGTAGTAGTAACATGATTAGACCAATAGTTGCAAGAAGGGCTGTAGTTTGTGGATCAGTTTCATTCTTTCCTTTGGTTCTGATATTTAGCCTCATGGACTGAAGAATCTAGAAGTCCACAGCTGAATACCAGTCACCCTCTCTGGAATAAAAGATAAAATAGACCTTGGTTACAGCTTCTCAGGTACCATTCCCATGCTTTGCAGCTGGGGAAGGAATAACTTTGCTAGTGAGGAGCTGACTATAATGGTACAATGTTCTGACTGAGATAAACATGACACTATTTTGGGAAAGTGTGGATTTACTTCCTCAGCTTTATATGGGTGCCCTTCCTTGATCCTATTTACTTTTGACTGATTGTGTATATCTGTGCAAAACAGTATTGTAGAACACATGCTTTAAGCTAAAAGATGGAGCTTTAGACTTAGACTTATGTAAAAGTCTTTTTATGTGAAATACTTTGTTTTAGACTTAGAGATAAGGCAGAAATTTTTCAGAGGGTGGCGAGACACTGTCCCAGGTTGCCCAGAGAGGTGGGAGATATCCCATCCCTGCAACCATTCCAGGTCAGGTTGTTTGGGAATCTGAGCAACCTGATCTAGTTGAAAACGTTTGGTTCAAATTGATTTGTTGCAGTTGTTGGTAAGGAAGGGAACCAAGCTCTGTATTCTCTTTTCAAAAGAGACAGAAATCTTCAGGGAGCTACTGTTGACCAAAGCCCATTTGGTCTGACTAGCCCAGCTATGGGCATAGGGTATGGGAAAACCATCTCATTTTGTATTACCAAGGCAGTTATCTCTGTGCAGTGCTAAGATGCTGTATAACAAAGTATGGAAATATGGGTTCAGCTGTTCTGAGTGCCCTGGTTTGATCTAGAACAGAAATAATTCTGTTCAGTGTTTTGACTTTCCAGCTCAGTCTCTTCTCAGGGCTGCACTTTCTGCAGTTCACGGCATGTCCTCCCAGACAGTCTCTGCTTCTAGCAGTGACAACACTCCATGGGGAGAGTTACTCCCAAGGCTTGGGCTGCAGAAAGGCTCTGCCTTAGACTTGCTCCTGTGCAGACCAAGGGCTCTGCTAAATCTTGTGTCCCACCTTGGGGTGCAGGAAGCCAGAGATGGCATCTGCAGGGAGGAGGGGATAGGAGAGGTGACCCTGAACTGACCAACAAGGGATTCCATCCCATGGATGTCATCCTCAGGATAAAGTTGAGTGATCACAAGGGTCAAGACTCTTCTTCAGTGGCCAATGGCCGAGGAGGACTTTGTTCTGCCTTTGATCCTGATTCCTATATTCCTGATATTTGTTTTGTATATTTTGTATATATTTTATTTTCTTACTCTTCTTTCAGTTGAAGCTGTTTTAGTTTTCTGTTCTAATCCATAAGTCTCTCTCCCTTACCCCTATTTTCCTTCCTTTAGAAAGGGAGAGGGTTGATAGAGAGCATCTGTCACTCATCTAGTAGCCAGCCCAGCGCTGACCCTTGACAAAGAGGTTGTTTAAAACTTCAAGTTATGAATTTATCCAACGCACACAAAAAATACCATGTGAACTGTGCTGGTTTGTTAGACATGCAAAACCCAGAGACTGAGTGAGGCTCAGTCAAGAACCTCAGGCAATAGAAACAAATAATCTGTAAAGATAGATCTAAACTAGTTTCTTTTTCCATTTCCCTAGCTAGTTCAAGCATGAGAGAGAAAAAACCCACTCTTTTATCCAGAAATCTGCCCTCACACCAAAAAACTTCATTCTCTTTGGATAGGAAATAAAACACTTCTATATGTTTTCCCTCATGTGCTCCAGTGCTTCTGAATGAATTTGTTTTTATCAGCCACTACTGTGGGTGCAATAGGTGTCTGTCACAGCCAGAGACAACCTCAGAGGGACTAATGAAAAGGATGGGGAGAAGATGAAGGCTTCCTGGATCCTAGTGATCAAGGATGCATTTTTCCTCAGTTTCTCCTACTGTAGGAGTAACAGCTCCCACTGTTTCTAATGGGATTAGGTTTATGCAGCTTTGAAGTGGCAAAGGTGTTGTTAAACCAGAGTCATAGCATTTGCTATCCCCAAGTATTGTCTCTGATTCATGAGTGCTCAAAACTGGAGGGAGGTATCTTTGTTATCTTTGGCAAGATTTGAGTTACACTACATAATCCCAGCATGGTGGGGGGGTTGGAAGGGACCTCTGGGGATCATCTAGTCCAACATCACTGCTAAAGCAGGGTCACCCACAGCAGGTTGACCAGGATAACCTCCAAGTGGCTTTGGAATCTCTCCAGAGAAGGAACTCCACAACCTCTCTGGGCAGTCTGTGCCAGTGCTCTGGCACCTGAACTGAGGAAAAAGCTTCATCTGATTAAGAGACTTCATCCCTTTCTGAGGGCAACCATACCTTCATGAGGCTGGTGAAGCCTCAGTGAAAGCTCTTTTCTCTCTGCTTAGAAACACAGGATGGCCCTCAGAGCAGAGGGGTTTTACCCTCAGGTTATTTTTGTGGCCTCCTCTGGACCCACTCCACCAGGTCCATGTCTCTCCTGTGCTGAGGACTCCAGAGCTGGCCCCATCCCTGCAGGTGAGGTCTCCCCAGAGGGGAGCAAGGGGCAGAATCCTTTCCCTGACCTGTTGGCCACTCTGCTGCAGATGCAGCCCAGGAGGTGATTGGCTTCTGGGCTATGGGTGCTCTTCATGCACCTTTTTTGGTACTGGAGGAGAAGAGCAAAATTTCCCAGGCAGTTTAGGGTTAGGAGATTTTTGAGAGTGCTTGTCTCTCAGAAAATAAGCATCTCTCAACTCGTTGGCATTGCTGTACTTAGAGATGCTAGACCTTTCAGGCCAAGGAGCTTCTGTGTTTTTCTCCAGGCTGGGCTCAGTATTTAACCCATATATTTTGCTAATGAATAGGTAAACTGAATGAATTTGCACTAAAAGAAAGATTTCTTGCTAAAAATGCTAATGCATCCCGTTCCATAGAAGAATAAAACTGAACTTTCACATTTGTCAGTTATTGTTTCCTTTTTATTCTCATTTTTGTCTTTGCTTTCTGATGCAGTCCAGACCCCTAAGGTGTGGGCAAAGCAGCATTTCACAGCTGAGCACTTGTGAAATGTCCCCTGTAGTGAGATGTGGCTGTTTGGAATGTCTCTGGGACACTGCCAAGAAGCTCTTTGAAAGACAGCCCTGCAAATGGAATGAGAACTCCTGGAGGTGAGTGATGCTTCGTTTGACTTGAAAATTGCTGTGTGTTTGGGAAAGGGCTTTGAACAACCCTTAGAGCTTCTGTCAAAACAGTTGTATTTTTGGGGGTGTGAGGTTGTGGTTTTTTTGGTGTGAAGCAGAGGGTGAAAAAGCTGGGGCTTTTCCTGACTGTTAAGGCTTTAAAGCTGTTGTTTCACTGGTGTTTTCATCCCCTTCTCTCAACCCACACCTGCTGATTGCAGACCAAGTGAGATTTGTGCCTGTGTAGCCCCAAAGCCCTGCCTTGACAGCAAGGGTCTGCAGCAAACACCTTCCCAGTTCTGCAGGTTCCATTGTCATCTCTAGGATCCCTGTCTTTGGAAACAAAAGGCAAAATGGCTAAGCTTTCTGTGCTGTCAGTGCTGGGCTTTGGCAGGGCAATGCTCCTGAGCCATATTTCACACAATATGCTGGGTGGTAGTAGTGGGTTGGTGAGGTTTCCATCTTCTAACTGAAGACCACCTCAAATCTCAGCCATACTGGTGAGCAAAACAGATAAGAGGGAAGAAGAATTTTGGTTGGCATGTTGTTTTCCATCAGCTTTTTTCATTTTTTTTTTCACTGAAATCAATGTATTCTATTATGTATTTATTGGATTCTTAATTAAAAGACCATCATTAAAAGCCTCTGACAAACTAGAATAAGGCTTTTTGGTTTGGTTTTAACAGGTCTGCTGAGATCTTTAGGATATAATCTATAACTATTTATGAGCTAACTTTTTTCACTGGTATAAATTTTTATCTAATCCTCCTGCGAGGTCCTTCAGTTTCTCCTACTGTGGAGCCCAAGGGAACCTGAAAATGAAAATCTAAGCTAATGATCACAGTAAATTATAATTTTACTGTTTCCCATGTGAAGAATTAGTTTCTTCCATTTATTACAGCCTTTGTCATGTGCATAAATTACCACAATTTTTCATTGTTTAATATAGCATGTAAATTCCAGTGGAAGGAAGACAGTGTGACCTTTGTGCAGCACTACTTTCTGGTTTGGACTTCTTTTCCTGGGTCTTTAACAAAGGAATAATCAAAATAGCTGTTGTCTTGCAGTTCCCACTAGCCAGAGGCATTGTGACATGAGGTTTTTTTTGTGGTCCTTAAGTGTGGAGAACCCCTGTGCAGAAAGATGTAGTGGTGAGGGTGTCACCTGCACAGGATTTCCACTTAACTTCCTCAGATTTCTTTACATGGTCTTCCAAATTAAATCAAACTTATTCTGCTGTGGGATGGGGACAGGTTAATGTCTGGTGGACATCCAAATAACTACCTGTTCTCTGCTTAGTTTGTTTAAAAAAATATGAAATAGTTCTTGGGGGTCTGAAACAGAAAACTATGGTAGCAGTTAAGCTTTTAACAAATGTACTATGAAACCCTTAAGGAATCTGGATTGAGCTTTGTGTTGACACCAAATCTCCAGTCTCAAGCCAACTACCTATTTTGTCATGAGTCTTGTCTTGGCACAGTCTTCTAAGAAACATTGGAATGACAAATGAATTAATTCACTCTTTTGTATCTATAAGGTGGTTTTGTAGGAGGTTGTTTTTGTTGTTGAGTTTTCACCCCCATGCCCCAAGTAATTCTCACTGAGGAATCACTGGTGTGTTACTGTCACAGATCATACAGTGAGGATCAACTAAGGCCCAATGAACTCTCTAATTCTCAGCTGTTTGACAGTTTACAAAGAATCACAGCAATTGGGTTTTGCACATTCTCTTGAGCATCAGCATCACTTTCCCATCTATGTTACATTCCCCTTTCCTGACTACAGTAATGTATTCTCTTTTTTTTTCAGAATTGTTTCATATTCCTTCTAGAGAAGGAGCAGAAAACCTGCAAGTGCTGTTCACCAGGGTGGAAGCTTGCTGACATGATTGTGACCTTAGTTTCACAGCATCCGTGTCATGAGTTACATGCAGTAGGAAGGTGATATTCAGGAGCAATGTGTTTCAGTGACTCCATTCCTTCAGCTTGTGATGTAGGAGAAGAAAATGTAGAAGTAGCAGAGACAGGAAGGAGAAAGAGTAAAGAATACAGGGAGATTTCATATGCTTAAATGAAGGTATCCAGATGAGGAGTTAGTCTTTGGCTAAGTCAAATTGTCCTTGGGTAGACATGTCAAGGGTCAGGGCTGGGCTTGCCACTAAAAGAGTGGCAGACACTCTATTAACCCTCTTGCTTCCCAAAGGGAAGAGAGAGAATAAGGGAGAGAGGTTTATGGGTTGAAAAGAAAACTAAAACTGCTTTAATGAAAACAATAATTATAAGATAAATCTATACAAATACACAATTTTGAACCCAACTCCTGATGGCAATGATGTCACTGTCACCACTGACATTGTGACAGAATTGGGGAGGTCCTGGGCTGGACTCAGTGGCAGACAGGAACTGGATTCAGGAACACAGAGATCAGAATCAGAGAACAGACAGTCCTCCTTGACCACTTGCCATTGAAGAAGAGGCTTGACCCTTGTGATCACTTAGCTTTATCCTGAGGATGACATCCATGGGATGGAATCCCTTGTTGGTCAGTTCAGGGTCACCTCTCCTGTCCCCTCCTCCCTGCAGGTGCCACCTCTGGCTTCCTGCACCCTAGGGTTGGACACAAGATTTAGCAGTGCCCTTGGCCTGCAGAGGAGCAAGTCTAAGGCAGAGCCTTTCTGCAGCCCAAGCCTTGTGAGTAGCAATCCCCATGGAGTGTTGTCACTGCTAGAAGCAGAGACTGTTTGGGAGAAGATGCTGTAAGCTGCAGAAAGTGCAGCCCTGAGAAGAGACTGAGCTGGAAAGTCAAAACACTGAACAGAATTGTTTCTGCTCTAGCTCAGGCCAGGACAAGTCCCCTGGTTAAGTGATATATGAGGACTGAGGGTAAGCTCAGCACATCAGAGGCTCCAGTTCAGCAAAAGATGCTTTCCTCTGTGGTGCTGGGTCTGTCCTTGCAGCAGCCTTCAACTCCTCTGGCACAAGGATGACATACCACTGTTGTCCTTTCTCTGAAATCATAGAACTATAGAATGGTTTGATTTGGAAGGGACCTTTTAAAGATCATCTGGTGGAGCCTCTCTGCAGTCAGCAGGGACATTCTGTAATCTCCCTGAGCATCAGACCTCTTTTCTCACTTGTCTTCTCCAGGCAAGCTGAAAGAAGTTGAAATATGGGCTGAACTAAAGGAGAGTTCTTGACTTCCTCATTGTGCTCAAGGGAGAAGTACATAATCCCTGCCATAGAGCTACCTGTGCTGCCTTGTAAAATCTGACACATCATTTGGTATTGGGTGTTGGAAATACTGAGTGCTGTGTAACCTTGCATTCAAAGGCAGCTTGCCTACTTCAGGTGCAAGTGCTGGGAGTAAAAGCTCTCATTACCTACTTTTACTCTCTTTCCTATTAAGGTGATTCTCTTAGGTGCTGCTGAGAGAATAAGCTTCTCAAGCTATCTGTGCACTGACTTTAGCACAGAAGATCATTTATGGGAGTCTATTTAGAAAGTCTGAAGTGCTGTTTCCAGAGCACTTCTAATAATGTGGAAATCCAGTTCATTTTGTAGGAAGCATAGTTGTTAGTCAATACAGTGGGAATTGAGGGATAATGAAGAACCATTGCGGAGTGTGGTAACTACTTCATAAAGCACTATAGGCCTTGCAGATTCGAAGACACCAGCTCTAATATAATCCATTTACTGAAAATAATCTCTTTTAGACATGGAGTTTTTTGTTGTACAAAAACCTTGAAGAATAGGAGCATTCCTCTGGATTCTAACTGAGGTTACTGAAATGCTTAGCACTGAGTGCCTGTGTGTTGTTTCTAGTCTGGGAAATGTGTGCTTGGACAATTTTTCACTTAAGTGAGGACTCCACTAACAGTACCATAGCTGTTTCTTCGTGTGCTTTATTTGATGTGCCTGCTTAAGAGCCTTGTTTTCTGCAATCCCAGAGAGCAGGTTTTGTGTATGGGTATAAAAAGATCAGCATTTACTTCAGAGTAGTTGCATATAAGTGTGAAATTCCTACACAAAATAAATCTTTCCACTTTGCAGACAAGGTGGCTGTTGGTATCAGCTTACTGTTCTGCATGAGAACTTTGATAGTAATGTTTGTCTCTCTAATTCCAGGGATTTAATTTTGGAGTAGTATCAAAAGGAAATAAACTTTAAAAGTTTGTTGTACCTCAAAAACAATCAGTGTTCTAACTTCTTTATTATATTAAGTTGAAAAACTGAAATATCTTTCACTTGAAAAAAAGACATTCAACATAAATGCCTCTAACAAAGTATAGAAAGGTGGAAAAAATGAGTATAAAAAGTGTAGAAAGGTAAAAAACCTAAAATAAAAAACCCTAATAGACAAGACTTATCCAGAATATGGTTCCACAGTTTTGCTCTGTCACTTTTTCAAACAGCATCTCTCTTAGTATCACCTCACATCTTGTTATTATCTGTGGAACATAAGACAAAGCAGTGATGTTGGTTTGGTATTTGTGAACCTGGCTAGTGGTGTCATTGAGATTTTCAAGACTTGACCCAGCTGATTAAGTGGTTTAATTGGAAACCAGTCCGTTCCTCTTTAGACTCTGAGGAATTAGGTTCACAGCTCTACTGCTGTGCCCCTATGGAAGAAAAAAAAATCCAGTCATGGCTCCAATTTAGAGAAGCATCTAAGCATGTGCTTAATCCTAAGGAATCCATGGGAGTCAATAGAAGTTAAATATGCATAAATGGGTTGCTGTCTTGAGCCTGTGGGCAATGGAGCTCATCAATAACAAAACTAAGTGGATTAAATGGAGGCTATGGTTCAGGAGATCCTGTAAAACAAACCCCTCAAACCCTCATGATAAAACTGAACATGAATAAGGAAGCTTTACTCATGTGATGCTGCCATTTACAGCTGGAGATGGGAAGAGGATCCATGGGTTCCAGTAAAGGACTAAAAAAATTAAGGGATGTGCAGAAGGTGGCTAGGGAGAAACCCTCAGAGGCAGGTTTAAATTGAAAGCTGGAATGCAGATTGACAGAGCAACAGATGCACCACATGGAGTGGGAGTTTGCCCCTGGCATGAAAACATCCAGCACCAGCAATTTATCAAAAAGCCAAAAACAACAAAACCAAACATACAGTTGATAGCAAAGGATGCAGAGCCAAATTTTAACCCTTTTGTGCACTTGGCTAGCAAATTTTCCCAGTTTGTTTATGATTAGCTTTATTTTAACAACAAAAAAAAGAGTACCTGACTTTTCACTGTGGGTGGAAAGGCAGGGGAAGATGGATTTTTGTTTTGTTTGGGTTTTTCTTTTTTTCTTTTGTGGCACAGGAGGCTGTGAAGCAGGAATGAAATGCAAAAGCAGAGAAGAGGTCAAGCCTAGCAGACACTCTTTCAGCTCTGTATGAAAGCAACATGCGTGGAGAGCCATCACTCGCTGCAGGGAGCCTTGCTTCCTGGTGGGGATGCTCTTATTAGCTGGTAATGTGACACAACCCAGCTGACATGAAGGAGAGACCATCTAACAAGTGCAGAGAAGACACAGACCACTGAAGGGCATCAATTGCTGTGGCTTCTCTAATCACTCTGCGCTATGCTAAGGAAAAGAAATGAAAAACATCCAGGGAAAGGACAGGAAAATATTTGAAGAGCTGCTCTTGTAGCAAGAGGGAGACTTTTAGGGCTTGGAGCTGGTAGAGAGGTTCCACCTGACTCCAGTGTCTAGTGTATATATGTGTGTGTGTATTGCATGAGCTGAGTTTTAAGCTGAGCTCTGTTTATTGTACAGCACAGAAGCAGAGGTGTTTGGAAGAGTAAGAAAGAAAAATCAATTCCAAGGGGATATAGTGCAAGGGATTTCTTGAGAAATAGGGAAAGTTACACATAAGTGCAGAATCTTGGGATCTGCACAACCCCTTTTTCAAATTGGAAAAGAAACATGGCACAATTTGTCTTGCTGTTGTCTTAGATAAAATCTGCAATTTTGGCAAGAATATATGTTAGAGTATTCCTGTCCTTTCTGTAATTTTTATCATTTTTAGCTTGTGGTGCTGAGAATGGAAAGTGATAGTAAGGAGGGAAAGATGAAGAAGAAAAAAGTTAAATCCTATGTTTAACAGTAAAAAAATTCCTTTGTGTTGTGGTTTATTCCATGCAACTAACTAGATTTTTGGGTTGTGGTTGGCATGAAGAGAAGGCAAGGGCTCTTCCCGGCCTCAGTGTCCATCCTGCTGAGGTTATGACTTGCCAAAATTTGAACTCAGCAGTGTGTTGTGATGGAGCTGAACCTTCGGTTGTGACCTCCCTCGAGTCTGCAGTTTCAAATTGGATCTAAGTAGAAATCTACAGCCTGACCAGGGTCATCCACTTCANTGTCTTAGTTTGAGTTAGAACAGAACTATTTCTGTTCAATGATTTTATTTTTTGGAGTATTCCGTCCCATTTACATCATGTTCGATGTAGCTGAGGTCCGGTCCCCTTACTGGATCGCCCTGCCTCAGGCACTGAAGAGAACACCTAAGGACCCTGCGGGCGGGCCTTAGGACCCTGCGCCGAGGGGAGCGGAGCAGCGCCGCTCGTCCGGGTGCTGGCAGGTGCGGACAGGGGAGGATGTGCGCCCGGGAGGCTGGCGGCTTTTTTTCCCTTTCCTGCCTGCCGGAGCTTGCCGGAGCCTCGGTGGTGATGCAGTTTGGGTTCTGTATATCTTTACATATTTCATCTGAATTTGTTATTATTGTTATTAAGATAGTTTTAGTTTTAATTTCCAATCCGCAACTTTTTTTGTTGATTTCTCTCACCCTCTGCCCCTTTCCCGCAGTGGTGGAAGGGGGGGAGGAGAGAGATAGTGTCTATTTTCCGGGTTAGTTGCTCTTGCAGCCCCTAACCCACGACAAAGTGTTTATTCTTTATTGCAGCCACAAATGGTTATTTGAAAGATAAAACCTATTATTGTGTTCTTTCTTCTAGCCTCTGCTTTCTATCCAATTTCAGCATGTTACAGAACAGCTTCCTTAAGGTACTGAGTCCTCACAGACTGTTCTCCTGCCATGTATGCAGATACATTTCTGAAGATTTACCCTGTGGTAATATTAGGAACAGTTTATTTTTTTTGCTACCAGATTTGTTCCCTACCAAATTTACCTCAAAAGCTATGGGTTTTTTTACATTAAAGCTATGCACAGATTAATGTCCCACTCCTGAAGTGATACTTCACCTCTCAAAATAAATGTGGCACTCACTGTAATTCACTCAACATAACACCTTGCTCTTCTTGGTAATGGTCTTTTTTTTTTTTTTGCCTAAAAGCAGAGAAAAACTTCAGGTCCCAGGAAAGTTGGTTATTGAGTGGGAATAAGACTTCCATCAAGACTGGCACATTTTCTGACAAAAAGAAAAGATTACTCTCTTTGTGAGTAAATTAAGTCCCTAACAGCTGGTTTAGTATGTGTCAGTTGTGAAAATAATGCAAAGGGTAATAACATTTTCTAATCACCTTTTTCATCTATGTGAAGTTGCTGCACGTGGTTTATGAACAGGGTAGGAAAAGTCCTGTTGTGTTCTAAGGTGAGATGGGAAGAGGTAGAGCTGCTGGAGGATGCTTCATCCCGGATCTATGACTGAGGAATGGAATATTTCCGTTTTGAAGGCTTGAAGATGTACTAAAAATGTAGCTGAAATACTGATTTTTTTCTTGCCTAGAGGAGGAACACACTTGCTCCTTTCTGCAGGAGATGTTTATTTGTATAAAGCTAAGCAGTGTTAGTAGTAGCCTCCTTGCATACAAATGCATCTGACACTATATCAACAGGTTCATGCCTTAAAAGGACACAGGATTCAGACCTGGTGAGAGGAAAACATTCAACCTTTTTTTTTTTTTATTTTTACCTCCATGATGCAGTTAAATTTTGATGTCCTCTTACTTCCCCTTTAGGTCTGGTAATCTGCCTCCAACTCTTCATTTCCTTTTTTTTCCCCCCCCTACAGGAAACACAAAGTGTTGTGTATGAACTTTAAGGCAATACTTTAGTTTTCTTTGGACATTTTCTGCCCTTGGGGTATTTGTTTCTGTAGGAAGTCTGGAGATGGATAGGTTATTCCTACACCACTGGTGAACTGCTGTCACTTTCCTCGGCTGACACAGAAAGTGAAATCTTGGCTTGTGGAAGCAGCAGAATAGGTCAGGCTGTAGTTTTATGTTTTGCTTTGTGACATTTTTGAGCCTATTGATTAAGACTCACTCTGAATTTGTAGGTCAATGCTTTTGGATTGTCCCTCTTGGGTAACAAAATGATGAAAAAACTGCATCAGAAATGCAGAGAGCATTAAGCTTGTACTGAGTTTTGGCCCTGATGGGTAGGGAGCATAGTTGAGGGGAAGAATTTGGAAGGGAAATGAGGAGGACAGACTTTTTAGCAGGCCCTGTTGGGACAACCCTTTTGCAGAAGAAATTGTTCCTAATATCCAACCTACAGCTGTCCTGGCACAATGTGAGGCTGTTTACTCTTGTCCTGTCTTTTCTTACCTGGGAGGAGAGACCAACTCCCACCTCACTCCAACATCCTTTCAGGGAGTTGTAGAGAGTGAGAAGGTCTCCCCTGAGCCTCCTCTTCACCAGACTAAAGACTCCCTGTTCCCTCAGCTGCTCCTCACAACACTTGTGCTCTAGACCCTTCATCAGCTTCATTGCCCTTCTCTGGACACACTCCAGCAGCTCAGTGTCCTTGTAGTGAGGAGTCCAAAAATGAACCCAGGATTTGAGGTGTGGTCTCAGTAGTGCCAAGTACAGGTGGCATCAATTTTAACAAGTAACTAAACTCTCCTGGTGTCATATTAAGGAAATTCAAGGCTTGATGGAGAGCTCATTAAATTCCCATGGGAGATTCTTTGGAGGTCCTTTCCAAACCCTAATGTTCTGTGGTTCTTTGTGATAATGCACATAAACTGTTACATGCAAGGAGTGGCAGTATTCAGACTTATTTATTAAGCTAATAAATGGAAAAATTAATGTAGTGTGTCCTTGGATAATTGAAGTGGACATCTGGTACCTTTCTACTGGAGTGAAGATTTGACATTTCCAGACTGGGCAACCATGACAAGTCCCACTGCCTGTGACATCTTCTGGGGAGGCACTTGCTCTCTACTCATCTCAGCTGATAAAAGAAGCAAGAAGAGATTTTAAGAGGTTTGTGAAGATAAGGAGGGCAGTTCAAGCTGACCTGGTAGAGAGTTGTGCAGTTTCATCGTGGCATCTGACCTTTCTTCTCTCCTCCTGGTGAAGAGCATGTCTCTGCAGTGCCCATAATTGGACATGCTGTCCAAACTCCTCTCAGCACTCAGCCTGCATATGAAGAAAGGCAAGAACATTGAGTGAAATAATTTATGAGATTTGGTAGAAGATATCACCCCAGGATAAGGATATATTGGAACTTCAAAAAGGGAAAATTTTTTTGGGTTAGGCTTTCAATAGGAGAGCTTAGCTGTTGGGTGGAAAAATAAACCAGAATAAATAGGAACTTCAACTTTCTGCCCATAAAATGACCTTGTTTCCTGCTCCCAAGAGCCTGGAAACGATGATTAACAATTTACAAACCTGTTGTCTGTTCAGTAGGTTGTGGGTTTTATGCAGCAATGCTGGATTTTATAACAGCTTTAATCCCAAATGATTTTGCAGCCTTCTGAAAGTGGAATGTGGCAGAGGGACTATGGTAGGAAAGTGATTCACAGTAGATTCTGATCAAGAGTGAACAGAAATTGTATGTTCAGCTCCAGCTTCAGGGATGTAGAGAAGTGTATCTGAGATAGAATTTACACTAGGGTACCGAAGCTAATACCATGAAACCTCATTAATGATTTGAAACCCAAATGGCTTTCCAGAGGCTTAGAGCTAATGTCCCAAGAACATAAAGTATTCAAGCTTTAAAGTGGGGTAATATTGACTTTTTGTGACCAAAGATTTCCTTACTGTTTCCTTACAGTAGATCTAGAGGAAACTCTTTTCTGACTGACTTGATATCCTGGTATCTCCAAAGTGGTTTGAACCTATATCTCCATCAATGTCTAAGGAACCACAGGGTCTGTTTACACCTCTGAAAAACAGAATAATTCTCATTTTGATGCTAAAAGCCTTAATCAAGTCAAAGCATCCTCAGCTGAGAAGTTACAGGGATTATTTCTGATGATTCTTCATTTAGCTTTGAGTTACGTGTCTTTGAAAAGATGAAGCACAGCAGGAATTATGGCTGTTCCAAACACATGTAACAAGCTGGTAGGGAAGAGCTGGCAGTACCAGGACAGTGTAAACTGTGGTGCAGCATATGCTGGATTATGCATGAGGCCTCTTCAAAAGCAGCTGGCCAGATATATAGTGTCAAAGTTAAAAAATACATACATATCTTTGATTTATTCTGATTAAAAAAAAGAAGTTTTCTGAATCCATTGACATTTATATTAGCCACAATTTGAGGTTGCCTCTCTGGGGATGTTTCAACCACAGGCAGTTTAACATGGAGTGGAGTTGCCACCTCTGCAGTCCTTTCTTTTGCTAGGGGGATTTTAAAGTTGCTTTCAGTGTAGGGTGAAAAGTGTTTCACTGGTCATTAGCGTTTGTTAGTAACATTTTTTGTCTGCTTTTGTGTTGCATCTTTTCCCATGCTGTTCTTTTTGTTTTGCTTGCTGACAGATGCTTGTGTGTTTCTTGTTCTCTGCTGTTTGCCCTTCCTCTTGGTTTACTTTCATTTCAGTTATATTTTGTCGATCTATTTTTCAGAGGGAGAGCAAACTGTGCCTGCTTGTTCAGAAAGACAAGTGATTTAAAGAACATGAAGGTAAGGATGTCTGAAGGCCCCTTTGTACACCTGAGTATGCTCCTATTGATTTAGGTTGCCTTTCAAGGAAGTCCATGGCTAATCAGCTTATAGCATGTGTGTGTATATATATATGTGGCATTTATGTGTCTAGTCCTGATATAAAGCTCTATTTCTAAGTATCTGTAGATTAGTTTTAATTCTTTTATAATTAGACCTCCATGCAAAAATGTAATCTACTTACCTGTATTAGCAGTGGAAGAAGAGCTATCACTGGTAGTCACTTCCATATGCAGAGCCATTCTAAGTCAATTGGTTTTGTTATTACTGTGCTCTTCACACTCATATGCCTCCAACTGGACTGAAGCCATTGGAATTTATCTGCTGTATCAAAGCAATCAAATGACAAGGAGTGGTAGTCATTGAGGATGGATTGCTTTGGATCTCAGTGTCACTATTTGCTGTTAGAAATATAGTGAGGCAGTCAATCCAAGGAGGGATGTTTCAGGTTTTAATTAATGCTGTCAGAACACTGTTATTAGCTTTTCTTTTAACTTCTTGCATTAGTTAAGAATTATAGCTATATGGTCAAACAGGTAGAGGGAAGAATGCAAACAGTATATCACAGAATGTTAGGAGTTGGAAGGGACCTCAGAAGATCACCTAGTCCAACCCCGCCTGCCACAGCAGGATTCCCTAGACCAGGTCACACAGAAGAGCATCCAGATGGGTTTTGAATACCTTCATAGAAGGAGACTCCACAGCCTCTCTGGGCAGTCTGTGCCAGTGCTCCAGCACCTGAACTGGGAAAAAAATTTCTGTGTATTCACACGGAACTTCCTATGTTTTAGCTTACAGCCATTGCCCACTGGGCTTCACTAACAAGAGCCTGACCCCATCCTCCTGACAACCACCCTTCACATATTTAAAAGCAAGATGAGGTCACCCCTTAGTCTCCTCTTCTCCAAGCTAAAGAGACTCAGCTCCCTCAGCCTTTCCTCATAAGGAAGATGTTCCAGCCCCTTTATCATCTTGATGGCTCTGTTCTGGAAACCTGACAAAGAAAAAGCACGTTCTAGCTCTTTCAGCAAGGGAAAAATATATGTTGCTCTCCATCACAGTTTCTGGGGTTTAATGTTAAGACTCCAACATGATTCAAAATAGGTAGTTAATTTCTTTTGGTAAATCACTTTCACTCAGATAACAAAGTAAAGTTGTTAAATGACAGTAAGGTACTAGACCATATAATTATTTTGTACTTTAAGTGTGTAATTTTAATCAAGTAATCAGTTTGGGTTATATATTTTTTGCATGTGTGAATGTTTTCTTGTGTGAATACTAGAAATGTATCCTTCAAAAAGAGAATGGATGTAAAAATGTGAATATTTGATCCTATATGGTATTTGGCTTGCCTGTGCAGATATAATTCAAAACCTCTCAACATGTAGTCATAAAGTCAGACTATGACAGAACATGCTTTACTGACAGACTGCACAATATTTCATAGGAGTGGTAAAGTGAAGGGTAGTGAACATTTTTCCTAGTATAAATACCTTGCATCCAGACACTTTGACTCTCAAAGTCACATTATGAGGGTCAAAACCTGGCTAATTTTAAAATTCAGAGTTCCTTAAATGGCAGAAAATTGAGTTGTGAAAAAAGATTTCTTTCTGCTGAGAATGTGGAAACTGTTGGTAATATCTATTCTGTTCAGTTTATCATCCCTAAAATATTAGCTTCACGTGGGAAAGGGCAAACTGCCCTTTTCTTCACTCTGCTTGGGTGGAGTGGATCTTCTGTCTAGGTCTAAATGGGCAGAATATCAACATCAAAATGTTGTTATAGGCCAACAGTGTTCTGCAGATTAATTTGTATTCTTATTATAGGATTATTTTTGTAATTCTGGTTTGCAGGTGGGTTTAATACTAATACTGCTGGTAATTTCTTCACATTGTGATTATTAATTGTTAGGCACATCACTGTCTTAAGACTGTGCTATGTGGGCAGGAGATCTGGCTCTTGATTGATAAGCTGTAAGTAAAATTCTCTCCCCAAGGGTGAGCTTGAAGATTATTAATTTTATTTTGAACATTATTCAAACAGTTTTTGCTATATCACTGGGAATAATAAAGGGTGATTTAAGGAGACAGATGCTGAGCTGGTCAAAGTCTGGTGGCTTTCAGCTGGGGAGTCTGGCTACAAATGAATCTGCAGTCATGGCATCTCAGGGCTCTCTTCTTTTGGGATGGGTTTTGAAGCTCTGGGCTGAGTTTAAGAGTAGTACCCAAGGTAGGAAGGTCAATGCTGACTTATCTAAGTCTTCAGGATGTTTCATGTCTCTGGGTTCGTTGCACATGCACGTTTGCAGTAAGCCTTGCAGAGGCAAGGTGTATACATGCTGTAGCCTCTCCTGTATACATGGCTCCTCACAAATCCCTCAGGGAGAGGCCACATGCCTTAAGCTGCTGGAAAAGCTTCCATTGACTTGGTAGAGATGGACTTTCATTTCAGGCCTTTAATGCATCTTTTGCAGCTATACCTTCCCTGAACAATTTGCTTCTTGGACTTACACACTCTTTCACACTCTTCTGCATTGATTTTCCCCATTTCAGTTTTGTTTTATTCTCTTGCTTGCTTCTGATTTAAGTTGAAAGTTCAGCTGATAACCAATTTTTCTGAAATGCTGCTTTTATTATGGCAGTAAGTGAGAAGAGCAGAGCATCTGTGTTCTCACTCAATGGGAAGTGACATATTGCTGATTAAAATTTATTGCTAATATGCTTTGATGAATGTTTCAGAATGTTATTGTTTTACTTTTCCATTTCTGGACACCTTCTATTTCTGTTTTATCAATTCTATTTCCTCCAATTGTTTTAGACATAATGTATGATGCTAATAACATGTCAGCTCCAAAAATCAGGAGCATAAAATAATACTTTTGGTGGAAACTACAGTTGGAGAGGAGAGTAATTTTAAATGTTCTTTAAAACATGCAATTACTTTTGTTGATTGAGATGCCAGTTACATAGAGAAAAATAGATGTTTGAACTTCCTCTTTCAAATTACTTAAAATGCAGTAATAATTTACAGATGGAAGGCAGATTTATTAGGTAAGCTAGCCCAACTATGATCAAAAGAGCTACCCACTTTCTCACACCTATTTAATCCTCCTCTAAGCTTACAGCATTCCTTGAGAAGACTTTCATACAGGTTTTATAGGTGTTCAGTCCATTAATCTCAATTTTTTTCTCTTTATCCAATGACACTATTGTTCAGCTCACCATGTTGAACTACTCATTTTCTTTCCAGAGATCCAGGTCTTGTATTCCATATGATCTCTTCAGTCTACTTTTTTGTAATAGCATTTTCTAATCATGTTCACCTTGAATTGGAATAAAGGACTAAAGGAAGTTCAGCTCTTGAGTAATATCAGACAATAGATATGTGTAGGTTGGTGGAAACTAATTCTTATATCTTTTCCCTCTGGCTATGTATGTTTTGATCCTTGAAGACCCTTTTAAGAAGGCACCTTAAGCACCTTTACCCATGCAAACATTTCATCTGACCCATCTTCCATGTGTTCCCATTTCCTTGTTGGTTACAGTTCCTCCAGACTGCTTCTGGATGTTGATTCCAGAAGGCTTCTCAGAGAAAAATATTTCTGCTGGAGTAATTCCTCTACTGGGCAGGAGTGTGGTTCCTATTTGGGCATGTTATTTTGGGCATCTGTATGCCCAACTGTTTTCTACCTCTAATTGAGTCTCCATCACTGCCAGATGATTGTTCCTTCCCAATTTTCCCTTTTATTCAAAGGATATATGCTTTGGATTATTTTCCACCATCTGTATTAGTTAGGAAGTTGTCACGACCTCAGATCTGTCCAAAATAGGTCCTTTGGTCTTCCTTTCCTCCCTCCTCTGTTTGCCTTTCTGGTATTAACCATGCCTGCCAGTATAGAATAATTTGCTAGTTTTCTTAATATGATTATTTCTTACTCTTCCAGATAATTATGCAAAATATTAAAGAACAGGAATGATAGCCATGATTCCCTTGTTACTGCAGAAGATGTTAACTTGGCACACTACTAATCCTCATCGTGCTTTGTTTACATTCAATTAGTCAGGTTTTGAATCTGTCCAATCCAATTTGAATTAACATTTCAATTACTTTCAAAAAAAAAAGGTAAATGCTTCATTAAATTACATGCTTTATTAAAATAGCCATCAATGTCTGTAAAGAAACTTTCTAAGATGTTTTCTTTTGTAGGTGGTTTTGCACAAAATAGCACAAATGGTCTTGAAATGTAGCATTTAAAATAAGCTGCAATTTAAAGTGTTAGGTTTTTAATGTCTTCTTTAGAAGGGGATAATAAACTGTTCTAAGTACTAGAAGGTCTTAGATTTCTTGAAGATGTATATGGTTTTGTAGGGAAAGGGAGCATTTGGGTCCCTCTGAAATCACAGTGCTTGTAGCTGAACAAAAAACAAAGATCATCTCTCTACTCCAAAATATTAGTATGAAAAGTTTCCACTGATGGAGAGAGGGATCAGGGTTGAGAGCAGATATCTGCTTGAAATGGCTTGCAATTGCCTACAGGGCAACTTGTGCTGTTGTGTGCAATGATACAGCTCCCTTGAAGCTGGTGAGATTTGTATGAGTGTTCCTGACAGCTACTTACTGCATCATATGGAAGAATTGCACCATCATTTGTAAAAGATCCTTTCAGAATAGTCAAGTTCTTGTATCACATAATAAACAATTTCACTGCAATTTTGGTGCTTTTACTAGATAAGTTTTTTGGAGTCCTCCCCTCCTTAGACCTCAATCTAGTCAATCACTCAAGCATGTGTTTGACATTTAAGGATACACTTAAGTATTCTGATATTCAGAGAAATGCCTAAATTTACCCTTAGCTCTAAGATGAGTTACCACTGTGGGGAAACTGGGTACTGAGATATGTTCCTGTCCAAACAGGTAATGGCAACCACTAAGGCACTTAAACTTTGTGTAAAGTTTGTCAGCCTTCTTGGTTCTGAGTGATCAGTCAGGAAATATGGCTGTAAGCTGAAGCATAGGAGGTTCCATGTGAACACAGAAATTTTTCCCAGTTGAGGTGCCAGAGCAGTGGCACAGACTACCCAGAGAGGCTGTGGAGTCTCCTTCTCTGGAGAGATTCAAAACCTGTCTGGATGCTCTTCTGTGTGACCTGGTCTAGGGAATCCTGCTGTGGCAGAGGGGTTGGACT
The DNA here is from genome assembly GCA_013399015.1 of Galbula dea. Lineage (NCBI taxonomy): Eukaryota > Metazoa > Chordata > Aves > Piciformes > Galbulidae > Galbula > Galbula dea. Next base: position 897,466 of record VWZX01005204.1, on the reverse strand, counting down.
AGTTGATATTTTGAGGTCCCTCCCAGCTCCTAACATTCTGTGATTCTGGGGAAATAAAATCAGATTTTTTTTTTTTCCTTCTCATTCCCTCAGCAGATATTTTAATTTATATATATTTTTCCTCCTGGCTTATTTGCTAGCAAGAAGGAACCTGATAAAGCAAATGCCAGTAGCTCTGCTGGGACAAAGCAATGTCTCTGCTCCTACATTTGCAGAGTAGTCTCCTAATTTATGGCATGAAGGTACCTTAGAACAAAAACATTTCAAATCCTGCTTTTTATTGGCTGTTCACACACCTGTTATATTTAATACTATGCTGGGAAGTTTGCTTTCAGTTCTGTTGAACACATCCACTTTTAACCTTGATGACTAAATAATTTCTCATGAGCTCAGGCAGAGATTAGTGTTGAAAAGATGTAGGTGACTTCTTTTTATTTATTTATTTTTATTTTAAACCCTACAGCCACCTACTTTGTGAATATGTTAGCTGGAAAGCCATTTAATCAGTGCTTCTGTAAGTACTTACAGGTTTGAGACAGCTGTAAGATGTCAAGAACTGCTATGGAAATTGTAAAATATTTATTAATACAATAATGCTGCTTTATCTTGGATGCAATTTATAATTTAAATTGTGTATCACAAGGGTATCTTTGTTGTTTAAAGTAGCTTTGAAAATGCCAGTTTAGACACATGCTGTATAAATAAGTATCTTGCTTTGTTTCATATACAGGAAACACAATTTGATCTTTAAATTTAAACAAGCATTTCTTATTATATTTCTGAATAATGCATTTGGGTGTTTTGACTTTTGCTGCTGGAATACTGTTTATAAGCAGGAGAAAAATCTGACTGCTGATGAAATTCAGAATTTTTTTGTAGCTGGTTTTAGTTATTGAATTTGGAAATAATAAAAAGAATGTCTGTTGTTCTGCATTTAAGGCTTCAGAAAGCCAGAACCAACCTTCAAAGTGCTAGTGGAAAAAAAAAAAAAGTACATGAAATACATGTTGGAGCTATTTCAAGAGTCAGACACTTGCAGTTCTTTCTGCATTTGCCAGAGTGTAGGCATGTGTAGGTATTTTACTCCATCCTTACTTGTAAAATGCCTAGATACCTTTCACTTTCCACTGTTTAAAATTGGGGTTGTAGTTATTAACTTGGGTCTGCATCTGGTAAATGAGACAACAGTACAATTTAGCTTCCTCTGTGTTCGGTCCATTCCATGTCTTCTAACACTTGCAGTGATGATGAGTAAAGAAAGAGCAACATAGTCCACATTCAGACATCTAGAAATCTTCACTTCAAGCTTTCTTACACAACAAGCCTGTTTTGAAACTTCATTTAATGCACACAAAGAGCTTGGAGAATGTCATCTATGGAGGGCTAGGTCCTTATTGAATGGACATGCCATGGCTACCCTTAGGTGCTCCACTGGAAGACAGCTGAGGAGGCATATCTGTGTGGCATGGAGGTTTGACTTGTCTGGGCTATAATGAATCTGTAGCTAAAGAGAGAAGCTCAACTCCTTGTATCTGTGGTTTGAGCAAGTGCTCTTAAGCAGTGGAAATTGCTGTTGAGAATTTCCTGACAGTTTTGCTGCATGTCTTAGTGACAAAAAGGGGAAATGGAAGAAACTCATAAACTGCTCCTAGGAGGAGCTGACTTAAGGCTGCAGCTGACATGAATGAGCCACCAGAGGGGGTCAAGTGAAGCTGGGTTTGTTCTTTCTGCATTGTTTATTAATCATGATTTTCTTGTGAGTAAATCTCATGTTCTGATGGTCTGTGTGAAGCTCAGATGGATTTCAGCTTCAGTGAAAGGAGGGAAGGTAGTAGCAGCAGCAGAAGTGTAGTGGATTTATGCATTTTTGTTAAATTTGGGGGTTGTAGTTTTCTTTTTCACTTCAGTATTTTCCTTTTTAAATAACCTGTTCTTTACTATGCAAGGACATTCATGTGTATCATGGCATGAACAGGACACTTACAAAAACTAGCTAAATTAAATTGCTGATTTGGAGACCAGACTGCAATCAGAATTTGATTTTTGTGTGGCACCTTTTATTTAAGAACAGACTTGTGTTAACCTTCAGAATTTTTAAGAGCAGCATGGGCTTGGATCAAAAAAAGAGACATGAGCTCTTTTCTTAAATAAGAGGCAACTTCAGTCCTTGTTTACATGCAGGAGACTTTTACTGACAATGATGAGCTTTAGAGCTTTATGTGCTACATGCACAGAATATGTAATTGACAGTGGAAAATAACTGAGGCATCAGCTTTTATAAAGACAGGCTTGAGATATGTGCTGTGATTAAGGAGGTGTTTTAAAAACTCCCATAATAAAGTGCTGTGAAGGGATGACTATTGCTTACCACCAGACTGAAAGATCTGCACAAGATACCACAACCTGGCAGAAAACTGTTTTGTTGTCTCATATGAGACGTATGAGATGTTTCATGTCATGTATCTTGTAATGTGAGAATCTCATGTTCTCATAAAGCATCTCGTGGGCATTTTAGTTCCAACAATGCTAGGATGAAGCTGGAGGGGAGGAGTCCTGAGAGCAGTGTGGATGTTTGAGTGGAAGTCTGCATTGGTCCATCAGGACTGTACATAGTCACATCATACCAGAGTCCTCTCTTTGTAGCCTGTGAAACTTCAGAATAAAAGCAACAGTTGGGAAAATAAAAGTCTATTTGTACAAAATTGGATTTTTCAAGGTTACCTCATAATCCTCAATGTGCTTTTCTGTCATTGCCAGGAACAGATTGAGGCCAACTTTCTGAAAGTCCTAGGGGAACAGAATTGCTGGTTAACCTGGTAGTTTCCACCAATGGGCAGTTTCTAGAAAATGAGTGTTTAAATCAGCAAATCTCCTTAAACTGTGTTGGTTTTTTTTTTCTAAAGGAGCAACATCCTGCACATTTCTTCTTCTAAACTTCTTCATTAAAGTTTCACATGTAACTCTTACTCTGCCATAACTGACCCTTCAACAGATAAGTCAGTGTTAAAAGTAAAGGACTAGAGACACTTTGGTTGAACTCAGGGAATGTCTTTATACTTTGATGTTGATGAGAAACAAATGTTCTGAGATCCTTAGGTGTGCCAGTTGTACTGCAGCTTCCTGGATTATGTGGGTGTTGTACTCTTCTCCATCCTTGTCTTCAAGCTCAGGAGGCTGAACACCCTGGGAGCAGTTAGTCTGTCCATTAAAGACAGAGGCAAAGACAACATTAAGTAACTTGGCCTTTTCCTTATCCTTGGTTACAGTGTTCCCCCCCTCATCCAGTAAGGGATGGAGATTCTCCCTGGTACTCTTTATGTACTAGTGGAAACTTTTTTTGTTGTCCTTTACATCAGTGACCAAGTTGAGTTCCAGCTGGGCTTTTGCCTTCCTAATTTTCTCTCTGTATAACCTGACAAGATCTCTGTACTCCTCTTGAGTTGCCTGGCCCTTCTTCCAAAGGTGGTAAACACTCCTTTTCTTCCTAAGTCCCATCAAAATCTCCCTATTCAACCAGGCTGGCCACTTTCCCCGCCCTTTCATCTTACTAGGCATGGAGGTAGCCCTCTCCTGGGCCTTTAAGATTTCCTTCTTGAAGAGTGTCCAACTTTCCTGGATTCCTTTGTCCTTTAGGACTGTCTCCCAAGGGACGCTCTCAACCAGTGTTCTGAACAGTCCAAAGTCTGCCCTCCAGAAATCCTAGGTGGAGGTTCTGCTAACCACTCTCTTAACATCACTAAGAATTGTAAAGTTAATCAATTTATAATCACTAAGCCCAAGACAGCCTCTGACCACCACATCTCCCACTAGTTCTTTTCTATTAATGAGCAGGAGGTCAAACAAGACACCTTCCCTGGTAGGCTCATCTACCAGTTGTGTCAGGAAATTATCTTCCATACACTTGAGAAGCCACCTAGCCTGTCTGCTCTCTGCCATGTTATATTTCCAGCAGATATTTGGTAGGTTGAAGTCCCCAACCAGAACAAGGGCTGGCGATTACAAAACTTCAGCCAGCTCTTTATAGACTATTTCATCTGCCTGCTCATCTTGGTTGGGTGCTCTATAGCAGACTTCCAGCACAAGATCTCCCTTATTTGCCTTCCTTTTCATCCTTACTGATAAAAACTCAACTTTATCATCATTGAAATCAAGAAAGACATTCTACTTCCCATCTGTGCAATAGTATGTCCTTCACCATCTAGAATTCAAGGCAGCTGTGCCTACTGCCTTCAAGGATTCACAGGAATAAAACCTATGAAAAATGTATTTCCACCCTTGCAGGTGAATTTGAGAATAAACTTGACAAAGGTGGTAAATGTTAGCAGTCATAATAGCATTAACATCCACTATGGGGAAAGAAACCTTTTGCATTCTTCTGTATTTCAATCCCCAAATGTGAGTACATGATTGACCCCTAGGTATGTCTGCAAAAGATTTTATCCCTCAAATTGATATCAGCAGTTTTTGGGTGCAAGCTGACCTTAAGGTGTTATCAAAACTAAACCCAAGCCCTATGCTTACATGGCTCTATGCATAGTGGTAAGTTGCACTAATCAGGAATGAAATGTATTCCAAAATCCAGATTACACAACAGTTAATTTGACTTAAGAAGGTCAAAAGATGCAAGTCTTATTGTTACTTTTAACCTGAAGAATACCTATCTTCTAACAAATCACTTTTCATATGTTTTTATCTTAATGTTTCCAATTGCAAATTGATTGGTGAATGCTTAGACTGTTCACTTCTATCTTTTTGAACTCAGGCAAATAAATGACCTCTGAATGTGTCCTGGAGAAGCTTGCAAACAGATATTTTAACAGGTAAAGCATTGATTTTAACCTTGAGCATACAGAAAACTGTGGCAGCTCCTTTTATCAACAAAAGGAAGGAGTCATCCATCATCTCTGGATTTATGATGCTTCTAATGGAACCATTGACAAGGATAGTGTTCAAGACTTTCAGTGGTAAATTCCCTGCTCTTGTGGTGTACTGCAAATAATTTTGATGAATTTAGCTGGGCCATTAAGCTCATTAACTCCTACACTGGCTAAGGGCTGATGTTCACTCAAGTCTGTGGAATTAACAGGCAGTTAGGAAAGGATTTTCATAATCCTTTGAAAAATCATCCTCCTCCCTACCCTCCCATTTTTCCCTTTAAAAGGATGTTCTACTTTTAAAAGGCTGATTTGAGCCCTACCCTTTAGCTGAATTGTGGAGTAAATTTATCTATATATCAGTGCCTGGCCTGGTTCACTGTGGTTTACAGAACCTTTTTCTTCCTCATTTTAACCCTACAGAAACACACCTTAAGTTGCTAGACCTTAATATAACTGCAGGCAATGTAAAATTCATCCTGGTCTTGGCTTTTTCTCCAGAGATGGATTGCATGCTTGGGAGCCCATCACTAGAAAATGTGATAAACCCACGTCTTCCTTGGACTGCTATAAATCAGGACAGAAATGTGACTTCAAGAACCAGGCAGCATATTGCTGCACACTTTATACTTATAGATACACCCTTGTAAGGCTACCATCTCTGAGTAGGAGAACAGTTTGAAAGCTTTGGGTGCTACATCTTACAGAATTTAGATCACTCTGTTCCTTTGCCACAGTCCACACTTTGTAAGCCCCAGAACTTCATCTGTAAAATCTCCTGGTTTTCAGTGGAAGCAGTATAGTGTTGGATAAGTTGTCAAATCCTCTGTTGGCAAGATATTTTGTTTGTTTGCTTGTTTTTAATTAATATTTAATTGGGTGTGCAGACAAGGGGTTGTATCATCAGTTGTTGTAAACTGGCTAGGCTCTGTCAAAGCTGATGTTACTGTATTGATTTAGACAACCTAAGAGGCTAACTTGGAGTTAAAGAAAAGGGCAAAAGCTTTCTTTCAGAGGAAGAAAAAGGAAATTAAAAGAGAAGATGTCATGCTGTGATCTGTGGTATGGTAATAGCAGTTTGTTGACTGCTAGAGAAAGGTGACTCCTGTAGAAGAGCTGGAAGATGATTGGGAGCTTTGTTGTTTCTTTTATTTTACTTTTAATCTTACTATCTTCAGAGAAGTTTTACTGCCAATTAACTTTATGGGAAAGAATTATAGTAGTGGTAAGCAATTAATAGAGTATGTATTTATGCAGTGGTGAGCAGAATTCACGTAAATTCATTTTGGTTTTTAAGCTTTGCCCTAGCCTAATCCCAAGCTAGAAGATAGATAGCTTGAACTGAGATAAACTGCTCAGATAAAAACCTGTGTTTTGTTAAAAATCAGAACATATTTTCTTTATTTATTAATGATAGTCATAAAACTCATATTGGAAACAGCAGACAGATGAGCAGCTTCTCCATAAAATCATTGAAATATAACATGACATTTACTACCTGTGGTACATAATTAGCTTCCCATTCACTTATACAACCATTTATTTCAGCAGTTGAATGTGGTGATTTTGAGACAGGTTGACTTTCTACCCAAAAAAAGAGAACATTTTAAATGGAACTTTTTCTGTACTCCACTCCTTAGGAAGTGTTGCTTCAGATGAAGTAGTCAAATCTGCAAACCAACCCTTGTTCTGTTTGACTGCTTCACTATCTATTGAACGGGTTTTTTTTCAGTTGTTTTCTCATTGCATTTGAAGTTATTTATGTAATCTTTCACTATCTCTCCCCAACAGTGATTTTAATTATAAACACCCTAACTCATCTGTAGTTAGAGCACTGTACTAAAGATGATAAAAGGCAAATAAGAATTATTCTTTAACATTTCCATTTGCAAAATGAGGTCCAGTTTCAAAATGAAGTCCCAGATGTGCACTCTAGTTCTGTTATTGAATATAAGCTTTACTTATTTAAATTCAAGATTTTATATTTTTTAATTACAAAATTTGCATTTCTCTAAGATTGGTTGGATATTTGCTGTAGCCACCTAGTCATAGTCCAAGATGGTGACACATCACCTTTCAATTTATTTTCTGGCTTCCTAAGAATTGCTAAAAGTGAAAATTTTGCATACCATCATCTTTTTTCCTATGGGCTTAAATTGCCTGCAGTTTGCTGCCCTGTTTCTTGGGCTCCAGTACATGTTTTTGCAGTCCTTAGCTTGCTGTCACTTGGAAATGGATGTGTTTCTACAAAAAACTTCCTTGCCATTGACTCAATTCCTGCTAACAATGGCATGATCTCTGTAGCTGTCCTAGAGCAGGCTGATGAGAAGGTGATGGCTGCACCACTTTGGTAGCTTTATTCTTCTGCAAATAGAATTCCTGGCCACAAGAGCACACTGCTGGCTCATGGCCATCCTTCCATCTACCAGGACCCCCAGATCCTTTTCCCCTTCACTGCTCTCCAACAGGTCAGTCCCCAACCTATACTGATCCATGGGGTTGGTCTTTCCCAGGTGCAAAACTGGACACTTGGCCTTGTTGAATTTCATTTAGTTTCTCCCTGCCCAGCTCTCCAGGCTAAGTCACACTGAATGGCAGCACAACCCCTCCAGTGTGTCAGCCACTCCAGCCAGTTTGGTGTCATCAGCAAACTTGCTGACAGTGCACTCTGTCCCCTCATCCAGGTTGTCAATGAATAGATTGAAAAGTACTGGTCCCAGTACCGACCCCTGAGGGACTCCACTAGACACAGGCCTCCAACTAGACTCCATCCCACTGACCAGGACTCTCTGACTTCTATCCTTCCACTCGCTCACAATCCACCTCTCTACCCAATCATCCAGACCACACTCCCTCAGTTTAGAGGTAAGGATGCTGATTGAAGTGGAATGCAGCTACTTACTGCTGGGATGCCCTGGTTGCAGCTCACATTATGCACCTTTCCCTGGGCCACTAGAAATGTGCCCTTTAGTTGCTTGTCCTCTGAAGTGGTAGCTTTTCTGGAAACAAAATATATTTTTTAAAAGTTTCCCTGTACTTAAAGCTACTTAATAGTTTAACATATTTTATCTTTTATGTATATTCTATACTGCATATTTCTATCTGCTATCAGCTGTGAAGGACAGCTCCTTAACCTAATTAACAACATTAAATTACAGCCTTAGATGGGAAATTAAGATTAATTAATGAGCAGAACTGTAGAGGAGATTGTCTGAATATGTTGCAACTAAGTTTCTGAAATCTGATGTATTTCTGACCTGCACAACACCAGCTGTGCTGGAAACACCACTGCTCCTGTCAGCATCATCTACAGGGAGCCGAAGAGCAGTCAGGATGATGCATTTTAAAGCATGTGCAATATTGCTACACCTGGTAAACATGTTAGAGCAAGGGTTAAAAGGGACTGATTGGACAATTACTGTCTCAGTGACCCCATTTCTTAATGAGTTTTATTTTTGTCCTGCCTCTTCCCATTTCCACAGAATCACAGAATCATTACAGTTGGAAAGGACCCTCAAGATCATCTAGTCCAAACAATAGCCCTACACTACTCTTACCCCTAAATCATCCCCTGAAAAACCACATCTATCCTCTTCTTAAAAACCTCCAGGGATGGTGACTCCACCACCTCCTTGGGCAGCCTATTCCAATATCTCACCACTCTTTCAGTAAAGAAATTCTTCCTAATATCTAATCTAAACCTACCCTGGCACAACTTAAGCCCATTCCCTCTAGTCCTGTCACTAGTCACAAGGGAGAAGAGGCCAACACCCGCCTCCCTAGAATGACCTTTCAAGTAGCTGAAGAGAGCGATAAGGTCTCCCCTCAGCCTCCTCTTCTGCAGGCTAAACAACCCCAGCTCCCTAAGCCTCTCCTCATAAGGCCTGTTCTCCAGACCCCTGACTAGCTTAGTTGCCCTTCTCTAATCTCACTTATTCTGGTTTCTGGCATTTGAAAGGATTGTGGCACTTTTTGGTATTGCTGGATCCCGTATGTGTGCTTAGGACAGATTATCTCCATGCTCAAACGCAGATGTGCCTGTGCTGTTCATCACATACATCATCCATCACCATGGTCTTCTGAACCCTTGTGGCAAGGGCTGTGTAGGAGCAAAACAAAGCTGCAATTTTCAGATTTTCCTTTTGGTTACCGTGCAAGAACAGAATTGGCCATCCAACCTCCTTTGGGATAAAACTGTGAAGAATACATTTCAGAAAACTTCAGCCACAACTGGCTTGAGTTTCTAGTCAGAAAGCTTCAATCCAAGCGTTGCAGAAAGAAAACTCTTCAAACAGGTCACTTCTGATGTTGAACTGCTTTGCGCCTTCCAGGTAGATAATTCAATATGCACAGTGCAGCTGACCTGAGCACCATTGACATAGCTATACTCTAAAACTCACTGAAGACTTCAAGAAGCTTGGATAAGCCTTTCTTAATTAATGGAGCTGGAGAAAAGCCATTCTCTGTGATTTATTATACCAATTTTGTGGATTTGCTGTTATTTGCCTTTCAGCTGGGTGGGCTGCTTTGAGTGGAATCACTGGAGATTTTGATGAGGTGCTTCATTAGGCTAAATACTAACTAGAGATACTTGTGGGGAACTTTTGATTAAAGTAAATGAAGCAAATCTTTTGATGCTATCAGGTAATATGGAAAAGGCAATAAAGGATGGACACAGACAAAATATAATGGGAATCACTGATGGTGCTATGGTATTTTAATTCACTGTGTGAGATCTGGATGAAGTCCTTAGAAACTGCAAAGCTTTTCTAATGTACCAATCATCTCTTCTACAATGAAAAAAACCCTCTAGTTTTAACTAGCTATGATTTTTATGTGTGGTTTAGGAAGCAAAACAAACACCCCTGCTGAATTCTGTGCTACTTGAGTTTGTCTGCACTGCAGCACACGTTTTTTTCACTGACTAGCACCTTGTTTACAACTCCTTTCGACAGTAAATCTTCCCTATTGTGTTGTCTTGATTAGCTGTGCCAGAAGGCTACTGAGCTAAAACACATAGCAGCTCTCCTCCTATACTTACAAACACTTTTGCATTACTCATCTGTCATTTTAACTGGCACTTATCTTGATGTGAAATGTCTGGAAGTCTCGAATCACCTAGAACACTCAGGATCTGGAAACAGTATGAATTTTTGAAGCAACTTATTTGTTTAATAGAAGTGGTATCAAATTAACATGGGGAAAAAAATGAGCTGTCTTGCTCAATTTATTACAGAAAACTTTTCAGGCACAAAATCAAGTCAGCCTGCTACCCAAATCCTTAACTTGATTTTATGATATCCTTTCTGCCACTGTCATTGTAATTTTGGGGGACATTGAGAGCCATGTATTTAAAGATCACTTGTTTTCAGTTCATTTCCAAGTGGATTGGTTCAATGGGGCTGTAGGTTTCCCCCCTTATATCTGTATGTCTATATAGGTTATAAACCAGATCTCCAGGCATTATGCTTACTTGGGAAGGCAGAAACTGAACTTTTCCTTTGAGCTAGCATTTATGATCAAGGAAATGTTTTTCCTCTGGATGAAATGGAACATGACAGTCCTGGATGTGTCCTTTCTGTGTTCAAGTATCTGTGTTGCTCATCAGGCTGTGGTAGGTATTCTGGTCTGGAAAAGCAGAACAAAAGCTGCCTTGATCAGCATCCGAGCAGCCCAGACACAGACTTGTAAAAATGTTTTATTCTCAGAAGCTTCAAGGGCTGACAATACAACTTGGAAGGAGAAGTGTTTGAACACCACAAGGTGTCTAGGCTAAGCTTGCAGAAGAAACTAAATTCCTGATATATTGGGTTGTTCTGAGAAACTAGGAGCAAGCACTGTGAGCTCTGAACTAAAGCGTGATTAAAAAACTCAAGAGATTTGTCCATATTCTGGAGTAGTGGGTTGACACTGTTAGAGGCCAGGTGCTCAACAAAGCTGCTGTGTCACTCCCCTCCTTGACTGGACAGGCAAGAGAAAATACAATAAGAGGCTCAAGGGTCAAGGACAGAGAGATCACTCAGCAGTTACCATCACGAGCAAAGCAGACTCGACTTGTGGAAAATGAATTTATTCCTAATCAACTCAGAGTAGGATAATGAGAAATAGAAACTAAATCTTAAAACACTTTCTCCTCATCCCTCTTTTCTTCTTGGGCTCAACTTCATTTTCAATTTTCTCTGCTTCCTCCCCATCAGCAGCACAAGGGATGGTGAACGGAGGTTGTAGTCATTTTGTCATGTTGTCTCTGTTGCCCTTTCCTCCTTAGGGAGAAGACTCCTCATATTCTTCCCCTGCTCCAGAGTGGGATCCCTGTCACAGGAGACAGTCTTCCATGAACTTCTGCAACATGAGTACTTCCCATGGGCTGCAGTTCTTCATGAAGTGCTCCAGCATGGCTTCTTTCCATGTGGTACAGTCCTTCAGAAACAGGCTGCTCCAGCGCAGATCCTTTGTGGAGTCTCAAGTCCTGCCAGCAAACCTGCTGCAGCATGGGCTTCTCTTCATGAGTCTCCAGGTCCTGCCAGGAAACCTCTTCCAGCACAGGCTCTCCATGGGGTCACATCCTCCTTTGAACATCCACCTGCCTGGTGTTGGGTCCTCCAATGGCTGCAGGTGGGTAACTGCTCTGCCATTAACCTTCATGGGTTGCAGGGGAACAGCCTACCTCGCCAAGATCTTCATGGGGAATCTTTGATCCAGTGTCCCTCCCTTCTTCACTGACCTGGGTGTATGCAGGGTTATTGTACGTAGATTCTCTGTGGTTGAAGTTGCTGTTTGTGGGCTTTGTTGGTTTTTGAGTTTGGTTTTCCCTTTGTCTCTATTGTTACTGGAGTGTTTCACTATTTTTATAGCTAGACTGTGCTGTCTGTCAGTACTGTTCAAAGAATTGGATATTTGTTCCTAAATAACAGGCTGTGTTCCAATTGAGAACAAGTTGATAGTGTTGCTTTTGGTTTTCTTTAGTTATTCCTAGTAGAGGGAAGTCACAAAAGTCAAATCACAGACTGCAATGTCCACCGTTAATGGAGGAGGCAATGCCAACGGAATAGGGTGGGAAGTGGGAATCCCAGGTTTGCCAGTTCTTTATGACTCTAGATAATGTACTGCAGCAATTTATTTTATTTTAATGATGGAGAAGGGGAAACATGTAATTTTTCAGTCATTTCACACATGCCATTAGCAACATAATTTGAGAAGATAATGATTTACAAACCACCTGCTATCTGGCAGATGCTTAACTATTGGCACGTGCATGGAATATGGTACAAAACATATCTGAGGGTTTTAATTGCTCACTAGTGTAATAGCTTCTGTTATCCTAGAGAATGTTTTCTGTACAGGTTAATGTTATAAAGTTGCTTTTTCTTTTGAAGCAGATCTACTGGGGATCTTGTCTAATAGACAACAAACAAGGAGGGTTGTCACAGCTTTAGTCAGTCTTTTTCTAATTACTTTGGTATTAGTTGCTTTTAAATGTCAAGAAATGAGGAAGATCATCAGGTTTATAATAAAGTGAGACTTTTGGAAAGCATTCTGAGAAAGAAGCTCATGACTTGTGGGTGGTTGGACTCGATGATCTCAGAGCTCCTTTCCAACTGTAATGATTATATGTGTCCTAGCATATCAAGCAGAGCAATGATTTCTACTTTATCTAAAGTGCACCGAGGGCCTCTCATCTTCTTGGGAGTCCTTGAAAGTCAATAGAAAAAGTCATGTCTTCTAGAAACCCAGTTCCTGTGGCAGGCCCATGGCATTACCCTGCTAAGCTCAAGGTCACAGTGGTAGGAAGACTGTTGGTAATTGTTTCAGCAGATCAGGCTCCAAGATTTGCTTTTTTATGGATACGTGCACACCTTTTATGCATTTAATAGCAAGGAGCTAAAACTGGAGTTGGCACCATTCTACACTGAAAGTGCAACATATTGATCAAAAGAGCATCATAGAGTCATAGAATCTTTTTTTCTTGAAAGAGGCTTTTAAGATCATCAAGTCCAGTTGTTAACCCAACACTGCGAAGTCACCACTAAACTACATCCCTCAGCACCACGTCTACATGGCTTTTCAATCCTTCCAGGGATGGTGACTCCACCACAGCCTTAGGCAACCTCTTCTGGGACTTGACAACCCTTTTGGGGAAGAAATTGTTCCTTATACACAACCTAAAACTCCCCTGGCACAACTTGAGGCTGTTTCCTCCTATTCTATCATTTGTTACTTGAGAGAAGAGACCCACTTCACTGCAACCTCCTTTCAGGGAGTTGTAGACAGTAAGAAGGTCTCCCCTGAGCCTCCTCTTCTCCAGGCTAACCAAGCCCAGTTCCCTCAGCTTCTCCTCACAAGACTTGTGCTCTAGTCTCTTCACCAGCTTTGTTGCTCTTCTCTGACCATCCTCCAGCACCTCAATGTCCTTCTTGGAGTGAGGAGCCCAAAACTGAATCCAGGATTTGAAGTGTGGCCTCACCAGTGCGGAGTACAGGAGGACAATCCCTGCCCTAGTCCTGATGACCACAGTAGTGCTGATGCAAGCCAGGATGCTGTTGGCTTTCTTGGCCACTTGGGCACGCTGCTGGGTCATCTTCAGCCACTGTTGACCAACATCCCCAGGTCCTTTTCCACTGGGCAATTTTTCAGCCACTCTGCCCCAAGTCTGGCAAATTACATGGGGTTGTTGTGATCCTAGTGCAGATTCCAGTGGTTAGCCTAGTTGAACCTCAAATAACTGACCTTGGCCCTTTGATCCCTCTTCGCTGGGAAAAGAAGCCTTCAATGTGAGTGCCCTGCAAAAAATTTGTATTCTGGTCCAAAATCAGTTCTGAAACTTTAAGTTTAGTTGTGAAACAGTGTTTGCTTACTCCTGTTCACTGTCAGTGAGGTAAGAACATGCACACTTCCAAACCCAGAAAGCCTCAGTCATAAATAAGAATTAAAAATCACAGTCACTGTGGCAGTAGAGTTTTTGAGTTTGCTTAGAGGTATTTGGGCAAGCATCTGAATGCAGAAGCAGCACCCAGACTTTTAATTTCAGATGTGGACCAAAGTCAAGTGGAAGTTTTAAGCTCAGTAAGGTCTATTTATTATGGATATTTGCTATGATTGTAAAATGTTGTAAGAGTCTTGCAGACAACAGGATTGCAAAGTCCATGCCAATGCATTTGCGAGGTATAAGCTGGAAATGCCAGACAACAGTGGGAGTTTGCATTAGCCACTGTGAGGGATGTGATCTTGGCTGCTAATCTGAGCAGATGGAAAAGGCTGGAGATTTCAGTTAATTGGGAAAGTTCTAATCTGCTAGGACATATCCTGCATATTCAGTAAGAAGGAAGAAGGGTCATAGATAGCATTAAAAACTGATGTAGGTATCTTCACACTCATGGATCAAGCACAGGCTGGAGATGCTCAAGCTGACTGAAAAGAATAACTTCTCTACACAGAATAATCTTTTCCTGTCTCTAAAGTGCCTGGACTAGATGAACTACTTAACTGTTTCTTTTTGTTTGTTTGTTTTTGTTCAAACTTGCAGCAATATACTGGAAGAGGATTACAATGGCTCTAGGTTATTCAAGGTGGCAGAAAATGTAACAATTTGAAAAACTGGGTTTTAAACATTCTTGTATTTATCCATTTTACAGAGGGATTAGAAGCCTTGCTAAACTTGTCTTGGTATAAATTTAAAACAATGGCTTGGAGAAGCATATGTAAAAATGGAAGTGTTAATAGTCCCCCAAATGTTCCCCTTGATGCATGAGAGTTTTACTTAATTGCATACCAGCCTCAGTACAGCCTGATTCTTTCTCATGCAACTCTCAACTCTCTTATCCATAATTTTGAGTGATTAATGATTGAAATGTTATTTAAATCACTAAGCCTTCCTCTGTCAGAATTTGTAAGTAACTCACTAATGGAAAGTAAAACTGAACAGTCTGTTTTGGTTTTTTTTCCCCCCCACCTTCTTTTTGTGGGATATGTCTGTTCCCTGCTGCACCATCCTTCCTCCCAGTGAGACCAGAAGGGTGTCTCAGGAGGACTGATAATGTAAACATTTGCCCCTGGCAGATAAGCAGTGTGGAATAAACTGGATTTGACAGCATTAACAAATTTACTGTGTTGGATTTGAATGCATTAGCTGTGGTGAACGGTGGAAAGGTTTGATAATGTCATGGCTTTCAAATTATGGTCCTACCAAAGTGCTTAACAGATTTGTCTACTGTTTCCCATCTGTAAATGACTACATAACTTACACATTTAATGGATGCTGGATTACCTGTCTGCCATTAGACTCTTAGGCTACAGTGAATGAAACCCAAAACCAGTGCTTCTTCAGGAGATAAACACTTACTTAACATCAATGGCACCCATGTATGATCCTACATGTCACAACACTGTGGCTTTGGAAAATCTGTATAGAACAGATGAGTATACCCAGCCATTAACCATATTTAAGATTTTTCTATCCACTATCCCCAGAAAGATGACTTGGAAAAGCTTGTTTGATAGTCCTTGCATGTTTGAATGAGGTTTAATCAAAGCAGTGATGCTGGACATCAATAACCTGGTGAGATAATCTCTGCTATTAATAAAGGTGACCTTTAAAAAAAGGTTGCTTCAGTGAGGCCTCTTTATTTTTCTGTCTTGTCTAGCAATAAGGGAAGTAGCAGAAAATTGTGTAGCATTTATGAGGTGATTAGTAGCACTTAAAATCCTAAACTGGACATAGTAGGAGGTTGAACCCACACAGATAAGAATGTATTTAAAAATCTTTCAAGCTATGAAGTTTAGTAGGCAGATAGGAATAGGCAAGTCTTAGGGAGCTAGCTAGTTATTCTCTTTTTCATAAGATCACTTGAAAAAGCCCTGTAAGAATTAATGGATATACAACTAACATACCCTATAGAAGATAAACTGCAATTTTTGAGCAGGGTTCCCCAGAAATACACTGTCTAATATAGTGTGATAGAGTTTAATAGAGAATTTTTTTTCTCTAGTTTTCAAAGTAATGTGTGAAATTGGAAAGAATATTATTCCTTGCATGGAAATTTATAGGCAGGCTTCCTCTCCTTATCAGCATGCAATTAGGACTTCTCCATCTGTATGTCACATCAATACATCATCTAAATGATGTGTGTTGATGCATTCCCAATACATCCTCATTCAGCAACCAAGCCTCTTGTGGCAGCTTTTCATGTGTCATTCTGTGACACTTGGGGAAAGTTAACTCAGCCTGGCTCTAAACTGCTGTTCAAACTTTCAAAATTTTTTGGACTGAAACCTGTGCTGGGCTTCCCATCCCTGTCTGGTCATCTTCCATGACTTGAAAAAAGCCAAAATCTCTGTTTTCATCTCAATTCTGAAGCTGTGGGTTGTCTTGGGGACATGTGGGCAGCATGTGGCCTCGGTCATGCATTGAGTCTGCCACCAGTATGTGGAAAGAGGCTGAGTTGTTTTAATGGAGAGTTTTGGTAACCAAAATCCACCTCGATTTTTGATGGACAGTACTTGCTTTTGTACTGATTATGCTACTATTTCTTTCATGGTATTTGCTGTTTTATTTGCTTAAGCAAGGCTGATAAAGACAGTATCTTTCCTTAATTACAGGCTGCCAGCTGAATTTTTTGCCACTGCCTGTTCCTCTATTATCTGAAGACTTTTTAACACAAATGAGATTTTTCAGCTTCTGAAATCTATTATAATTTTGAAAGATGATTTACCCCCATATTAAACAGGCTTGTATTATGTGTAAGTATAATTTATATCAGTGTTTGAGGATCTGTTGTATTACTTATTATGTTTATTATCAGTATAAAATTAAAAGACCACAGTGTAAATAAGACTCGCTGTGTAACCTTAGCCTACTGAAAAACTTTATTTAATCAAATTCAATTCCTGTTAGATATCCTATTTCCCATTGTGTGTAATTAAACTTAAAAATAACTGTCCAGCATCTATAATTGTAGCAACAGAGACAAGTTGCAGCCTTGAATTTATTCATACTCCACTATTTGTAATAATGCTCTGCTATTTATCTGTAAACAATAAAATTAAATTTAATTGTTCATCAAGATATATTTTTGGTATAGCAACTCCAGCTACAGTTTTTAGGACACCATGACATAAATCTAAATATTTTGAAGTAGTTACATTGCAGATACCATATATAAGATTAATAAGGATGTGGAAAAATAATTACTTGTAAGAAATAATAGCTCATGTTGAAGCTGGCAGTCTTGGTGAAAACATCTGCTGCTTTTCATTGCAGTGTTTGCTACACATTGCTAGTACTCTCTTTTTTTCCCTTCAATTAGTTTTCTGTAGTCATTTTATATAATCTTTCAGTCCAAGTTTTTATGGATGTCATTATTTCATGTAGGGAGGAAAGAAATAACATCATTGTGAAAATTTAGCACTACATAAAGCTCCCTATCTGCTATGCTCCCAATCTTTCTTTTATGTCCCCAGTGCCACCCCGAGGTTAGGAGAGGCACTGACACCTACCAAAAAGTGAGGGAGTACCTATTTTGGGTTGGAATCATCATTTTCAACCACCTAGCTTGAACTTACTGCAGAAACTTCAATTGTCATTTGAGAGAGGTGTTGATTTCAGCCAATGAAAATAATTAGCATGGTTTAAATTCCAAACTGGTGTGCTACTCCTGTGTTGGTGTTACAGTCTTACTTGTCCTTTGGGTTGCTGAAGGTACACGTGCCAAGTTTGATATATTCACTCCTCTGAAATGTTGTTATAACCGATTGATTTAGGGGATGAAAGTAATTTCTCATGTAAACGTTTATTTCTTGTTGTCCTGTATTCCATTACCTGGTATTTACTATTAAATCTGTGTTTCTTCTGGATGGAGAAAATATCCAGCAGAATTATTCTGAAATATCTAAAAATTTTCTTATCTCAAACTCTTTTCCAAATAATGCTATTAGACACCTCATCTTTTTCATGTGGAGCTGAAGACCAGACCCACTGCATGCTTGAGCACTGTGGAGACTGGGTAAGGAGTAACTTGTCCTATTTTATGCTTCTGATGTCAGGCAGACCAGATGGCCACATCCCTTACTGAAAGCCCAGGTAGCACTTGCTGGGATCATGAATTTGAACTGCCTGTGAAGGTGAAGTGTCTGGGCTCAGAGTATACAAGGCCTTGTGCCATGCCTGAGCTTACCAAGAGTGCACTAAGCACTAAAGTCAGCACTCAAAAGATTTCCCACCAGCAAGTGGAACTTTCTGTACATCCCTCAACAAGGACAATTGCAAATGAGGATAAAAGCACTGAATAGAAAGTAGCTGTTAACAGCATGCTTCATCTCATACCTTTCTAAAGAAATAAATTGGGTATAGAATCCAATAACTACTGTTGGAGGTGAAAATGGAATAAGTCAGCCATAGATGTTCCAGGTTCACATGCTGTCTGCAGCTGTACGGTAGTAGACTTGGATCCTTGTATTTTCCTTCTTTTTCTATTAAACCTGAATTTAAGGTTTTATTTCATGAACTTCCTAAAAACAAATAAGAGTTCACTGGGCAACTTTTGTCCAAAAAACTTGGCCTATTGAGTTGATGACCTTCTTAATGGAAGCCATCTGTAGTTCACAAGATTTGGTCACTTTCTGAAAAAGAAAGACCAACCCAAAATTACAGTCTGGTTTTGGTTTATCTCCATTTAAAATGATGCTAAAACACCTAGGATACCTTTCCTGAGTATGGAATTGCATCAGCTTAATTTTCCATGAAGTTTTCATGACAGGCAATTGCTCCCAACTGCAGTCCACTTGTTGGATAATGCATGTTTATGAGAGCAAACTCTCAAAAAAGAAAAGAAAATCATGAATTCCTGAGTAATACAAATTAGACAATATATTAATTCTAGCATTTCTTACTTTTTAAAGGCCAGTAATGAATATACCTCGGAAACCTGTAGAAATGTTTATAATAAAGGATGTTAAGCAACTATTTCCATAATTCTCTCATGACACTGCATTTAAGACTTTCACTTGGGGCTCTTAAATTATAGAAGGCTAAATGAACTTCAGATAAGAAGGCAATTTAAAAAAGTGGGAAAATAAAAAGTGACCTTCTAATACTTACACATCAGTGAGCTGATGAAGGCATGATAACCACACAGCTGCTGTTTAATGGGATGGTAGCTTCTCTGTTGTAGAAGAATTTCTCTGCTCCTAGGAAAAAAAAACCCACCCAAAGACATCCTGCACCTCCTTGTCCTAAATGCCACTATATGGATGGTTACACCTTCCTTCTGAGTCGTTGTAGAAGGTTCTCACTGGTTGATAAATCCTGTGGGAATAATGCCACTACTACCTGAGTGGTGAAAGCAAGTAAGATGAGGAGTGGAGTAGGAAAAACACCCATAGCAGTTTGTGTGTAGAAACCTAAACAGAACCTAGAAATGGAAATCCAATCCACAGAGATGCTAAAATCCTCTGTTCCTGCTTAGGTTCTCCTACTAACACCAGTGGATGATGAAGGAGTTAAGAAATGAGCAACCTGAAGCTCAACAGCCTGGTCAAAATGCAACCTGTAGAATCATGGAATCATTAAGGTTGGAAAAGACCTTGAAAATCATCAAGTGCAGCCATGGACCCAGCACCACCATATCACTAGTATGAGCATCTTTGCTCTATGGGTCTTGAATCAGATGCTTAAGTGACAGAAGGGTACACTGATTGCTTGAAAACATGAAATGGTAAGTGCAAGTGGCAGTTTTCTGTATGAAATGGTATATGTTAGCCTCTTGTCTGCAAAACTCAAATGTTTGACATGCACTTATTGACTCCAAAGTGCAGATGAAATAACTTTAATGAAAGTTATTTTAATTTTTTTTAAATATTGCATTCTTAATTAAGCTGCTGGTGACATCAGTTCAAATGGCAGCCTTTCAAGGGTGGTCAGGGATGATCATCTTGTTCAAACTGCAATTTTTAATTGAAGTAAAACTTTTTCTGACTGACAATATTATTACGTGCATTTATATTTACATTATATTAGTTTATCTGTGCAGCTGCTAAGTTATTTGCATATTATAGAAATTTATTTACTATATAACAAATGAATGGCACCAAACAATTTTAGATTTCATTTGATCAATATTTAATGAAATCTAATTATCATTACAATTCAGTTTTGCTCTGCCGTATATTGCTGTGTAAGGTTTAGTCTAGGAGAGAGAGAATAAAATATAACTGCAAAAACAGATGTCAAGTTTAAGTCAAAGAAATGTAGTGAGAGTATTAGCAAAATTACATAGGTCTAATTTAATAATTTTTCTAGTTACCCCTTTGAAATTGAATTCTGAGTGTTTCCTTAATTTATATTTCTAAATATCTGCAGTATTTATTTTTTTTAAAAATACCCAAATCAGAAAAGGACTTTGTGATGTCAGTGTTTGCAATATCTACATCACTGGCAAAAAATCCCAGGTGCTTTATCTGGGAAAATAAGGCTAATATTTCTGTCATTTCCAAGGGAGATCAGAAGAGCACAGCCAAAAGGCTTTGCTTACATATTGCTAAGAGACAGTTATGGAAATACTGTGGGAATCAGACAAACCATTAAAGGTTAATGTATCTGAAGACAGTGAAATGAGTCATGAAAATCCATGAAAAATTTATGTTTCTTATTAAACCTCTTGTTCCACAAACTAAAGATAAACCTTTCTCAGAAATGCAGATGATTTTGATTGTATTTAGTAATACCAATGTGATGTCCCAATTTATTTTGGTTAAGTAAGTCTTACAAATTGTGAAACTCCTTCTCTGGTACTTCGTGAGACATAGAAATGCAGGAGGAGGAATAAATTTTAAACCAGAAGTCTGGAAAAAAGAAAGTCTCAAAATTTCTGTTTCATTTTAAAGCAAGGCCTTTAAACCACACAAGTATGGGTTTTGGAAAGAAATTTATGTTGAACTATTTGGAATAAATGATAGGCTTTTTCTTACCAAGTCTTTCTGAAGAGAACTCAAGACTCTCCTTTATGTCTGTGGACCTGGATGAGCTACATGTGCATAGGTGCAACTCTTTAAAAAAAAAAATTAAGAAAAGCTTGTTGTGTTTCATATCTTAAGTAGAAACTTGTGGTCAGGTATTGAATATGATGTGGTAAAAATCTGTTTTAAACACTGTCAGTTAATGAAACTGAAGGAATAATAATATATGATGAATATATATTATATATTTATTACATTATAATGTAATATATTATTATTAAATATTATATTAAATTATTACATTATAATGTAATAAATATATAACATGAACTTATATATTTGTAAAGTTTATAATAATGTATATTATTAAGGTTATTTTTTAATATGTATATAATTAACCTTAATAACAATTTTCTTTATTTGAAGACACTTGTTCATTTGTAAATTAACCATTTAGAATGCATTATGTGGCTCTGGTGATTTACCATACTGTAGCATCCAAATTGATTGGAGTGGTGACTGGAAGTATCTTTTAGCCTTTTTAAAAACGTTTTTTTTCTAACAACAAATGAAAAGTATAAAAATCTAAAAGCAAAAGGCAACATCCAAACCCCAAATGTTTATCTATGTGAAGGGTTTTAGTACAGAGGTATGGTATGGCTCAGCCTTGCTTAGCAGTTTCAGGGCTGGACACTTAGGTTTTTTATTCTTGTCATAAATTTTATTTGTAAATAATTCACTTATGTTATTCTTGTTTGCTAGGTGCCATAACTTTTTTTTTGGAAATGGGGGAAAATAATGCCTAAATTGTAATAGCACTAATGTATGCAAAGTACAACTTCCCCATCTGACACTATTCATCACATCCCAAATTAATCATCAGGGACAGAGCCCAATATCCCATTTCAAGAAAAGACCAATAGCTCTTGGGGAAATTAAATCATCTTTCAGAAATATTTCATTCTGAGAAGCTAATAATTCAATGGAAATGGATTTTTAGAGGGGGAAAAAAACCTGAGTGTGTTATGTAATCTTTCTGTAGGGTTCAACATTAACTTTTCATTCCATGTTTTAAATCTGAGTTTGTTGAGAAATAGTTTGTGCTGTTGTTGTGAGTGTCACAGTCCTTTATGGGTTCTGAAGTGATAATAATGTGATTTGGAAACTCAAGAGAACATCACTTAGGTCTGATTGAGACAGAGGCAAACACAAAGGAGGGGACAGGTACAGAGCAGGAAATTCTCATTTTTGCAATGACATTTTTATCTCATTTTTTCCCTCCCCTATTCTAAATGAGAATCATGTGGCCAACCACTTCCACAAAATAATGTGCAATCTGCTCTTCTGTTACCCTTCCCACTTGGTAGAAGATTTAATGGAGAATGGAAGAAGCATTAAAAGCATATTTATTTTTAACTTTTCTGTTATAAGTAGTAGATAGCTTATGGCTATGCAGTGAGGGAGAAGAGGGCTTAGATCCTGTATTGAAGATGGGAGCAAGGGAGATGGGGTAGGAGAAAAGCTTGTTCTAGATATCTTTTTTCTTTTGTTTGTTTTTATAACACATCTTTAAAGATATATTGGCCATTTAAAAATAAGCCCTATGTCTCAACACTAGTAGAGTTGTAATATGCTCTAATAGCCAGAAAAGAGGTTGTTTTGTAAATCTTCAGAATAAACTTTTTTCCTTTGTATGGGTTCTTTTTTTCTAAATATATTTATGCTTTTGGAGGTGGAAGAAGTGTGATCATCTTCAGGGCTCACACCTGAGGGGTCCCTATGTTCTCCTGTGCCCCCATGTCATCCCATCTGCTATGCTGCCCTCCTGCATTCTACCTTGAGACCCCTGACCACTCTTCAGCTACCTCTGAAGGAGCTGCAAAAACACATGAGAAAAATAAGTTTGCCATCAGTATTCTTGGTTTTACTCTTGAGGAATGTCTCCTTCCACTGGGAAGTCCTCATCTTCATCTCTTGGAATGAGGATGAGAAGTCCTACTCTGTTAATGCTAGGAAGTTTACTTGGAGATTAAATTTGTACAATAAACAATGGACTGAATACTTATGAATCTTTTCAGACTAGTCCTAGCCAAAGCATAATTTAATCCCTATGTTTCATTGAAGTGACATATTAATTATTGATTATGCTTAATGAATATGCTAATATACAGGATTCAGGAGATTTCTGCTGCCCTGCTGTGCTCTCTAGGCCCTCATACATTTTTGAAGAGGTGTCTGTAGGAGACAGTGTCTGGGCTTATGCCAAGGAACCATAATGAAGACCACATATAGAGTTCAAGGGCTGGTACTTGTCCTTCAGGAATAACATCAGAAACTTGTTTTGTCTGACAGTTGTTCTTGAAATTTTAAATTAGATTATGCACTCTTTTTCCCCCTGTGTAAAATGGGGTAAGTTATTAGTGGTTTTCCATTCACCTAGGGACATAAAATAAGGTTTGACCTCATTTTCCCTTTCAAATGGCAGAGAGAAAAATCAGAGGAAAGAAGTTCAGGCCAATGCTCTAGTCAATAATATATTAAAACCAAAGCACTCTTCTTGTATGCATTTGCAATGAGATTACAAAAGCTGTTAAGCTTCTCTGTCTTCTTGCTGTTGTGAATCCTCAGGTGAAATAACCAATGCACAGAGTGGAAACAAAAAGTTTCTGCTGATGAGGCCTTGACTGTGGTTTTGAACACAGCCTGGGGCAAAGGCTGATGTTTAAATCGCTTCACTAAGGAGTTCTGGGGTGCTCTGTAGCCTCTCTGAGCATCTCAGATGATGCACTCATGAACCTCTACTGTTGAAACCCTTTATGCAATAGCACATGTTAAAGTAGTGACAATTAATGACAATTAATGTAATAACATAGATGAAAATGGGAATAGTCTGGTGCGCCAGGCTGGAAAAAAGTGCTATTGTAAAGCCTTTACAATTGTGAGACTGAAGTGTCTTGAGATTGTGTTACCATAGGCAGTCCATGAACTGTCAGACTGGGAAACAAAAAAGCTCCTCTGTCTTGGTTGTTTTTTTAACACTGAATTATGTAACTTCAGCAATTGTTATTTTTCTGTTTTTCAAGTGTTAGCAGGCTCTTTCCAGCTACAAGCCAAGGCCCCATGGGAAATCAAATAGTACACGAAGAAGAGTGCCACTAAAGACCCCTAACTGAGTATAAGCACAGTCTCTGTGTTATTGAGCAAGTAAAGAAGGATTATAAAAAGGCAGTGATACTGAGTCACTTCAATCAGTTTCCATTATCTATAGTTCTCCTGAAAACTTCTTTAGAGATTTTGGGAATCCCTTTCTTTGGATGAAGTCCTTTCATCTGTGACGAATTTGGATGGGACCATCACTTTTTGGGGTGAATTAAGTGGATTCAGGGCTAGTGAAATCCTAATGTGTTGATACATGAAACTTCCAACAGTACCTGTAGCCCTGAGATCAGAGACTATTTGTTACATTCTTTCTACTGGTGCATTTAGAGAGAACCTGCTGGCTGTGGGACAACATCTTATTGATGTGCAGCAGGTTCACCCATCATGGAGGTCCTGAATTCCAGTGCTTTTGAGTGGCATCTCTTCCTATGTCTGTCTCACTTCATTTTTCTCTGAGGAAAAGGAAGGATTTATAGATAGAATCTCACTGGTCCACTCTCTGGAATGTCTGACACTTGTTAGAAGCTTGAACCCAACTCGTTAATCCTTGTAGGAAGGAGTTGTGTAGAGTGAATTTAAAGAATAGGTCATCAAATTTGAATATGTCTTTGTGCAACAGGTTTGTAAGTTAGTTTTAACTTCAGTGCAAACCAAACTCCTAATATGTAGCATAAACTTAAGGAAAGATTCCTCTCTCCTCCACCCCCACCAAAGCCTGGAGATGAAGTTGGAAATATCTGTTGGAGGTCTCTATAGTTTGTAAAAAGGAAAGTTCCATTATTCTAAAAGAATAGGCTTCAGATAATCTGAAGATCCTAATTCTTTTCCATAGCAGAGGTGCAGATAAGCTTCCTCTTTCAGCCCAGGGAAAACATTACTTATTGATCCATCAGTTGTGCAAAAAGAGTGATAAGTTGAATTAGTTTAAACTGGCTTAATGTTTCCTAAAGCAGTAGAATGATTTGTTGTATAACAGGAGGTTCTCATTTTTAGATCCAGCAAAAACTTAATCTTTTATGATCCCTAAGCATGATCTCAGGGTATGTGAATGAGCTGCTTCTAGACATCTCTTCTGCTGCAACCAGAGCATATTCCTGCTGATACTGTCCTATACTGTGGTATGGCATCCCACGCTAGTGTTTCATATATGATATACTCTACATAATATTCCATAATCCAGTATGGATATCTTTGAAGGAAAAGTAATTTTTCTCTGGGTTTTGTGCACAGATGGTCTAAATGAATGGTTTTACAGAGGATGCAGAACATCTTGCAGGTTTGCTGACAGGATATATTCTTCTGAAAGAGCACTTGGATTTGTTCCTAGTGACTTTCGTTGAAAAAGTAAGGATTGCTCCTGCCTCTGGAACTGAATGTCTGTTCTGAAACGTTGGTGTAAAATGCTGATTGTTATTTATGCTAATCTCAGAGGCATTAAGTCAGACTACACTAGCTGATGAAGAAACACTCTACCCTCAGGATGTTTTCTTTTTCTTTAAGTGTGTTGGTTTTTTTTTTTCCCCCCCTCTCTCCCAAGGATATATAAAATGGATCTCCAGAAACTGGTGGGCTGAGGACAGGCAATTCAAAAGGTGCTACATTAAACTTGGTTGAAGTGAAAGGCTTCTGCCTTAAAGGTAAGCAAGAGTAAGCTCTGCAATTCTGTGGTTGCCCTTGGGGTCAAATCAATAAGTACTCTGTTTTCCTTTCTTGAAGTTTATGCTTTCTGTAGGAATGCGATTTTGCTTTTAAAAAAGCCTTAATTCTTCTTCCTTGTGAAAACAAATTTCATCACAGGCCCATAAATAATCACAGGAAAAAATAATAGCAGCCTAATTTACATCTAACCTTTCTTTTTAATGATTAATGGATACTATTTATGTAAACTGTTTCTACATTCCAGCGTGAAATGAAATTTCAATTGCAAATTTTACAGTGGTGTATTTTAACTGGTGACCCTTTCCCCAATCACAAATTAAAAAAACCCCAATTACATTTGTAATAAAGATGCTAATGTATTTCTTGGTTTTAGGGCATGTAAAGTTCTGGCTGCCAGCAACTTTATTTTCCTTGTCAATGAGCCAATAAAAATGTATTTGGTTCCAAAGTGCTCCCAGATGTGCGTGTGCGTGCATTTAGGAAGGCAGCTGAAGAGCTGCCTCAGTGCAGCAGCATTCATGGTCAAGTAAACCTGTTGGATGTTGGAGACCACGTCATCTACCATTCTCCACAGTCAAGAGCAGCCCTTTGATGGACAGTAGGTTTTCAACATCAACACATTGGAGGCATTTAACCTTCACCCTAGCTGCAGGGCTCTTCAGCAGCTGTGATTACTCTGTTCTTCAAGGCTAGTGCCAAAGCTGTTCCTCTCAGCCTGCCTGCTGAAGTCTAAGTGCTGCACTTGGCTTGAATGGTCCTTCATCTGGGGCTGCCAGGAGTGGCAGAGAGCAGAGCTCCCTGCTGAGATGCTGCACAGGTCCCTGGGTAACTGGCTTGCTCTGACAAAACATCTCTCTTGAATGTATTTGTGTTCCAGAGAGCTTTTGATGTAGGGTCTTGGAGGCAATCTGCTTCCAGCCAAAGTGTACTTACTAAACTATAATCTTTCTTTTGCTTCTAATTGCACTCAGGACCTTCTTGGGGGATTAGAATAAAGAAGGCATGTTTGTAACTCATTGCTTCGTTTGAACTCTCTAGGTGAATGCAGAAGTGGCAGAGAGGAGGGAGCTGGAGTGTTTTCTGTCTCATCATATTCTGGACCATGTTCAGCTGTGACTTTCAAAAGGGCAGTACAGATCTACCAGCCCTCTCTTGAAAAAGGCAAGTGGCCACTGTGAGATCCACAGACCTGCACAGATGCAACTAAAGCTGAGGTGCTGCAAGGTCCAATGAACTTGTTTAAGGATCTTGAAGGGAATGATGAGAAATGGGGAATTTCAGATCCCAGGAGAGGGTGCACTTCATTACTTTAAAGTTGTTGCTCTTGTGAAGGGGACATTAGAATCATAGAATTGTTCAGGTTGGGAAAGACCTCCAAGATCATCAACTCCAACCATTAACCTAACGTTGCCAAGCCACCACTAAACTAATCACAAAGTGCCACATCTGCACATTTTTTTTAACACTTTCAGGGATGATGACTCCACTGCTTCCCTGAGTAGCCTGTTCCAGGCCTTGACAGCCCTTTTGGGGAAGAAATTGTTCCTTATATGCAACCTAAACCTCTCCTGGCACAACTTGAAGCTGTTTCCTCTTCTCCTGTCACTTGTTATGTGGGAGAAGAGACCAACCCCCACCTCGATCCAACTTCCTTTTGGGGGGTTGTAGAGAGACAGGTCTCCCCTGACCCTTCTCTTCTCCAGGCTAAACAACCCCAGTTCCCTCAGTTGCTCCTCATAAGATTTATGTTCTGAAACCTTCACCAGCTTTGTTGCTCTTCTTTGGACACACTCCAGCACCTCAATGTCCTTCTTGGAGTGAGTGGCCCAAAACTGAACCCAGGATTTGAGGTGTGGCCTCACCAGTACTGAGTACAGGAGGACAATCTCTGCCCTAGTCCTGCTGGCCACACTAGTGCTGATGCAAGCCAGGATGCTGTTGGCCTTCTTAGCTACCTGGGCACACTGCTCATGGCTGAGCAACTCTGGTGTTCTGGAAAACTCAAATCTGGACTTGAAGATCCAGGATCAAAATCCAGTGTGCTGAACTTGGAGTAGCACTCTAGCATTTGCTTTGGCAGCTTCTGAAGTCCAAGGAAAGCTCATTGCTGGTGCTTTTGCTGGATCATTGGCAGGTATGCTATGTGCAATTACTGCTCTTGTAATTTGCTTAGCTCTTATCATTAAATTCAAGAGGCCTGAGATCACAGTGTTTGCTGCAATCACTTCTATCAGTGACATGATATAATTGGTTACCCTGACAATTTATTTATTAGCAGATAATGCTGTCTTTGTATTGCTACCAGCCTTGAGCTCTGCCATTGTGTGGTTTTTAGCATTTCCTTCTATTATTCTGGCCAGGGAAAGCCCACCTGACCATGCATCTTTGCTTAATGACTCCATGTGAAGACTAACTTGGTCTGATTTCTCTTGGGGCATGATTACCTGAAAGAATTTTATCTAAAAGTATTTTGCAGTTAAGTTAAGACATTGGTTCCCTTCAGTAATTCATTTTTACCACTTACTGTACAGGTAGCCAAAGCACTCAGCTCAAGTGATATGAATTCATACAAAGAGTGATGCTCTTACTGCCCTTCAGAGCAGGCTTTGGTGTAACATTAAGCTCAGATCTGTCTTGACAAAGAAGCACCAAATTGTTTTAATGGAAGGTTATAACCACAGATAAGGTTTCAGATTAGAATTAAACCACTTTTTCTACCCTCAGTTGCTTCATTGCAGAGTTTAGTGGCTTTTACTGAGCATGAACTTATTTCTGGTGTTATTAGAAGCAACGTGACTGAGCCTGTAATTGAGAATGGTTAAATGGAGTCTGTAATATGTAAAAATGAAAGTTTGACCATTTCATCTTTTCCTTAATGAAGGTATTGAGGCAAGGCATTAGTTATATTGCTTAAATAACTTCAGTATTATATAGCACAGAAGATGCCAAACTTGTTAGCTTTTTGATTGCATAGTTGTGTCCATGCTAATCATGACTGACAAATCATTTAAGCAAGGTTTCTAACTCTATTAAAGGATGTATTCCAGCAACCAAAAAATTCTCATCTGAAAAGCAAATCCTGCAGGCTGTATCCCACTGAGAATTTTTTCCAAGCTGTGCACACACTAAGATGTTTGTTGTGCTGCTAGATGTGAATATTGACTTCTAATTCACCCTTTAAAATTAAAACATCAAGAGAAGAGTAAACCTTTTGTAGGGAGTTTTAGCTCCTTCTTATTTATCCAATTATCAGTACATGCTTAAGAAAACAACACACAACATCCCTCTTCCATGACTTGTAATTGACCTGAATGGGGAAGGGAAGGCTTTGGTGGCAGATTTATTTTTGCTTTTTAGTAAAACTATTGATTTATTTTATTTTTTTTTTACAATCTCTTCTATTGTGAGAGAAGAAGCTGAAACTGCTGCTGATTTCCACCCCTTCCAAGTAAATGTTTGCAAGGCATCAAACTTTCCCTCTCCATAACTCTCCAAATCTTGTAGAGATTTTATTGCAGGGAGGGGGCAGCCCTTCCCCATCCTGTCATACAGCACAGCAGGCAGCCTCTGTTTTAGGGAAGAGGAAGGCACCTGTGCATATCCCCCCAAGGCAGATACTCTCTCTGTAAATGACCCATGTTACTATGTTACTGCACTTTCAGGCAAAATAGTGGGGGGGAAAAAGAGATGGTCCTTACATTTACAGAAAAGTTCAGTTCTGTCTGACATCTGGGTTTGCTCTAGACAAGTTGAGTAAGGTGAGCTACCTGAGGAGACTGGTTTATCTGGCCTCTGGAGTAAGGTGGGAGACCTTCTTGCAGCCTTTTAGTCCTTCAAAGGGCTTATGAGAAAGATGGTGAGAGACTTTTCAGCAGGGTTTGTTGTGGCAGGACAAGGGGTGATGATCTGAAACTGAAAGAGGGAGATTTAGACTAGAGAGAAGGAAGAAATTGTTTACAGTGAGGGTGGTGAGACACTGTCCCAAATTACCCAAAGAGGTGGGAGATGTCCTATCCCTGGAACCATTCCAGGTCAGGTTGTTTGGGGCTTTGAGCAACCTGATCTAGGTGGAGTTGTCCCTGTTCACTGCAGGGTGGCTGAACTAAATGACCTCAAAGTCTCTCCCAACCCAAACCATTCCACAGTGGTACCTACATGCTTAGATGCAATTTTTGGGGGATGCACAGAGGTATAACTGTAGATCATAGAATCATAGAATGGCTCAGGTTGGAAGGGACCTTAAAGATCATCTAGTTCCAACCCCCCTGCCATGGGCAGGGAAGCCACATGCACTAGACCAGGTCATCCAGGGCCACATCCAGCCTGGCCTTAAACACTGCCAGGGATGGGGCCTCCACAACCTCTCTGGGCAACCTGTTCCAGTGCCTCACCACCCTTTGGGTAAAGAACCCCCTTCTAATCTCCAGCCTAAACCTCTCCTCCATGTTTGGGGAGGACTTGTGCCACTAAGGATGTGTTCAGGAATTGCATTTTTACAGGATGCTTTCATAGGGAAAGTCAAAGCATACATCTGGATCCCAGACTGCTCACAGTTTGGGCACCTCATCTGGTTTTTTTCTTCTTTCATCTTCATCCCAAGCATGTCCTATTCCTTAGCACACTGCTCACTGGGTGTTGTAAAGCATCCTGTCTCATCCAGATAAGAGAGTTCTTAGGGAGGGAAAGCTTTTCATGGGCCATCCTCAAGGTATAGACTTGAAAACCATTTGCAACCTACCAAATTGCTATTATTTTTCTCTTGTAGAGCACTTCAACCAAAAAAAAAAGACAACCCAAAAAAACCCAAAATCCAAAAACCCACCGACCCCCTCCCCCAAAACAAACAACCCAACCCTTGCCTTTTATTTTTTTATTACTGTATGTGATTTTCATTTAAATAACATTTTAAAGCTCATTTTTTAAAGGTCATGCCATGAAATTGCATGTCACACCTTGCATTTAAGTAGAGACCATCACCAGGGGGAAGACACATAATATAGAAGGCCATAGAGGAAGATCATGCCACTTACTTCAAGAAGTACAGAAAAATATAGACAAATCCCATTATGTCTTGAAGTGTTTCTTGGAGTGAAGGGCCCAGGATTTGAGGAGTAGCCTCACCAGTGCCCAGTGCAGAAGGACAATCCCTGCCTTAGTGCTGCTGGCTATACTAGTGCTGATCCAAGCCAGGATGTTGTTGGCCTTCTTGGCCACCTGGACACGCTGCTGGCTCATCTTCAGCCACTCTTGACCAACACCTCCAGGTCCTTTTCCACCTGGCAGCTTTCCAGCCACTCTGCTCCAAGCCTGTATGGGGTGGTTGTGACCCAAGGAAACAACCTTATTGAACCACATCCCATCAGCCTCAACTCATTGATTCAACTTGTCTAGATCCCTTTGTAAAGCCTCCCTACCCTGAAGCAGATCAACATTCCTGCCTAACATTTTAATGTAGAACTGTACTCACCACTAAAAGGATTCTCAAAATCATCTTCTGTGACAGTTTTGTTGCTGAACACAGATGTTGAGTCCAACACCTGGCTTGCAATCTGTGGAAAACCCTCCATCATGTATCCCTCAGATGAATTAAACTCAGAATGTGAACCCATATGATTTGTTTTGTTGGGGTTTTTTTCCTACCATAGGAAAAATTATGGTAAAGCAGGTGATTATCTTGTAGGCATTGTGTTTAAAAAATCTTCAAAGTATCCAAACCAAAAATTAAACCTTTAACAGGAAAAGCATTAGAACTACAGTCTTACAATGCTTTACATTTTAAAAGCCAAGCACAATGACAGCTGCATCATTTCAGAGCACCTGCATCAGTGAATGAAGCTGGACAGGAATGTTTCAGAAGGATAGTTTTGAATGTATTATGGTTCTATTAATTAATTTATTGCCTTAATAACTCTGAAGAGGGATGTGTGGGTTGTTGAAAACCTCAGCAAGTGATGGAGCCTGCTGTTGCCTTGTCATTCCTAGGTCTAATTTCTGCTCAGCCTGCCTTATATCAGCACATCAGATGGAAATCAGATCTCTTGCAGAAGCTGCATTATTACTGTTTTCTTTTTAAGCAGACATAAAACCTGACAGCTTTCTGACATTGCAGGCAATTGGGGGCATGGAAATTTTAGATTGCAATGTTTCTCTGCACAAAAGCTTAATAGACTTGATGTGATTTTTTTACATCTCTCCTTTTATAAGAAGTGCACAGGAGCCAAACTGAGATGTTAACTTTCACAATGAAAATCAGAACCTGCCACTTTCTGTTTTGCTGGTTTGTTGTGTGTGGGGGTTTTTCCTTTCTTTTTTTTACTACTTTCTTTTTCTTTTTAATCTGAAGGATCAGATCCTCAGTTTCTATAAGCTGTCTTCCATTTTGCTGAGATATTTTTGAATATTCATCTTGTTCCATAGTTTCACTCTATGCTGCTTAGCATAAATGACTAAAAATTGATAGCTTAATACCAACTGTTATTTTTATTTGCTAAGAGGTTATCAATTTATGTTCTTTTTGTGCACAGTAGAATAAAACTAGAGTTAAGTGTTGCTTTGGCCAAACAAAATTTGATATATTTTCCCCCTTTTTCTATCCTTAATTTTGCTTCTGCTCCATTCTCAGTCTGCAGCCAAGTAGCATCCTCAGCTCATCATAGGTAAAACATGATCCAGGTTTTTGGGTCATGTTGTCTTTACTGATAACCTCAGACAACAAGGACTACAGCCTTTGGAAAGGGAGAGGGCTTTGTGAGCCTTCTAGGAGGCATTTCTGTGCTGTCCTCACTGTACCACACTGTTCCTTTTTTCTTCTTTCTGTGCCCTGGTGCAATTTTCATGTGTGGTAGTGAAATAATTCACAGGAATGTGGAACTGCTTGTTAGCAGGATTCAGGATTATGAACAGCCTTGCAACTACAGTGATTTTGGGAGTCTTAAAAAAAAGTGTCTTTTCATACTAGGTCTAATCACAGAGGACTTTTTGTATTTGTTTGTGGTAAATAGGAAAACATGTCTGTTGTGAAGAGAGAAATACTATAAAGCTGTTTGCACATGATTAGGAGGCAGAACTTGGGCTTTAAAAACCTTTCAGCAAGCATTTAGTTAAATGCATAAAGAGGTTTTCAAAGTAAACTTGGGGTTTTTTGTGCATCAACTAGTCCTAATGGGACTTAGAAGAAAGATGGGTCAGGTTTTTTAGCAGTGCCTGATGGAATAGGACAAAGGGTGATGGTTTTAAGCTAAAAGAGCAGATTTAGGCTAGAGAGAATAATGAAATTTTTCCACAATAAGGGTGTTGAGACACTGGCCCAGGTTGTCCAGAGTAGATGGGAGATGTCCCATCCCTGAAACCATTCCAGGTCAGGTTGTTTGGGGTTCTTTGATTTGATCATTCTAATGAATCTAAGACAAGAAGGACTCAGCACACAGACAAAAGTCAGCTTTCCTGAAGCAATAAAAATGCCTGTAGAGAGGGATGCTGAGAACTGAGGGGACAAGGCAGGGATGTTTAGGGGGAAATTGAGGCTGGAAAGAAACAGAAGAATTCAGTGAGGATTCAGGCAAAGTAAAAAAGATTCTGGGACTTTTGGGACTATAAAGTGGAAGGAAGAATTTAATTTTTCTGCTTTCTTATCATGCAGCCTTCTAGTGCTACACCCACATAGTCCAGGGGCTAAATGCCTTGTGCCTTTCAGGATGCTGTGAAGGGACCCAAAAGAGATGTAAAATAAAATGTATTAAAAAAAAAAAAATAATGGGAGTGGAGTGTGTGTGGAATCTGTGGAGGGAGAGTGAGGAAAACAGGGTAAGATTGGTGGGAAACTGGAAAGAGTTTTGTCACTTCTGTCATCTGGTGTTGCAGGACGTGGTGGCATCTTCTGGAGAGTCCATCCTGCTATAGCTTTGCTTGTTTCTTTTCTACAACAGTAACTGGGCTGGATGGACAGCTATGAGGCTAAAGGGCAAGGGCTGCCACTCTTCATTCCATCAGCTAAAGGACTGAACTTGGGAGTTACATGTTATATATGCAAAAGAGATTGGTTGGTACAAGAAAAAAAAATCATTGCATGAAGTAATTTAACTAACCTCCCCAGGAATGGATTTAGCCTGTTAGATTTTAGCACAGAAAACATCTGCAAACTCTGATTTTATTTTTATTTTTTAATTGAATTTATATGCTTTTTTTTTTACATCTTTTTTTTCCCCCTTTTTTACAATGCAGGAAAAATACACTAAAAATACCTCAGTTTAAGCCTGTGAGATAATCTACCTATGTGCTGGTTCCTCCTCATAGGTAAGTGATGAATAATGATACCTATTGGAAATTCAAACCATATACAAATCATCATTAGACCTATCGCTTGTATTTTGTTGCTGAATTATGAATCCAGGAGAAATGTTCTCATAGCTGGTATCCTGAAAGCTCCCATAATGAACTCCCATGACACAGTGAAGATTGTTGCCAATAACATAAATAAATGTGTTGTAGCATCATGTGAACATGAAATGGAATATAAAATGTAACAGCTGAAAGGTTGGGAGTAGTTGTTCTTGGGTAGTTGGTTTATATTTTATAACTATGGGAACTAAATCAATATCATGATTCTTTATTCACAAACATTTGCAGTCTTGTTATGGAATTCTTATAAAATATTCAATTAACCAGAGAAAAGATAGTAGCTTGAAGGGTTCAGGTTATTTTCTTCACTCTAGGTGGAACATTGCTTTAGAGGATTGAAAAAGATCCCACAGCATTTTTCCCTGAATGGTGTTTCATGCAGCCTTGTGTCTCAGAAATAAGAATAAAATCCAATAGCTTTATGGAAGTATGTTAGCCACATTAGGGAACAAATGTTTGTAAACACAGTGAACTTCAGTCAAATGAGGTTTGAGGAGGGAGCTATCAGGGCAGGAATAGGTTTTAAACTCAACCTAGCAAATGTTATTTGTTGTCCTGGTTTGGGTTAGAACAGAACTAATTCTGTTCAGTGATTTTACTTTTTAGCTGAAGCTCCTCTAAGAAACTGCACTTTCTGAAACTGGCAGCATGTTTTCACAGACACTGCCAGCTTCTAGCAGTGATAAGGCCTAATGTTTAGATTTACTGCCAGGGATTGGTATGCAGAGCAAGGTCACTGCTAAATCTTGTGTCTCCTGTTGGGGGGTGCAGGGTAAAGGCTGCACCTTCAGGGAGGAGCAGACAGGGCAGATGACTCTAAACTGACCAACTAAAGTATTCCATCCCATATACGTCATATTCAATATATAAACTGGGGGTCAGTCCTCCCTTGCTAGATTTTTCCTTTGATCTTTCTTTGATCTTTCTTTGATCTTTCTTTGATTTTTCTTTGATTTTTTCTTTGATCTTTCCTTGTTGGATTTCTCTTAGGGGATTCTGATTCCTGATTCCCTTGTGAGTTTTCCCTTTCCTGATTCCTGAATTACTGGATTGTTTTCCTGTGCTTCGGTGATCCCCAAGTTCCTGCATCCAGTACCAGGATCCAGCCCCTGAGCCAGACTCATCTGCTGCTGAGGCCTAGTGCCACAGTATCAGTGGTGACGTAGTTACCATCGAGGGGGGTTTGGGTTCGGTATTGGGTTCTGTACATATTTGTATATATTTCATTTAACATTATTGTTATTATTAAAGTAGTTTTAGTTTTATTTTCCAATCCATAAGTCTCTCTGTCTCTTCCTTATCCCCTTTCCCTTCCTGTGGGGAAGGGCGAGGGGGGTAAAGGGGAAGCATCTGTCATTGGGTTGGTGGTCAGCCCAGCCTCAACCCTCGACATTTGTGCAGTCAGTTGTCTTCCTTATAGCTCCTCAGGGCCTGCAGTTAGCATGGGGATGGAGCTTAAAGGCTCTCACAGGGACAAGTGGTCATGTCCTTCAGGGTGAGGCATCAAACAGCTGTGTTTCATCACCACATAGATCTGCCAGACTTTACACTGTGTCCTGATTCTGCATCCTTAGGTACCCTCCCATCTCAAGCCTTTTGTTGTCATTTTGAAGAAAACACAAAAACCCCAAACTCTGTATTAGTCAAATTTTTCTTAAACTTGTGCATAAATTGGCTTTAAATATGTGCTTAAAATGAAGCATTTTTAAATGAATGTCTGTTGCTGTACAGAAGAATGGAAAACAAGTTTTACTGTGAGTGGAAATTTGTCATCAACTATCTTAGGCACTTAAGAATGTGATTCGTGGCCTACATGAAAAATGGAGTTGTTTCATCTAGTAAAGCTCAATTTTTTACTTCAAAGAGCACATAATTTTCTACCTGCTTTTCTGAATAAAAGAATTTAATTTTATTCACAGAATCACAGAATGTTAGGAGTTGGAAGGGACCTCAAAAGATCATCCAGTCCAACCCCCCTGTCAGAGCAGGATTCCCTAGAGCAGGTCACACAGAAACATGTTCAGACAGGTTTTGAATATCTTCAGACAAAGAGACTCCACAACCTCTCTGCTCAATTGTTTACATTTTATATTTAAGCTTACCATCTAGTTAGTAAATTATTTGTATTTCTCTGTTACACAGAAGAATTCTATTTCTATTTTATATTTAGATTTCCAGTTCTATTTCATTCTCGTTCTGTTGTTATTGTTTGATTCTAGTTCTGTTGTTGTTAGTACTAGTTCTGTATCCATTTCTGTTTGTTTTTATTTATTTACATGCTCTTCATTTCAACCCTTTAAGTCAGAAGGGGTTCCTGAGGTCATCTACTCCTTCTCTCACTCGGTACCTTACTCACAGGTAATTTTGAAGTCTCTCTAGCTTGATCAGAGCCTTGTCCATTCACCTTCTGAATATCTCCAAGGATGGAGATTCCACAACCTGTCTATAAAAGCATGAGATACTCACCCATGTCCTATATTTGTTACTCTTGGTCCTATTTTTCTTCTGGAGATCTGAGTGTAGGAGTAAGGAGGTTACAAGAGCAGCTGCCTTATACAAAAGGGGATTTATCTGGATGGGTAACACAGTACAGGGAAGATAAGGCAACTAAAACCAAATTTACTGCAAAATGAATCCCTTCCTTGATGAATCAAGTGACCTGTCACATGGGAACTATTTGGTTTTTTGGAAGAGTCTGTAAAGGACTTGTTCAGGAATTTACTAAATCCTTCATTTATGAAGTCCAGTAAAGTAGTGCTAATACTTTTATGCTTTTTCCAAATACTTTTTTGGAAACTATTAATTGTTGTCTTATGATTTTTAAAAAAATAATCATTGATTCTTTGACCAGAGGAAGTTTCTTATTTTATCTTTTTGTATGCAAACACTTAGCATTGTGCACATGAAACATTAAAAAACAATGAGCCAGTCCTGCCCTTTCATACCTTGCAAAGTTGTGAGTTTAGGGTTTGGGTTTTTTTTAAGGCTTTTATTCTCCTTTGTCTTCTCTTTTTTTTTTTTGTAACCTGATCATTGTTTTCATATCTTTCATATCTTGTGAATGTTATAAATTCAATTGCTAGTGCTGGAATCATTTCTCCCTAAGGAATGCAAAGAGACTGACAGAATCTCATGGACTCCAAGGATGGAGGAATTATGAAATATGTATCTATGTGAAATACAAGCAACAATATTTAAAGACCATAACCATACCTTCCAGAAGGAAAACTTCTGGTTTTTAAAAAAAACTATTGGGCTTATTTTCTTAATCATTTGGATAAATATTATTTACATTTTCATTTCTTTGCCATTGCAGTTTCAGGAAAATATTGTGGAAAGGTAAGATGGGTAAAGATACACTGAAGGATGGCTGTGGTGAAGCTACAGACTAGTGTCCACAAAGGTTATTCAGATCTGTTTTGTGAATAGAATTTACAAAATATGTCTAAATTTGATCTAAATGAGCCTTTGGGTAGCCATGTGAACTGTGGAGTTTTGATTGATGATAAATTGGATATGAGTCAGCAGTGTGTGCTGGCAGCCAAAAGGGCCAACAGGGTCCTGGGGTGCATCAAGCACTCCATTGCTAGCCAGCAGAGAGAGGTGCTAGTCCCACTTTACTTGGCTCTGGTGTGACCTCATCTGGAGTATTGTGTGCAGTTTTGGGCACCAAAATACAAGAGGGACATGAGGTTGTTAGAGAGTGTCCAGAGAAGGGCCACAAAGATGGTGAAGGGCTTGAAGGGGAAAACTTATGAGGAAAGGCTGAAATCACTTGAAGCTGTGCTGAGGGAAATTCAGGTTGGATGTTAGGAAGAGGTTCTTTACCCAGAGTGTGGTGGAGCATTGGAACAGGCTACCCAGGGAGGCTGTCATGGCATCAACCCTCATGGGGTTTAAGAAAGCACTTGGACAATGCACTTAGGCACACGGTGTGANGAATGTGATTCGTGGCCTACATGAAAAATGGAGTTGTTTCATCTAGTAAAGCTCAATTTTTTACTTCAAAGAGCACATAATTTTCTACCTGCTTTTCTGAATAAAAGAATTTAATTTTATTCACAGAATCACAGAATGTTAGGAGTTGGAAGGGACCTCGAAAGATCATCCAGTCCAACCCCCCTGTCAGAGCAGGATTCCCTAGAGCAGGTCACACAGAAACATGTCCAGACAGGTTTTGAATATCTTCAGACAAAGAGACTCCACAACCTCTCTGCTCAATTGTTTACATTTTATATTTAAGCTTACCATCTAGTTAGTAAATTATTTGTATTTCTCTGTTACACAGAAGAATTCTATTTCTATTTTATATTTAGATTTCCAGTTCTATTTCATTCTCGTTCTGTTGTTATTGTTTGATTCTAGTTCTGTTGTTGTTAGTACTAGTTCTGTATCCATTTCTGTTTGTTTTTATTTATTTACATGCTCTTCATTTCAACCCTTTAAGTCAGAAGGGGTTCCTGAGGTCATCTACTCCTTCTCTCACTCGGTACCTTACTCACAGGTAATTTTGAAGTCTCTCTAGCTTGATCAGAGCCTTGTCCATTCACCTTCTGAATATCTCCAAGGATGGAGATTCCACAACCTGTCTATAAAAGCATGAGATACTCACCCATGTCCTATATTTGTTACTCTTGGTCCTATTTTTCTTCTGGAGATCTGAGTGTAGGAGTAAGGAGGTTACAAGAGCAGCTGCCTTATACAAAAGGGGATTTATCTGGATGGGTAACACAGTACAGGGAAGATAAGGCAACTAAA